>JAEIGQ010000090.1:600000-1030000 GCA_018904275.1 Lordiphosa clarofinis | reverse complement strand
TCCAATTCTGTTTGTTTTATTATGTTATAAACAGATTAGATATCACATGAATAGAACACCTTTTCATAATCATTCAGATTTCCAAGCTATTTAAAACTATTTCTATTCATGTGAAATATCGTAGCAAACTAAAAATTTATCTTATCTGAGTGTAGGTCAATGCGAGGGATGTTCCAAAAGTTATCGGCCGTCAAAAAGGGTGTCCAAAACAAAAGTTATAGTGCTCGCGGCCATGATTCTAGGTCTCCAGGATGTCTGAAATGAAAAGTAAAAACGGGGTTATAATCAGAATAGATGTAATTCTGGTCTGAACCTCGAAAAACATTTTGTGATTTTTTGACAAAATGGCGGCCATTTCCCTTGGATAGGGTATATTGAAATTGTCCGGATGTTTGTAACGCACAGAAGGAAGCATCTCCGACCACATAAAGTATATATATTCTTGATCAGCATGACGAGCTGAGTCGATTAAGCTTTGTCCGTCTGTCCGTCTGTTTCTATGCTATCTTCTCCGTCAGTTTAAAAGCTTTCTTAACCAAACTCAGCACGAAGTCTTTTGGTACAAATGCGCAGTACATTACGAACAAAACGGCGCATATTTGATTTCTTAGAATCTTGGACAAAGTCGTATTTACGTTTGGAGTTCAATTTAGTATCAAACTATAAGCCGTACGTGAACAGTGGACACTGCCTATGATATACACATACTACAGCAGTTCGAATTCTGGGACCCGAAATAGGGGGAAACCTGTGAGTTCGGCCATGTCTTTTATTCGACTAAACAAAATTTACAACATTGAAGTATAATGTATATAAAGTAAATATATAGTATATATAATTTATGGTAAATAGGGTAAATCTGTAGTTGAATTGCTTGCGTGAAGGGTGGATTACCTTGGCATGCTCTTGAGAGCCGAGAAATAGCAAAACGCAAACTAAAACATTCCGATCCTTCAACTGTTGGTGCGATTTGGTTGCTTGTGTGTGTAGATGAGAGTTTACAGCAATTAAATAGAAATATTATGACTTTTGATTAAAACTTGTAGCCTCCTTCTGGAGCCTTCAGCTGGTTGTCATTGAAGTCCAAAGCACCATTCGTTTCTTGTGTATCACTTTCATTTTCTTCATCATCAAAAAACGAACCGATAATTTCAAAGGCCCCTCGGTACACCAGCTCATTCTCATGCAGCTGCAACGCCTCCAGTTTATCCACACCGCCCAGTTCTTCAAAAATTCGACAGAGATTCTCTAAACCTCCCAGCTTCTTGGTCAGATCGAACAATTTGTGCAGACCAAGCTGTACCACCATAATGGTACTTGGTTCCGGGGCCTCGAGCAGATCAATGAACGGCTTGAGCATTTTGTACTCCTCAATCATGGCTTCTATCTGCTTGGGACTGGCATATGTAATGGTACTGGTCACCACCCAGGCAGCCTCCTCCTGTGCCCTGAAATCGCCCATTTCGAGCACGTGGCGTATCTGTTGGAAAAGCCCAGCCTCAAGGACAGCTTGGATGCGCTCTTGACTGTAAACGGTGATGTTACTTATTGTCCAAGCGGCATCCCTGACCAGGTGGCTGTTCTTATGGTGCAGCAATGGACCCAATTTGGGCAAAGCTCCAGCGGCTATGACCACATCGGTCTGCTGCTCCGTGCCCGCCACAATATTGCCCAGAGTGCGCAGGGCCGGCCCAATAACACTGGTCTCGTTCAATTGCAGTAGATTCACCAGGTGTGGAACTGCACCCGTCTCAATCACAGCTTGTATTTTTTGGTGGTCTTCATCCTCCTTGTCATCGGTGACATAGGACAATGCCCAACAGGCGTCGGCCAGCACTTGAAAATCCTGGCACATCAACAGCTGAGCCAGCATGGGCAGCAAACGCTGCACCTGGTCAAAGGCGGGTTGAGGATTCCTGCTGCAGCACAAGTTAGACATCAGCCACACAATGTCTCGCAACAACGATAGAGGAGTCTCGTTTTTCACCAAAGGCAAGATGTTATCGATGACTCCATGTTGGATGACCAAGTCCCTGGAGCCTGCACTATCGCCGGCTATGTTAGACAACGCCCAAACGGCCTGCTCAACCAGGTAAGCGTGCTCTGAGGACAGCAGGGCTATAAACGGTGGCACTGCCTGCTGTTCGATTATGCTCCGAGTCTGTTCCGATGTGCCGGATGCTATGTTCGACAAGGCCCAGGCGGCCTCGAACTGGAGCCGTGGACAGCTTACGTTGCTCATTAATTGTATGCATATGGGCACCACGCCGAGTCCAATCATTTCGTCGATCGGCGGGGAGTTGCCTGCACTCAGCATTTTTCGGGCAGATTGGATGCCCAAAAATTGCCGCTCCAACTCCCCGCTCTTCATGGCAGCCACAACCTCAGCCACTGACAGCCGCACAGCGGTTTTAGCATCTAGATTAAGATCCGTAGAGCTGGGATCTTTATTATTTATAATGCGACGCTTGGAGATTTGCTCCTCCCGATTTGCCTTGCGTAGCTTTATAGCAACCTGATGGCGATTCATGCGTGCGTCTTGAATGTTAATGGAGTTCGATTTAAAGCAGCCAAGGCGTTCGTTAGAGTCCATTTTCTTCATTTTGAAAATTGTTTTTTTTTTTTTTGTTTTAATGAAATTGATTTTTGCTGTTGAACTTGAATGCTGTGAGATTTTAGTATGATGTGAGGCAAAAGCAAGAAACTTAAAGTCAAGGCATACAACAAAAACAAACAAAAACTTTTTCGAACAGAGGTGGTACAGTACGGTACATGATTATACAGCTTATAATTTGGAAGGTCTACTACATTAGGGTTGTCAACATTTTATCGATAAGTCGATATATCGATATTTTTGTTGGTCTATAACAGCGATGGGCAGCAGAAATACGGGAAGGGTACAATTCTTATTTTTGTCATTTGCTTGTGATCAGCGCGATGCAGCGTTTGTTTGTTGTAATTTCTATTGCGTCGTAGAATTATAAAAATAACGGGCCGGGTTGCGCGGCTAAGAAGGGCTATGAGGCTGACCACCGCTGGTCTATAACATGATACAACTATTACAGGTAAGGTGCTCTCTGAGTGTGCTCTCTTTTCGGGACTCTAAAGTTTCATTGTGTTACTGTCCTTTGATTGAAAAAGTTGTGCGCGCACAAATTGTTTTTGATTTGCCGACGGGATTTTTCTTTTTCTTTTGGAGCTTGTAAATATGACGAGCCAATACTGTTGCGTATGTCGATGAAGCAGTGCCAGCCCATAGCTACTAGGAATTGATGTCAGTCCTGGACTTGAGCAAACACGAGAAGAACTCTTGATTGTGTCAATCGGTGAACACTGAATTGCACGTAAGACGCCTGTGGACTGGAGCAGAGGCGGCCAAATGGAGAGGATAGAAAAGTGCGCTTGTGTTGGTGAAGAAGAGAACTCCCTTCATACTACAGTAGTTTAACTTGCAATGAAATCTTCACCGGTTCACACAACCATAAGTTCGGCTCGCGTTTGCTTAAAAACACGATTAACTTCGGCTCGTGTGAGCTGTGGATTGCCGCCTCTGGTCTAAAGAGAGCTCTCATGGCCGGCAATGAAGTAAAACAGGGTTCCCCAAGAAGAGAGCGCGAATTTGTGGCTGTGCCTTTCTCTAGCCATATTGTTACGGCAGTGCATTTTGGGCTGACACATCAAAAATGCAAACAGTTATTGGTCAAACAATCGAAATTCAGAACAATTCTCTAACGAAGAAGCAGCGCCATTAGTAAGCCAGAGTGTTCCAACCGGCAACGCTCCCAAGCAGCGATTTGGCTTTATCAGCTGCCCTAACATAGGAGCCATTTGAAAAGTGTCAAGCGAATGCCAATAAAATTTAGTCATGTATATACTATAGTGGGATTCCTGAAAGTGATTTGCTTTTGATTTGCTTTCGATAAGATCTCGTGAAACAGCTGATGACAGCTGCTCCATACAAAATGAGCAGTATGCCCAGAAAGTGTGAGGAAAATAAGGTCATACTAATTGATTTCGTAAAATCAGCCTCGATTTGCTTTCGTTTTAATGTGACTGTTCTATTGGAAGAATGTGGTCACACTTATAGTTTGTTTACATTTGATAATGGAGAACTTTGTTAGGTGTTTGTGTATTTTTTGTGATTTCTCTTAAATTGAAGACTTTTCCTGATTCCTTAAGGATTTTTGCGGCAGAACATCAAATCCTTGGCGGGCTAGCGCTGTCAAATGGACGGAAGCAAAGGCAGTGAAGTTCTTAGAACTGGTCCTTGAAGAAATAAAAGACACTCCCGAGTCGCTGGAGGTAATATTCCATTACTTAATCAATATTTATACAACATAAATTTAATTTAATTGCATTGCAGATACCAACAGCACAAAAATTTTATGCTAGTCTCTCTAGCAAGTCCGACACTTATAAGGAGGTAAACCACGTATCCCTTAACAATAAAATGCGTGGCTTTAGGACACTATCTAAAAGCTGTGCACTGGCGGACCAACACGGGAGCCGGGCTGCTAACTGACGAAAAGGATCGCTCTGTAACTGGTACGGAAGTAACGATAACAATAACCACAGTCTGATAATAAGATTTCTTTATTTCACAATATATGGAAAATTTGTGCCCAAACTTTGACCTCATTGACCAAATTTATGGCCAGCGGAAGAACATTGAGCCGCAAGGAGTGATCGAATCGGGAGAATGCGATGTGCTTGAAGGCTATGAGGAACTGTGCGAAATGCATCAAAGCCTGGAAGCGTCACAAGATTCCGATTTCTTGGAGGAATCCCGAGCAAGTTCTTCGAGCCGGTCATGGAACCAATCTTTTCTAATTCAAAGCGATCTCAAAAAAAGGATTCCTTGCTGACGGTAGTGGCCAACATGCAAGATCAGAAATGCCGATTGGACCAACGACTTTTGGACTTAGAAATGGAGAAACTAGCTTGGGAAAAAGAAAAATACGAACGAGGAAACAATTTAATTGATGAAAGAGAGAGAAAAGCTGGCATGGAAAAACGAAAGGTTTGAAAAGGAACTGAAGGAAAAGAAGGAGCTAAGGGCTATGGAGCTAGAGCATGCAAGCCAAGCTATGCAACTGGAGCATGCAAGGAAACTTAAAGAACTAGAAATAGAAAAAGAACTTAAAATGTTCGAACTAAAACTAAAATACAAAAATAATCAATAGTTTATAAGAGTTTATTTTTACGGAATTAAAACAAGGTATTTAATTAAAAGTATCGCTGCTCTGCTCCATTATAATGTTGTGCAATATGACACACACAAACATCCATTGTCATCCTTAATAGTAAGTTCCAGTTCTTTCAAACTGCTGAACCGCTCCTTAAGCAAAGCGAAGCAGTGCTCTATACGGATACGATAGCTGCTAAATATGCGATTGTAAGCTTTCCTGGATTTCGTTGAAAGCACTTTTGAACTAGACCGAAAGGGTGTTGGCACTGTAGATGATAATTTGTATGCACTGTCTTCTGCTATCCACTTGCAAGTTATCAAAATAAGATAAGAAAGCACAGTATTGAAATATTCTGCTGTCATGGACACTTCCTGGCCATCCAACAACCAAATGACGGACTATTTTCCTCCTATCACATGTAGCTTGAACCAGGGTTCAAAATTACTTACATTTTGACTAAGCTAAAATGATTTTTTGACTACGACTACGGAAACAATTCATTTCAACTGGAAATGATATAGTTGTCATGAAATATGATTTTATAAAGTATGCTTGGGGATATGAACAAAAACTAAAATAAAATGATTGTTAATAGTCGCTTTGTAACATTTGACTAATACATATTTAGTTGTTTCAGATAACTTGACTATCGACTGAGTAGTCATTTCGAAACGTTTGACTAACGACAACGGAAGTCTGTGAATTTAGTTGACATTCAAAGAAAAGACTATAATTTTTGCTATATGTAGTACAGAAGAATTGTTTATTGTGTGAAATTGAAAATTGGCAAGTCTTCAACTGCCCGATCAATAAAAGATGGATTGAGTTTAACCAACAAAATGTTTTCCAAAGTATCTTGATTTAGGCGATTGCGGTTTTCCGAGAGAATTAATTTCAGGTGGGAAAATGCCCGCTCAATTGATACCTGAAATAAAAGGATTCGAATTTTTAAAAAATGTATATATTTTCAATATAAATACCTGTGAGGGTGGAATTGCAAAACAAACATTTGACAACTCATAAAGTTCCGGATCGGCTAACTGCCTGTCCTTCCAATATTGTAAAACATTGGTTGTTACGCTTTCAAATGGTAATTTTAAATTTTCAATTTTTGTGTAAATATCCGTTTTATTGTCATAGATTTCTTGAGAGTTTTTTGACAGGTATTGGAGTAATAATACATCGTCATTCTCAAGACATTCATTAACCTTCCTTTTTTTAGGGTCAAGCGAGTTGCCATTAAACAAAGTTACATCAGTGATTTTTATCCTATCATACAATTTTTTTAAAAATCCAATTGGCATTCAGTTATTGTGGCAATTGTGTAGCAAGTACGATTGTTACACTTACAAGGAATTGAAGCTTTGATTTTTGTTCTAGACTCCGTTATGCACTTGGACTTGTTCTGCACTTTTCCTCCAAAAGATAATGAAATATTGCTTTACATCCAATTCAGAAATAAACTCAATGAAAAATTACACAAATCACAACAATGTTTGACAACATAATCGAAACGACTACTCAGTCGATAGTCAAGTCAACTAAAACAACTAAATATTCATTAGTCAAAAGTTACGAAGCGACTAATGACTATCATTTTGTTTAGTTATTGTTCATGTTCCAAAGCATACTTGATGCAATCATATTTTGTAACAACTATTTCATTTTTAGTTAATATGAAATGTTTCTAAAATTTAGTCAATAGTCGTAGTCGATTTACAAAAATTGACTAAATGATAGTTTAGTTTTTAGTCAAAAGTTCAGACTATTGCTAATTTTTAGTCAGCAATTCGAACCCTGGCTTGAACCTTCAAACTGTATTGTTGTAATCTGTAATCTTGCTGGGGTTTCTCAGCCAGCTTGATCTCCGTGCCATCGACATAACCAATGCATTCCGGCAATTCACTTTTTGACTCTGTTGCAAGCAGTTGACGCTCAGCAGAATTGGGCCATCGAATATACTTGTTTGAAAGCCGTAAAATTGCTTGGAAAACTCTTCTTGTAATTCTTTGGATAGTACCAACGTCACCAATCCCAAAAAATGCAGCAGTTTTAACAATGGAGGCTCCTTCGCCACTGAACCCAAGCCGATACAACACAATCATTAATTGCCTTTCAACAGGAATTTTCATGCGGCTCCGTAAACCAGTGAAAAAGTCATCATTTTGAATGAGATTTAATTTGACGCTATAACTGTTCCAGCTTATCCTTATGAATTGCTTAAGCCGGGATTCATCCAGATTTGGCAAAACTTGAGTGTTAACCGTGCATTTTTTGGAACAGAATGCTTCATATTTGGAATTCCATATCGGTACATATCGTTTTGGATGCAGTACATAACCAATTCATTTATAATTTCATTTTGTCTTTTCCCGGAACGTTCTGTAACAAAGTATACGACATTAATAACCTTAAATAAAGTAAAGTTACAGCGTACCCTTATATAAGTGGGAATATTCCAAGTTCACATTTTCAAGCAACAAGTTTTGCTTTATATGTTTAAATAATATATCCTTTGTGCTCTTTTTCGGCATAATAATTTTTTTTGTTATAATTTTGTATTGTCAATGACAGCTGTTCAGCAACAAAAGCAAATCAAATTGATATCAGGGTCGTTCCACCAACTGCTTTGCTTTTGCTTTCACGAAAGCAAATCAAAGCAATTCAACTTTCAGGAATCCCACTTATGTGTGTTCTGAGGGTGCTTTGCTTTTTGTTTTATTCTCTCTTTCTGGATATTAGTAAAAGCTGTCAGTACTCGATAAACTCTAAATGCCATACCTTGTACATTAGAGCGGTCCCCATGTATATGAAATTTTTAAGGTCATGCTTTCACCCCCCTATCTGATACTTTTTCATGTATAATTAGCGTAAATAAAAACAAAAGATAAAAAAGTCGAGTTTTAACGGGCGGGAATTGCGTCTAAAGTTTTTGTAAATAACTCATACGCAGTGTTGCCTATTATCATATATTTTTTTCATTTACAATAATGCATAAGTTGTTTTTAGTTGTGAACAAACCAGGGCTTAATCCCGAAACGAATTTCGGTTCCGGTTCCAGTACCGGTACGTCCCGAAATGAATGTTTCGGATAAAGGTTCTTTATCGGTTTTCAATTAATTTTGGTTTCCGGTTTCGGTTCCGGTACCCGGATTTTTATTTCGGTATACCGGTACGTACCGGTACTCACCGATATAAGTACTACTTATTTTGAATACTGAAAAAAAAAAACAAAATTCTAATAAATATGTACCCGACGTGCGTTGCTACGCCGCTCACAAAGCGAAGGAGTGAAGCATACATTACAATTACCATCTATTTAATCTTTATCTAACAAAGTTCACCATTTGTTTGTTTACCCGTCTTTATAAGAATCAAAATCGTTATAAAATTTTGCAAATCTTGCGATTTTTTGGTCCGTTTGATCAACACGTTTCATTAACTCATATAAGAATTTTTGCAAATTTATACTTTTCTGAACTCATGTAATTTTGTAAATTTCCGATTTTTAAAAGAGTTCGGTCTACACCATATATTTTGACCCTCTACTATTGCAGTCTATCAAATCTTCATAAAAATTTTGGGAATAAGAAAATTTAGCAAATTTCGCATTTATTTTAGTTGTTTCATTGTTTTTTTGTGTTTAATTGTTTGATCTACACCTTCTGTTTACCCGTCATTTCCATTTCCAAGCTTTGCAATATTTTGGACTGTTCAATCTTTTGTTTTTTTTGTCTACATACATAAGATCAAGAACTTTATAAGGTCGGAAATGATTCTTCTCAGTTATATAATTTTGCACACTCCTAACATAAGGCACAGCGTATAAAAAAAAACCGGAACCGTACCGGTACAAAAGTTTCGGTTTCGTTCCGGTTTTATCGGTTCCAATAATAACGGTAAACGGTATTCGGTTCTTAAAAAAAATTTTGTATCGGTTCAGGTTCCGGTTCCGGTACGCGATTTGAAACGGTTTATTTCGGTTAATGGTTCCGGTTCTGGTTCCGGTATTGAGCCCTGGAACAAACACAACTTTTTCGGACCTAGAGGTCCGAGAAAAGGTCGCCAGATAAATACAATGATTGTATGGAAAGGCAGGTGAAGCGATTGTTTCGACAGCGATAAGCCTACTGAAGATTCATTCGGGAGAATGATGAAACGGTACCGTATAGGCAACCAGCTCATTTTTGGTGTACAATAATGCATAAGTTGTTTTTAGTTGTGAACAAACACAACTTTTTCGGACCTAGAGCCTGCTAAACTCACTAATTTTTTTCATTTATAAAAAGTCGGCGATGATTTTATTTATTCAAAGGGCATAGCAGAATAAGCATACAAAATCTGCCCCCACTCCGATCACAACCAAATTTAAATATGTTGTTACCATCAATGAGAAACTCACTCTCCTAAATTTGTAGTCTTCTAATCGCTATTGGAGTAGAGCTATGAGGGCGGAAAGATAAATCAAAAAAGTCGTTTATCTTAGGAACCGCTTAACCGATTTGGATGGGTTTAATATATGTTGTAAGTGTCCACAGCACAATTCAAAAAATAATTTTTGCACATTTTTATTGCCAATTCTTTGGCCCAAAAAAAATAATTGAAATTTTCAAATAATTCTTTTACGGTGTTAGCCTTTTGCGACACCGACAGTTTTTTTCTGTTTATTTCATCAAGAGGTCCCTAACAACATATAATTTTTGCAAACACATCCCAAGTGTACCTCATGGTGAAATACAATTAAACGTTAAATTAGTATTTTTCAGTAATATTTTATACATATTAGGCACACTGTAAATCAACTTAAAAAGGGGAAAAAGGGGAAATTTTTTGTCAATTCTGTGTGAGTAGTTATGGTGTGCTCAGTATTATAAAATATATTTGTAAAACTGTTCACATGTTTTATTGACATTCACTATGAAGATGATTCCCGATGTCACTGCAAAAATTTTACATTGTTAAGGATTTCTTACTGAAAAAAACCAGAAAAAAAACTATTAGAGTTGAAATCGATTTACACATCGAAAAAATTATTTGAAAATTTTAAAAATAGAGGCAAGCTAACTTGGAGCTTGATATGTGCCTGACAGTTTGTATGGCAGCTATACTATATAGTGGTCCGATTTCGAAAAATTTTGGTGAAATTATGTAAAATCATTAAAAACTTATAAATACGGGCGTTGGGAGCTATAACATTGAAAACAAAAAAGTTTTTCTCACTAAAACTAGTTTTTCAACCGATCGTTCCTATGGCAGCTATATGCTATAGTCATCCGATCCGGCCGGTTCCGACAAATGTGCAGCGTATTTATACCAAAAGACTTCGTGCAAAGTTTGGTTACGATAGCTTTAAAACTGACGGAGGAGATAGCATAGAAACAGACGGACGGACAGACGGACAGACGGACGGACAGACGGACAGACGGACATGGCTATATCAACTCAGCTCGTCATGCTGATCAAGAATATATATACTTTATGTGGTCGGAGATGCTTCCTTCTATGCGTTACAAACATCCGGACAATTTTAATATACCCTCTCCAAGGGTATAATAATATTTTTATACTCTGTACCGAAGGTACATAGAGTATATTAAGTTTGTGCAAAAGTATGTAACAGGGAGAAGGAATCATTTCCGACTATATAAAGTATATATATTCTTGATCAGCATCAACAGCCGAGTCGATATAGCCATGTCCGTCTGTCCGTCTGTCCGTCTGTCCGTCCGTCCGTCCGTCCGTCCGTCCGTCCGTCCGTATGAACAAACAGATCTCGGAGATGGTAAGAGATAGAGGTTTGACATGTATGGGACAAATGTTTCTTATAGCTGCAGGCAGATCAAGTTTATTTTCAATTTTTGCCACGCCCCCTCCCGCCCCCGCAATTCGGAAAAAACGTTATATCTCCTACAGTTTTAAAGATAGACGTTTCGTACCTTCTAGAGATAGTTAGTAATTAGCAATATGTATCGATTTGCCGAAGGAATGATAAAGATCGGATCAGCGGTTCTCAAGTTATGAGCAAAAAAGTACATCGCCCTCCCCCGCCCCCTCCCACCCATTCACAACTAACACCACACAATCTTAGAAAGAGAGAGAGAGCGAGAGAGAGAGCGAGACAGAGAGTAAGAGAGAGAGACTTTGAGATGAGCGCAGCACCAGCATTGCATTCAGCTTCTACTCCAGGTACAGAGTATGTTATAGTCGGGCTTGACCGACTATCTCACTTGTTTTTGCCTAAGAATTGGTAATAAAAATGTGAAAAAATAATTTTCTGAATTCTATGGTGGACACTTATAACATATTTTTAACGCATTTAAATCGGTTAAGCGGTTCTTAAGATAAACGAGTTTTTTGTTTTACCTTTCCGCCCTTATAACTCTACTCCAATAGCGATTAGAAGACTACAAATTTAGGAGAGTGAGTTTCTTATTGATGGTAACAACATATTTAAATTTGGTTCTGATCGGAGGGGGGGGCAGTTTTTGTATGCTTATTCTGCTATGCCCTTTGTAAATATTTTATCCCCACAAATGTAGGTCCCTTTTTATACTCTGTACCGAAGGTACATAGAGTATATTAAGTTTGTGCAAAAGTATGTAACAGGGAGAAGGAATCATTTCCGACTATATAAAGTATATATATTCTTGATCAGCATCAACAGCCGAGTCGATATAGCCATGTCCGTCTGTCCGTCTGTCCGTCTGTCCGTCCGTCTGTCCGTCTGTCCGTCCGTCCGTATGAACAAACAGATCTCGGAGATGGTAAGAGATAGAGCTTTGACATGTATGGGACAAATGTTTCTTATAGCTGCAGGCAGATCAAGTTTATTTTCAATTTTTGCCACGCCCCCTCCCGCCCCCGCAATTCGGAAAAAACGTTATATCTCCTACAGTTTTGAAGATAGACGTTTCGTACCTTCTAGAGATAGTTAGTAATTAGCAAAATGTATCGATTTGCCGAAGAAATGATAAAGATCGGATCAGCGGTTCTCAAGTTATGAGCAAAAAAGTACTTCGCCCTTGCCCCACACCCTCCCACCCATTCACAACTAACACCACACAATCTTAGAGAGAGAGAGCGAGAGAGAAAGGGTGAGAAAAAGAGAGAGAGACTTTGAGATGAGCGCAGCACCAGCATTGCATTCAGCTTCTACTACAGGTACAGAGTATGTTATAGTCGGGCTTGACCGACTTTCTCACTTGTTGATTTTCAAACGATGACAGCAATTGAAATGAACTAATAACTTCGTTTGTAAAAATTTGTATTTGGTGAACGTGTCGTATGATTAATATTTTTTAAAACTTTGAGACCCTGTCGCGCCCATTGAAAATTAAAATACAATTTTTTGATTTTCACAATTATTAATTATAAAACAAATATTAGCTTTGGGAATGCTGAGACCTCCATTTTTCCATTTAGACGGTTTGGGGACCGCTCTATTGTACATACACACTCTAAAATTAGTATTCAAAGATATTTTAAGAAAAATTTAGTTTGACATTAGTAAGGTTCGCACTTTTTGTAAGAAACTCCGTACTTACACTATAAGAAATCTATTGCATATAGAAAATTAAAAATTAAATAAATTTAAAAAAAAGCAGTGCTGGAAATGTGTGTAAAAATATGCGAACGCTTACTAACTCTTAAAAATGTTTGCATTCAAAGTTCTTAAAAAGAGCTACGCCAGAAAACATTAGAATGGAACATAGCTCACAATACCTGTTTATTCCTGCAGTCAATTTAAATAATTTCTCTAGAGCTGCAGGATTCCCAATTTCCAAGTGATTTTAAATTCGCTTTATTTTCATGTCGTGCAATTGTTCTGAAATCCAAACAATACAAAACCTTGCATAAGTGCCTCGATAAATATTCTTCTAATATGAGCAATCTAGTTGTCCTGCCATAAATTTAATTTCATTCTTTCGGGATTAACTGCCTGTAGCTTTGTCCATCAAGCTGATATAAATGCAACAAACTTTATGGAAATAGACATCACGTTCAAGTGTGACTCCACAGCATCATCACATCACATCATTAATCACATGTCAAAAATTAAACTTCATCACTAAACTTAGGGTTTTACAGAGCTGCAAACCAGCTATGAACCAAACCGGCTTAAGCCCGGAATTCCAACTTTTTAAACCGTGAACTAAATCTTGAACCAGGGATTCGTGAATAGGTGTCATCATCATGTTACCAATTACCAATTTTTTAAGCTATTGATTAACAACTGTAGATCTTTTTTAAATCCGATTTCTTATTTATACCAAACCATTATTCAGTTTCTCCATGATTCCTTCTATTTATTATGCTGCCAGCATCCGTGTTAAAGCGAGGGGACTTTCTAGCTGATTTTATAGCGGGGATTTCTCCACAGTTCACCAAATTGTACATACAACTATTGTACTAGTGAGTGCATTCCGGTGCTGGTTTCGCTTGTGTTGCCCCTCAGGTATCCAGTTTGATTCTCACATACTGATGATTTCAGATGATGTGGAAGTGCCAAACAAAAGCGCAAATCGTATGCTGTTTCCCAGTGAACTAAGTTTAGTCATGATGCATATTGCGGTGGTCAGTTAAGCTGTCTACACTGTTACATGTATGTTTCTAGAATCACCGGTTCCCTTCGACTGGTGTCAGTAGCTCAACTTTGATGTGCCCTAAGCGGGTAGTCATTTAGTTTATTCTCTCTTTCTCACTCTTTTGTTGGGCAGATGAGTAAGAGGGATTTTCCAACTTATTACACGTGCCATGCATATAATTGCTGGCGAATTTTGATGCAAACATTTCAATTATAGAAATGCCCTACACTGGGGATCC
This sequence comes from Lordiphosa clarofinis, assembly GCA_018904275.1. Classification (NCBI taxonomy): domain Eukaryota; kingdom Metazoa; phylum Arthropoda; class Insecta; order Diptera; family Drosophilidae; genus Lordiphosa; species Lordiphosa clarofinis. The sequence continues at coordinate 1,015,988 of JAEIGQ010000090.1, read as the reverse complement.
CGGAAATAGTATCGAAAAGTCGACATTTTTGTTAAAAAAAGACGATCAATCTAGATATTGCAACTAGTTGGTTTTTGTACAATCGGTTGTCTCATGTAGATTGATTATGAATTTGGGCATTTGCGTCACGGTCTCACCGGCAGAGCTGCAAAGGCACTAAAAGTGGGTTAGCAGCGCCTTTGCTGCTAATTGGTTTATTCGTTGCGCGAGTATGAGATGGTTTTTATTTTGGAACGACTTGTTACTATGATGGGAGATTAAGCAATAGGTCCAAAGCTAAGTTCTCACAAGCAAATAACTTGGACAAAACTGGAATAAAATTTGGCTGTATAGGCCAAGTTGTGTAACTTTCCGGCCATATTTGATCTAAGTATTTGCGTATAAAGTATAAGTCTTAAGTCCTGTAAAATTTTAAATCATGGCTTATGTACCTACCTCTTAATGGTAAATTAAGGCAAGGACAATACATATATAGATACCGCATCTCATACAATACTTTTTTTTTGGGATCCAATGTCAGCTCCCAATAAAAATCGTTATATGCGTCACATGTGTCATCTAAATTACCTAAAAATTTTTGCTCTTAGCAGAATAGCTAATTTAGAAAACGTATAGCTAAGTTTCAGTATACGCATCCTCGTAAAGGCAGCTAAATGCAAAAATTTGCATCCAATGTTAGCTCCCAAAAAGACTCGTTTTTAGTTTCACATGCGTCATCTAAAATATAAATAAATCTTTGATTAAGGCCACTTATGTATTTTGGCAGATTCTAAGAGGAAAGGGCAGGTTGAAATTGTGGAAAAATGTTTGACGTGTTTAAAACTGCGTGCACATTTCAATAATGAAGGTGATACAAAAAAAAAAACATAAAATCAACTCTGCACCGAATCTTTTGGAATAGGGCATGGCCCATCTAGGCCAAGACGCTTTGCCTGCATTTACTGCTCCTCCAACCTCTGTCCTACATATAAAAACTTCATGAAGCACTCCATGAAGGAAACTTCGTTTTGCAAGTGCGAACTAATATGATATCAGTGTGGTCCAAGTTTCCTCAACGCACCAAGATTATACAAAGCAAGAGTGTCAGAGCTACAATTTTTAAGTTTGAACCTAGTGACTTAATATATATTCAGTGAGGCCCAACATCCATCTATTCTGTGTACCACAATGAGATCCGAGCAAAAACACCGAAGATATGTACATAAGTGCGCCTGCCCATTTATTGAAATAAATTTTAAAATAAATGGAATTCAAAGCTAGAGGAACCACATTACTTTATTTTGTATTTTGCTGTCGGAGCACTCGACCGCAACACTCTTACTTGTTTATTCTGGAGCCGGGGGTGGGCGAGGCAAAGACTAAAACGAGAAAGGCAAGGCTAACTTCGTCCGAGCCAAAGTTTTTATACACTTGAAAACGCTTGTCTCATCGGTTAGCGACTTCGACCAAACTTCGCAGATCAGCTTAAAAACATTAAATATTATCCATGACCGTGATTGAGAGCGGTAGTATTGAGCAAAAACCAGTTTTTGTCATTAAAACCCATTTTTCGACCGATCATTTGTATGGCAGCTACAAGAAGTAGTCATCCGATCCGGTCGGTTCCGACATATTAGCAGCGTGCAGAGAAAAGAAGACTCTGTGCAAAATTTCAGCTCGCTACCTTCAAAACTGAGGGACTAGTTCGCGTAGAAACAGACAGACGGACAGACGGACGGACGGACAGACGGACAGACGGACGGACAAAGCTTAATGGACTCAGCTCGTCATGCTGATCAAGAATATATATACTTTATGTGGTCGGAGATGATTCCTTCTATGCGTTGCAAACTTCTGGGCAAAATTATAATACACTTTTCAAGTGTATAAAAAAAACTAGATCTGACGAGGCGATATATCGGAAATCGAATATTTTTTGTGGATATTTTTCGGTATTGCAATTGTACATAAATATATGCGTGCTTGTATTTACATATGTTTGTAAGTCAATAAAAAATGCACAAACAGGCTTGGATTTGTTTAATCTCCATAATCTTTTTAAGACAAAACATCAACCAAAGCAGACATTAGTAGTGGATGGGATGAAGAGTATGGGAGTATGCAATCTTAACAATCAGCAGGAAAGGGGAATAAATTACACTGTGCAACAGCCAAAAAAACTACCAAACTACACTATGCGGAATCGATAGTGCTACCCGAACTGAGTAAAACCCTATCAGCGTTTGGCTAGATTGGTAGCACTTTTTTTTTATGGACCCTCAAAGTTTTTGAAATTGGGTGTAATAACAAAAAAAAGTTGTCATCAGATTTGGGAATACAGCTCATTCAGTTTTAGTGATAGCTGCAAACAGTCTTCGGCAAAGTTGCAGCTGACAGTCCGCAGAATAAAAACTTAAAAAACTTTTTTGAAAAATCGATTTTTTTTACTTTTTCGAGCATAGCTTTTAAAAAATCAAAATTTTTGGAATACATTCTTTGGGAAAAAGAAGCTTTTGAGATAACAAACATCTGTTCTGAACAAGGTTTTACAATCTGAACACTTCCACATCCTCTAAATCGGCCCCAAAAGTGTGTATATCCAATAAAATTCACTTTTTTGTTATCATTCTTCATTATGTTCTAATGTTTTTTTTACCAAAATAGCAGCTAATTAATTTTTTTAAGCTGTTAGAGCAAAATACTACGTGTTTTACTTGTTGTAGTCCATGAATAAAGAAAAAAATTATTTTTGGACGGTTTTTTGAATATATGAGATTCCATATGGGGCATATGATTTCTAGGGGCCTAGCTGCTGGCCATCGGACGGGTCTTATGGAGGTTAACTGCGAGTAAGTGTATTTCCCCCACACATAAGCAGTCCCGGACAGCCAGCGGGTCTCACGCCGTAGTGCACCGACGAGGCGCTTGTGTTGCCGCTTGCTATAAGTAGCCTCACACACACCCAACTCCTACACAATACCTACCCCTCTCCCATCCCACACATCTCATCCCGGGCCGGACTAAGGTTTCACTCGGACCGTGCCGTCAGCCTGGCTGGAGGCCCGGGTAACAAATAGTCCAGTCTCGATCGGTGGGCTCAGACAAGTGGCGACCGCAGCACAGTGGTCCCAAATCCTAAAAACACGGCCAAAAGTCGAAAAACGTTTTTGAATTGGCCTAAAGTTTGTACTCGGGGGTTTTCGGGGTCGCTGATCACGAATCCGACGTCAAAAATTAGAAAAACAAAATGGCGGATCCAATATGGCGGACAATTTCTTCAAAAACCCATTTGATTTGGCTGAAAGTCTGTACTCGGGGGTTTTCGGGGTTGTAGATCACGAATCCGAAGTCACAACTTAGACAAACAAAATGGCGGATCCAATATGGCGGACAATTTCTTCGGAAACGTACTTGATTTGGCTGAAACATCGAAAAACCGGTTTATCGATAATATCTCGATAACTGTTCGACAGATTTTTTTTAATGTCGATTTTCGTGCTCAGCGGGCCAAAATACTTTAGAAAAAGTTGGTTTGGTGAATTGGGGGAGAGTGCTGTCGAGCAGTGTATATTTGTAATGTCGCGACAATTTCCGCACAAAAATAATCACCGAGACTAAACCGGCAGCTAAGGGCAGCTAATTTTTGACTATGTTTTGAAGAATTGTCTAAATAACAATTTCTTATTGGTATGAGAGTGGGATCTGCTGGGAGTTTTGACTTATTGCTTTTTTAACTCGATCTTTCAGAATGTGACCGAAAAAAAACCTCTACATTTATTAATGATTCACTATTTCATGCATTGTTAATAATAACTTTGAGTAAAACTTTTAAATTGTACTTACTTTCTAGAGTAGAATCCATTTTTCAGAATCCAAATCGGTTAATTTTTCGCGAATCTATACACTTCTAAACGTTGTGTTATTTTCGACGCATGACGAATAAACGATGAGGCACGCTCGACGCTCACGAACGGAGTTCAAAGCTGAGCCAGGTGGGGACACTTTCTCTTTATTAACGGTCAGAATACAAACTAGATGTACCACTACAACTATTCCAATCAGGGCTTAACTCCGAAACGAATTTCGGTACCGGTTCCAGTTCCGGTACGCCCGAAATTAATGTTTCGGTTAAAGGTTCTATTTTGGTTTTCAATTAGTTTCGGTTTTCGGTTTCGGTTCCGGTACCCGGATTTTTATTTCGGTATACCGGTACGTACCGGTACTCACCGATATAAGTACTATTTATTTTTAATACTGAAAAAAAAACCAAAATTCTGAGATAAAATTAAATTATTTTATTCCTGTTTAATAAAACGAATCAAAAATCAACACAAAATGAATGGTTTCACTTTTTAAAATTATATGCCCTTAATATTTCGTATTCTTTGTATGTAATAACTAATGATTACATTATATGCTAATAAATATCATATAATGTACTAGCTGGTACCCGACGTGCGTTGCTACGCTGCTCACAAAGCGAAGAAGTGAAGCAAACGTGACAATTCAAATCAAATCTTTATCTAGCAAAATTCACCATCCGTCTATTTACCCGTCTTCATGAGAATCAAAATCGTTATAAAACTTTGCAAATTTTGCGATTTTTTGGTCCGTTTGATCAACACGTCTCATTTACTCATATAAGAATTGTTGCATATTTCTAATATTTTTGAACCTATCATATCCTTATGATAATCTGAACTCATGCAATTTTGTAAATTTCCGATTTTTGGAACACTACTACTATATCAGTCTATCAAATCTTCATTCGAATTTATTTAAGTTATTTAATTAATTTTTGCTGTTTAATTGTTTGATCTACAACTCCTGTTTACCCGTCTACATTGCCATTTCCAAACTTCGCAATAATTTGGACTGTTCAATCTTTTGATTTTTTGTCTACATACATAATAATCTTAGGTCCTATGAACATTTTTGGAATATTGACTATTAGTTTGACCGTTTGATCTACAACTCCTATTGGATGAATCTGACCACCAGTTAAGAACGCTTTAATGTTTTCAAATACGTTTAAGTGCGATTTTGCTAGAAAGGGCGAATGTGCTTATATTTGCAGTGCAAATGCACAAATTTACTATATTCCCTGTGTACTTTCGTGCAAAGTTAAAAACAAATCAACAGTTGCACTAGCTTTTGCAGTATATATGCACTGGCTATATTGACACGGCTGTTGATGCCGATCAAGAACTTTGTAAGGTTGGAAATGATTCCTCTTAGTTACATACATTTGCACACTCTTAAACTAATTAGGTACAGCGAATAAAGGAAAAACCGAAACCGTACCGGTACCAAAGTTTCGGTTTCGTTCCGGTTTTATCGGTTCCAATAATAACGGTAAACGGTATTCGGTTCTCAAAAAAAATTTGTATCGGTTTAGGTTCCGGTTCAGGTACTCGATTTGAAACGGTTTATTTCGGTTAACGGTTCCGGTTCCGGTATTGAGCCCTGATTCCAATCATGAAAAGTCTATAAAAAATATTTTTTTTTTCGACTTTTGGCCAGCTTTTTGGAATTTGGGACCATAGTGCGCCGGTTCTAAGTAGCCTCTTCAATCGTTCCAAGCAGGACTCCTTTCCTGCAAGAAGACCGCCAGGAGGTTTAGACGACCCAAATGAAGTGGTACCTGAGGTACCTCAGGCGTGGCCACACACCGGAGGAAGCCCTCCGGATGGCAAAGGAGGTGAAAAGTGGGGAATCAGCGCAAGGGTACCCCAACCCCACCCAACTTTGCAGATACTGTGAAGAGAAGGAGGAGTTCTCTGAACATATTCTAGCACACTGCGATGCCCTAGCGGGGCGAACACATTCTACACCCAATCAATATCAGGAACTTAGAACCCACACAAATCCTGGCTTTTTTTAAAGGAAATAGGGCTGCTAGGAGAGTTGTAAACTCAGTGGGGGGACTCATCAACACTTCCCCAACAACATATAATAAATCGTACAAATAATAAATAACAAACTGGCAAGCATATATGTATATGCACCAAGGGTAAATAAACTTCGGTCGAGCTGAAGTTAGCTTCCCTCTATTTTATGAGCATACTTTTAGGTTGTAATGGTCTTAAGTACATACTATCCGATTGACTCCTAAAATAAGTGTTAGAAACAGGAAGGAATTTTAACAACAGATTCGATATAAAATAACTGGCATTTTTGTTTGTTTTTTGGAGCTTGCATCGTAAGTCTATTGTGTCCTCAATACAAAATGCTAAGTACTGTAAGTACGAAAAGTATTAAATTCAAAAGCATTTGTTCTCATTTTAATCACATTTACTATCGTTTTTCGATTCTAGAATGTTATGTACTTAATTTAACCTAGAACTCTACCCCACGCATTTCTCTGAGTGTACGAATAGACAGACAGACATGGCGATATCAACTCGGCTATTAATGCTGATCAATAAAATATATACCCATATACCTGTACCTTTTAGGGTGTGATGGAGCATTAACAGAACAGGGCATTGTCAAGTTAGTTTAGCTTAGCTACTAAATCATCGACTAATTAATGTTTAATAGTGGTTGTTTTTATTGCTGTATTATTGTTGTTGTATAAGCAAAACTCCCGCTCCCAGGAGAGCCAATTCATTGTGAATTTGGATGGGTTTTGAGGCTGCTGCTTGTGATGATGATGAGTACTTCCAACCCGGTGCTAACAATGGATGGAATAGTCTTATAAATTGAAATGCGATGAGCTGTTAGGCTATTAGTTGATCTCGGTCAGTCAGACCAGCCAGCGGAACCGCATATTGAACGTGGAATCGTGTAGAAGCCGGAACTAAATTGTTAGCGAATCGCAATGCGGGCAGCAAATGTGCTCTTGTGCGGGCTGCTCCTCTTTGTCAGTTGTGTGAGTCTGGTGACGCCCTCGCTGCTGCAGCTAAAAAAGAAGCTGCTCTTTGGCGGTGGTGATGGTGGTGGCGGCGGCGGTTGGGGTGGCGGCGGAGGAGGAGGTGGAGGCTGGGGAGGAGGCGGAGGCGGTAACTATGGCGGAGGTGGTCACTATGGCGGAGGTGGCCATGGTGGTGGTGGCCATGGTGGTGGTGGCCAAGGGTCGGGCGCCATCCTGGTGATACCGGTTTATAGTGGTGGCGGCGGAGGCGGTTATCACGGCGGAGGAGGAGGAGGAGGTGGTCACGGCGGAGGAGGAGGAGGTGGTCACCGTCCCCATCCGCAGTGGGGCGGCGGTGGTGGAGGTGGAGGTGGAGGAGGGTCCTACGCCAGCAGCAGCGCCAACAGTTACGCTGGCGGCAACGGCGGCTGCAACACTTGCGGAGGAGGCGGTGGGGGCAATGGAGCGTACGCCAAGGCTTCGGCTAATGCCTATGCGTACAGTTGGTAGTCGAACCAAAGGTGTAACCAAAAGTGCTTTTTTTTTGTGTTTTTTTTTTCTTTTATTTTGTAAGTCTTGTGAATAAATTCGAAATCGAAATCACTCCGGTGTTAAGACCCTGAAAGTTTTTTGGTTCAGGTTAACGGAGTGGGTGCAGGTTCAATATTTTGTATATATTATTGCCAGCAAACATTGCTGTCAAGTTGGTAAAGTATTCGAGTATAAATTAGACGATAATAGATCCTCAAATATAATGCAAAATTGGTCATACAGCCCCAAAGGGGTCAAGACAAGCTTCTCTAAGCCTCTTGGCGTGTGTGCCTTACATTTTTCTCACAAGAGAAAGGGACCTACAGCTTAACGCCGAATCCGAACGGCATTGCTGAGAATTTGCTTTTTCATGGCTAGTTACTTCACAGCTGGCGCCAATAGTGTGTGTAAAACAGCTCCAAAGGCCCCAAACCAAGCTTCTCCCTGGCTAGTGACGACAGTCATACATACACCCAAAAAAATAAATTGCCTTAATCCACCGAAAATGACCTAAAAATCATGGCGATTTGACCTCAAAATGGCGCCAAAGACATCTTAGGTCATTTTAACCTTACTTTAAGGTGAAAAATTGCAAAAATTTAGGGAATTTTTTCTCATATTTAAGGTAAAATAATTCCCAAAAAATGTACCTTGTGTGTCCACAAATAGAAGTAATAAAATCCTAAGCCTTAGGTCAATTTTGATTTAAAACTGTGGCAAAATATTGCCTACCTTTTAGGTAACTTCTTACCAAATTTAAGGTCAATTATTCCACAATATTTATATTAATATATTATATATTAATTTAATTTTAATTTATTTACACTTTTTATACATATTTTACATTATTAATATGGAATATTACCCAAAACTTTGTTTGAGCATTGGCCGTTCCTTCAATATGGAATTAAGTTGATGAACGGCAGTAGCGATGTAGCCATTACAACTATTGTAGGTCTTCTGCCCGTGTTCAAGGCATTCTTCGAAAGACCCAACATTGAATTTTAATATAAACTTCGAAAACCCAACCTCACTGTCCTCTAAAGCCTGAGGAATAAAATTTAATCAGTTTTTTCGAATATTTGAAATATGCTTACTTACCTTCATTAAGAGACCCACAGTTTTCCTCGTGTGTAGATGTATGTAATAAATTTCGAAGCCTTGCCATTGTGTTTCGAAATCTGCTATATAGTAATCATCTAGGTCCCACAAATAGCTTTGCGATGCTGTTGCTCTAGACATCCATAAAACCGATGATGCGCATCAACGGACTTGAAGACTTTCTTTAGACAGACGCAGCGCTCACTTAACAAAATTTGAAATTGATATTATGTACAAATTTAATATAATTTTGTTTATACTTGCCTTGGACAGGATTGGGTTGGATGGATTTTACCTTTTTTTATCGTCACCGTTCTGAAAAATAATTTTTTGTTGAAAAATACATTAACAACGCGAAAAATATTTGTGTAAGGCAGTGGTAGTGGTATAAAAATTATTCGGACTCCGAAGTATTATTTCGGCACAATTAAGTTTAACTGCGCCGGCGTAAGCAGGCGAACGATGTCGTCATCAATTCCGTGCTCTGCGAATACAGTTTAATATTTGTTCTTTTTACCATTTCAAATCTGATATATTACCTTGGAAGCATTCTAACAGCTTCTCGCACTTTAACTCTCGTAGCAAGTTCTTCATGCCTGAAATGTAATTTTAATAAATTGTCACAATCCCGATCTTCTTCTTCCTAAACCACAAGAAAGCGAGAACGGCCACACATACATACATATACTTGCACTTATTTACATATTCACATTGTTTTTTACTTGAGGTCCGTTCACATCTTTATTTGCAGCAGGAAATATATTTCAGGTTATGTAAAAATTACCAACATTTGCAGAAAGCACCGCCAATAATTAAATTTTATATTTTGATTCGCAAAATCACAACAAGCGGGACGCGCACTTCTCAAATATGTGTGTGTGTACAAAGAAATGTCAAAAGTTCCGATAAAGTTCTTGCGTGTATTTGTATACCTATCGAACTATCGAGGCGCCTATAGCACGAAGCAACCCTGTAGTACTTGGCATATTTAAACTTAAACTGTCATTTAGAATGCTTAGGAAAAGTAACCTCATTTATAGGCTACATATTTCCCCAACCAAATTGCCTGAAAATTTGCCTTTAAGGTCACATTCTGGCCTGTTAGGCTAAAAATTACCTTGAAACTTGATTTTTAGGCAATTTTTTTTTTAAGGAACTGCTTAACCTCAATTCTAGGTTTCTCGTTTTTGTGGGTGTATAATATATACATATGTATTAAGAAGTCAGTTCTTTATTATATTAAGCTGTTTGATGTTAAATAATTAAACCTCCCGGTAGTGCCGCTTGAACAGACATTTAAAAAAATAACGAGAAGAATAAAAAGGCTTTCTTTGGCGGCCTAAAAGTATGCGAATATGTTCTGTAGGGAGAAGAAAAGAGAAATTGGGCGGGAGAAATTACATTAACAGCATTAATGAGAGCCAAAGATAAAAAGATAAAAATCTCTATGGGTCTGTTTAAAACTTTCTTCAGGCTGCTAGTCCAGGCGAAGAGTCATTATATTTTTAATAGCCAAAAGCACCAGTAATCATGTGCGGTCTAGCAAAGTTAATCACGACGAGGAGGCCAAGCTAACTTCGTCTTTGCCGATGTTTTTATACCCTTGCAACGTCAGCATTAAAACAAACAATTTTTTAAAACCCACTTTGCGACCGATAGTTTCAATTACTACGTTTATGCTACGAAATTCATGATTTCTTCAATTTGCAAAATCAAATTTGTTCCTGTTTATGCAGCTTTTGTAAATTCACAAAATGACCAGCACACATATGGCAAAACAAAAGATCTGGCAACACCAACGCAACGAACAGACTTTCTCTCCATTTCAATTCACATTTATTTCAACTTAGATTAATTTTTTTTAATTCATTATGATAATTTTAATAGAATACAATACAATAGAAATTATGATAAGTTAGAATATGATTTGGAAATGCAGGTAAAAGTCAAGTATGTAACAAACATTCTCTAAATATTAGCTGAATGTACAAGACTATTTTTAAATGTACAAAAATAAAAAAAATTCTTTATAAATAAGTACATGATATTGTACATCATCATTCTTGCTTGTTTTAAGTGAATTATATTGTCCAATTAGGCCTCCTTAAAGCATATAAATATGAAAATCAACATCGTTATAAATATTCCAGTTATTGGTATTAAATAATATTAAGGTGCTATTTCAAAAGTGATAATATGAATGTCTCCTTAATATTGGGAAAGATCATTTTGAGATGCAAAAAAATGTTTCCTTCTGATATCAAAATGAGACTTATTTATATTAAGAAGATCTTATAAGCTATAATATTGATATTACATAATTAGAGATAGTCGAAAACAGACAGCATGTTCGGAGTCTTGGATACGGCATACGCTAATAAAATGGCAGAAACCCTCAAAGAAGTTATGTTCCACTATAATTTTCCTATGAGTTTACTTAAGAATCAAACGTCAACTCTAGACTCCACCATAAATATCATTGAGAAGGAAGAATGTACACTGAGGCCCACATGCTGGAACGGTACATGACCACCACGCAACTACCGTTGATGGCAAGCAGCCTAGAGCGCATGCGAAAATAATTAATTAATAATAATAATAATTATTCTGACCGATACCAGACATGGTGCTATTAGTCTACCATGCTGAGGCGATATCCTCAGCCACTACATGAACAATTGAACCAAACTCAAGACCTTCCACCAGACAAGATGCATCCATTTATCACTGATGATGTGACACAACTTTGTCACATCATGCAGTCACATGGCGCTGTTACCGAGACTCACGTTGGATTCAATATAACAATGCAACGGTTTCTACACTGCAATTAGAATGATTCAATGTAATTCCAATACCAATAAAAGGCGTGGCCGGATGGAATACTTTACAGATACGGGCTCTCATTATTGCTGTGAATAACCACCGGGATCAGTTCATTGGGCTAACTCTTGGAGACTTAAGACGATGCATCGCTCTGCACAACGACCAGCACATATGTTTAACCCAGCAAACCCTTTATAACGTGAAAAGCGATGCTAATTCAATATTTTCAAAAACAAAGCAAAGAAATCACCGCAATAGTTGGATCTTTGGGACGGCCCATCTTTTGTAACTAACACCAGTTTGCAACGGTACAGCAAAATCACTACTAACGCATTTAGTTCCATCGTCTGCTTGAAAAAGACCTCACGGCTACGTCTCCAAAAGCCCGCATCTATAAGCCAGCAACATTATTGCAACTGCTGACATCCAATCGTTAACACTTCCTGTTAGCATATTTGTTAACGATTAGAAATGCATGCAATTCACTTACCTATGAGCTCACAAAACAAACAAAACACATTAAGACAGGTCAGAAAACATAGCGACTTCGGTTTCAGCTGAGTTAGCTATTGTGATATGCACACACATTGAGTACCCACTGTAACACTTTGTTGCAATACTTGAGCGAACGCTTGTAACATGATCCCTATAGATATGCAGCGTTAGCATATTTGTCATTTAACCATTCCTCTACGTGCATATAACATTTTCATCTCTAAACGTCGCGACATAGCTTAGCCGTTTCGCTGCCGGCGACGCTGACCGCATAGCTGGTCAGCTCAGCCGAGTTATTCAACCTTTATATAAATCAGAACCAATCTATGCTTCGAACACATACGATGTCTCTTAATTCTTGTTATCATAATTACAATAAATGACACCAAGAACTGACGATGTCTCCTAATTCTTGTTATCATATGGCGACCGTGACATAGAAGTCCCAAGGACCCAGAGGACGGACTAACCAGAAGAGCCCTGATTGTGTTTTATTCTACATTCTACATGGCTAGAAAATATGGCATGGAAAAGTACGTTTCTCTACATCCTTACATGGCACAAAATGGATGGAAACTGAGTGAGGAGAGTGAGAGATATGGGTCGTGGAGGTGTAAATAATAAAATTAAAAAAAGAATAGCGCACATTAAGTGGCTATTATTTACAAAAACAACCCTAACAACTCTAACTCACTCAGGTAGTATTAAGAAAATAAAAGAGAAAATAATAATAAAATCTCCATCACAGAAACAAGTGCCTCAACAAGTAAAACAGCGTACAGCAGATTGCCTTCGACCATTGGACAGCCCATACTGGAACTACACCTGTGCGAAGACCGGCACCGGTACCGCCTGAGCCCATAGGCCCAGGACAACAGCAGCTGAATAAACAAGCGTGAGGGGCAGCCCGCCTCTTACGCCTTCGAAGGAGCATCAGCGTGCCAAAGACCGGCGACGCCCAGCTGATGCTGAAGGGTCCTGAGAATGACTTCAATCAAGAACAAATAAAATGATTATACATATTTAATTATTAAAACCAATTGTACAATTGAGCGGAACCTTTTCTGCTGGTAGAATACTGTAAAACTAAGCAAAAAAAAAAAAACTATATATGAATACAAAAATTTAAAATATCAAAAGCTTCAAGCTTTAAGTCACAAAGCAAAACTGGTTATATTTACAGTTCTGGATCTTCCGATAGTTTTATTTAGATAATTGCCCAAAATGGGTTTAATAGACACTAAGACGGTCGACTCGACCGCTAACGTTATAAATAAGGTTGTGGTAACCTCACCTGATATTGAGATAGTAAAAATTGTATTAATCAGTTTTGTAGTCCTACGTCTAATAAATACATGCATTAAGGCATATCAGATGCACAATAAGTGCATAAAGGAAAAATATCTAAGCAGGACAACTGAATTAGACAAAATATATAGGGTATTCAATTTGTTGAGCACATAGGCACTTGAGCTGTTTTGCCTGACTAGTATTGTGAGCAGCCCTCTGTGCACGAAATTTGTGCACAATTACGTTTAAGATATGATTCGGCAGTAATCCATGGTTCATTTAAAGTTGGCGCTTTCTCCATACAATTTATATGAATGTTTGATCACTCATTTGACTTTAGCTTGTACAATGTACATATAACACTTATAGCTCTAAGGTACAAGTGCCCGACTTTTCGTAGTCAGGGTCTGGGTCGAGCAAGCTGTGCACAATTTGTTCAAAGTAAATTGTTGTTGGAAATGCTTACACTTTCCCCAAGTGCCTAAGTGCTCAACAAAGTGAACACCCTAATAGAAAATAGTTGATCCACCAAGTATTCAAAATGCGTACAAGTTAACTAATATGCCCCGCCTGAGATTGTAGGGCATTATAGTTGTGCCCGCTTAGCTTCCAAATGCTGACCGTTGCATTCATTCGGGTCAGCAACTTCTTTGTCGCCAAACAAACATCCGTCGCTGAGGAATTTTACACCGCAATCTCAGCGTTTTTTGCGAGCCGCAGCGACCAGGCGACTTCAGCAGCGCTGCCGTGGGCTGAGCTGCCAGCGGAGCAAGGGTAGAACGTAAGAATCAAACTTTGTAGAATTTAGAATAAATGCGATTAACCAAGGAACAAGACCTTCGTCGGAAGTTTATTTCTCACTTAGTCGGACAAGATAATTAATTTTTAGCAAGAAATAAGCTACCTGTTTTCGAAGTTACTACACAGAGAAAAAAAACCACGTAAATCCAAATATTTCATATTTGATTTAAATATTTTTACCAATAAAAGTGCACCACAATGTGTTTTATTAAATATAAAGTGTGTGCCACTTAAATCACACATTTAATATGAACATAATTGATTTCAAGTGTCCTGCTATTCCATTTGATGTGACGGCATATTAAAATTAAAGTGAAAACTTATTGAATTTAACTATGATTCATATTAAAAAAAAATTTTTTTAAAAATAAAAAAAAAAAGAATAGCAATTATGGCGAGGTGGTCAGGGAAGGGAAGGGGATAGGGGAGGTTGGAAGGGGAGGGGGAAGGGGAGGGGGAAGGGGAGGGGGAAGGGGAAGGGGAGCGGGAAGGGGATCGGGAAGGGGTGGGCGTGGCGAGGGGGAGGGGTGTGGCAAGGGGAGGGGGATGGGGAAGGGGATGGGATGGGGAAGGCAAGGGGGAAGGGGAAGGGGATGGAGAAGGGAAGGGGAAGGGGGATGGGTTGGCGGGAGGGCTCAGACTGAAATATTTTTTTTTATTTACCTTTACTGGGACTCGAACTCAGGACTTCGGGCTCTTAAACTCAAGTGCTGGCGTCTTAGCCTACACGACTATTCACGGCTCGCGTGACGGTGCAGCAAGACACAATTAAGAACACAGATAATTGTTAATTATGTTCAACATAAAACTAAAAACTTTTCATAGTTAAATTTAATTTGTCTCATATTAACCATTGGATTTTTTGATTAAATGTGTTTAAACTTTAATTTTAATATGATTACCTTATACTTCAAGTATGGTAAAATCTATATTTAAATATGAAAAATATTCAATTTACATTTTTGCATAGTACATTTAAATCTACTACGGAAACCTTTGATTTTAAGTTGAACAAAATATTCAAATTTAATACGAAACATTTTTAACTTTACAACGTTTTCTTTTAAGTGTGTGCATAATATAAATGAATATGACGCAACATACAATTCAATATGACCAACTTTAAATTAACTGGATTACACTTCGACTTTAAAAATTTTCATATTGACTAGATATTGCTAATATGATTTTATTTAAACTTAAGTCATTTATATTTAAATTTAATATGAAAACTGGCATAATAGAAATTAATATGTTTCTATTGAATTATACTATGCACTTTTTTTTGCTGTGTAATGAAAGCATGGAAGACCTAAGCGTGTATGTTGAATCCCCGGTTGTCGTACATAAGTATAATAAAGAGGAGTTTATCGAGATACATAGTATAAAAATTAAGGATGAAGGACAGAATATGACAGAGGAGGATAAGTTTGAGAAAGATATTAAGCACCTTAATGAGGAGGAGAAAACAGAGTTATTGAAAATCTGTAAAGAATTTAGGGACATATTTTATAAGGACTGACAAGCACTATCATTCACGAACGAGGTTAAACACGAGATACGACTGGACAATGAAAGGCCAATATATGTAAGACCGTACAGATATGCATTCAACGAAAGACAGGAAGTTAAGAGACAGTTAGGTGAGATGTTGGAACAGGGTATAATAAGGCATAGCCATTCACCATGGAGTGCCCCGGGTTGGCTCGTACCAAAGAAACAGGATGCTTCCGGAAAGAAGAAGTGGAGATTAGTGGTAGATTTCAGGAAACTAAATGAGAAGACAATAAAAGATAAGTACCCGCTGCCGGTAATTTCTGATGCGAAGTATTTCTCTGTATTGGATTTGGCCAGTGGCTACCATCAGATAGAAATGGAGCCTACAGATGCAGCAAAGACAGGATTTACGGCAGAAGGGGGACATTTTGAGTTTCTTAGAATGCCCTTTGGGTTAACAAATGCCCCCGCCAACCCCCCAACCGAACACAAAAAAGATCAAGGCGATAAAGAAATTTCCACTCCCTTATAATAGGAGGGAAATTAAATCCTTCTTGGGATTATTGGGTTACTATAGAAAATTCATAAGAGACTTTGCAAGATTAACGAATCCTCTGACAAGACAGCTAAAAGGACGAAAGAAGGAAGAAATTGACCAGGAATATAGGGATACGTTTGAACACTGTAAGTCACTTTTGTGTAACGACCCTATACTAACCTTTCCAGATTTCGAACGACCATTCATGCATTAAGAGCAGTGTTGTCACAAGGACCGCTAAAGGCTGACAAGCCAGTATGTTATGCTAGAAGGACACTTACGACGTGTGAGAGTATTTATTCTACCATAAAAAGGAAATGTTGGCCATTGTATGAGCAACACGTTAGTTCAGACCATATCTTTATGGAAGAAAATTTACAATAGTAACAGACTACAAACCGTTAACTTGGTTAATGCGTATAAAAGAACCAACATCATAATTAGTAAGGTGGCGGTTACAGAATACGAACGCCGATGCACTCAGTAGAATCAGGATCGACATAAATATAAATGACACAGATTCGCAGGTGGGAAATTATGGGGACACCATTCATTCAGCCCTAGAAAATGAGGATGATGGGATAAAAATATGAGAAAAAGCATTTGTTAAGTCGCATTTGTATTAATTATAAAAATTGCAATCACCTAATTTCTACACACGCCAGATCATCACTTAAGTTTGCTTAATAAAATCAGTCTCCGTACAACCAAAGAACTGTTACTCATGTCTTCCATCGCACCCAGCAGAGAATCTGTCGCTGTGTCTTCAGAATCTCAATTGTGCGCATCAAAGGATACCCTCTCCGCAGTCCAACTGGTTCAAGTGCTAGTTGCGACGACCAATTGCAAACAGTTTATGTACTGATTGCATCCCAGCTTAATACACATTACAAGAAGTCAAGTCAGACAGTTCATGTACTGTCTGCAGCACTTACACTACACACAAACATTTTGGTGACCCCGACTCCAAACACAAATCACCAAATAACATTTTGGTGACCCCGACTCCGAATACAACTGAACAAAAAACATTTTGGTGTCCCGAGAAAGTTGAAATCCCGAAGAAGTTGTCAACTGGGCGACAAGGATCTCAACTAGAACACTCGATACAACAATCTGAGCTGAAATAGTCGTTTCAATTTGTCAACTGGGCAAATATTGAAAGACTCCAGCACAGAAACACCTAACCACTCGCCAACAAACATATGGTGATGTCAACGACGTTGAAGTTCCTGAAGAAGTTGTCAACTGGGCGACAAGGAATTCAACTCGAACAACGCAGCAACACTACGAGTGTGGGTCTGCAGTCTAAAACTGGAACAGTCTTTTCAATTGGTCAACTGGGCGACATTTAAAGACTCCAGCAAAACTCACCAAACACACATATTTCGGTGAATCCAAAGACATTAAAGTCCCTACGAAGTTGTCAACTGTTCGACACTAGTGGACTCTCGATAATCATAGTGCAAACGTGTACGTATACAGTGCGGAAAACGTATTTGGGAACCGTCAATCCAATCAACCATTAAGTTTTTTCTCGACTTCCTTGACCAACATTCGTTTGCGAATCGAAGCGTAATCCAGCTATTTTAATAGCGAATAAAACACTTCAAACGGGTCGGAAGTATAGCGAGAAACATTAAAATGGGCAAGGATATGGATCAGCAAAAGGAAGCCCAAGAGGCACTGGATGTGCAAAATGAAATTGGACAGGAAATTGTGAGAAACTTCAAAAAAGACTCGGCAGAGAGAAAAATCCAAGCAGGGTACTACCAAACAAGGGTAACATTGCTTGAGGATGCCTGGAAGCAATTCCAGCAAAATGATTTCAGGATACGAGGAATGATTGAAGTCAGCGAAGAATACGTTAACTTCAATGAGGATTCGAATAAAATCTATTTGAAATACATTGCGGTATTCAAAGAAAATGAGGAAAAACAAACTCAGTCCTCAAGCGGAAAACTGGCTGAACAAACAATTAAAGGCAAAGAAAACTATCAGCCTTCCTTGACGGATGGAAGACTTACCTCATTATGTCGACGACAAAAAACGATCATGGCGTCACTGAAACGCTCACTTAAACAATTGTCAGAAAACAGGTGAATTGATAAATTCACTATGGACCCAAACACAAGATCTCCACTTTCAAATTCACGAAGAATATGAAAGTCCAGAAGGGGTGGAATACGACTTGAAATCCTACCTTGAACACGAAAAAGAAGTTAAGAAGTCATTCGATCAACCGACATGCCATTACCACGGGTAAGCATTCCCAAATTCGGATTTGGAGAAGCAGAAAGGTTGATACGCCATATCGACCTTAAAGAAGAAAACTATTTAAGCGCATGGGGAATTTTGAAAGACGCATACAATAACCCCAGAGACGTTGCAAATACGGTACTAAACCGATTCCTTTTGCATGACACCATTAATGACGATGCCAAGTCATTAAAAGAACTCTACATAACCACAATTGAATCCCTTGCTTCATTAAAAGGATTGGGAATCGAAATATCCACTTGGGATCCGATACTAATTGCAATTATAAGGAACAAGTTGGATAGCAACAGTAAATCCTTTTATGAGCAGTCACTCGGAAGCTCAAGGGAGATACAAGGGATTTGAAACTATGCTCCAGTTACTTGAACAACAGATCAGGGTTCTAGGAGCGGCTAAAAAGACTCAATCTACAAGAAAGGAGACAAAAGGCACAACATGTGCATCGGCTACCACAGATAAAGCTTCCTGGTGCCGATACTGTAAAAAGTCGGCAACTCCACTATTCCGGTGCGATGACTTCCGAACGAAATCAGTATCCGAACATCTAAATTGGGTACAAAAACAAAAATTGTGCGTCAATTGCTTCGAGGCTGATCACAGATCCCGAGCATGCCAAGGCCGAACTTGTTTTAAGTGCAACAAAAAGCAAAATAAGCTCTTCCATTTGGAACCTACACCGGGTGCAGCCATACAAGCACCAGCTGTAGTGGCGGCAAACAACAACAACTCCAATCTGTTGGCTACTGCAAAAGTGTCAGTACAAGCACAAACGGACTTTAGAGCACTGCTTGACTCAGGATCACAGATCAACCTGATCTCTGAGCGTTTGGCATCAATGATTTCCTTGAAACTTCATGACACAAAATTACGCATTGAAGGTATTGGAGGACAGCCAAGGACGAGCCGATCTCGAGTTAATGTTTTAATAAAGTCCCTCCACAGTGGTTTTACGCAAAGGATTGAAGCTTTTGTGCTCCCACACATCATCTCAGATCAACCAGCACAAGCGCTAAATTCGGTGAATTGGAAAATAACACCCGAACTGCCAATGGCTGAATTGCTGGAACGATTCTGGACCTTGGACAACATAGAATCGGAAGAACAGCCGCGCACACCAATTAAAGCACACTGCAAAGCCTATTTCGTGCAAAACCCACAGTTAGCAGCGGATGGCTAGCTTATCGTTAAACTGCCATTTTCTGAACATCCTTCAGCCCTGGGAGCCTCTATGGAAATTGCAACCAAAAGATTTTTGGCACTGGAACGCAGAACAACGCTTGACACATGGAAAGGTTACGTCAAATTCATGACAGAGTACGAAGAGCTGGGACACATGAAGGAAGTGAAACCATCTCAGATACCAAAAAATCATTACTTCATCCCGCACCATTGCGTGCTAAAACCGGATAGCACAACGACTCAACTGCGAGTGGTGTTCGACGCATCATGCAAAACGTCAACCGGTAAATCGCTAAACGACATTTTACACAATGGGCCCACTGTCCAAAGTGAATTATTGTCTATTTTACTACGATTCAGGACCCACAAATACGTTTTTACAGCGGACATAGAATAAATGTACCGTCAAGTGTGGGTAAATCCAGAAAACCAGTTCCATCAGTTGATTGTCTGGAGGGACAGTCCATCGGAAGAGCTAAAATACTATCGGTTGAAGACGGTAACATATGCGACAACGTCAGCCCCATTTTTGGCAACAAAGGACAGGTTACCAGTGGGATCCGCAGTTCTGAAAAATGACTTCTATGTGGACGACTGCCTGACAGGCGCCAATTCTATCCCGGAAGCAATCCAAGCTATGCAAGAATTAATCAAAATACTTAAGCCAGCTGGATTCAATCTAAGAAAGTGATGTTCGAACAACGATCACCTACTGCAAGGAATCCCCAAGGAGGACATTGTCAGTGATGTGAAGCTTGGCGAAACTTTGGACCACCATGCGGAAGAGCACAAAAGAGTCAAGCGACACACATTACAAAACGGACTGTGTGCTCAGAACTCTCACAAATCTTTGACCCATTAGGTTTGTTTGCTCCGGTAATGGTCAAGGCAAAAATATTTATGCAAGCGCTCTGGGAATTAAAGCTAGACTGGGATGACGAATTGCCAACACACCTTCAAAACGAATGTAAGGAGTATCGTGAGGATATGCAATCACTAAAACTGTCACTAAAAAACTGTTATCCGATAAATTTCCACTCCCTAGAATTGATGACATTTTAGATCAACTAGGAAGAGCAAAATATTTTTCATGCCTTGACTTAATGTCAGGTTTTCATCAAATTGAGCTTGAAAAAAGTTCAAGAGATATAACATCTTTTTCAACAAGCAATGGTTCATATCGCTTCACACGATTACCATTCGGCTTAAAAATAGCCCCAAACTCCTTTCAGAGAATGATGACTATAGCTTTCTCTGGACTAGAACCTTCGCAAGCATTTCTTTATATGGATGATTTAATAGTCATTGGTTGTTCCGAAAAACATATGCTCAAAAACTTAACTGATGTTTTTGAGAAATGTAGGCAACATAACCTAAAGTTACATCCCGAAAAATGTTCATTTTTTATGCATGAAGTCACTTTTCTAGGACATAAATGCACAGATAAAGGAATCTTGCCCGACGACAAAAAATACGACGTCATTCAAAATTACCCAGTCCCACATGATGCGGACAGCGCTAGAAGATTTGTTGCATTTTGTAATTATTACAGAAGATTTATAAGAAATTTTGCCGACTATTCTCGTCACATAACAAGATTATGTAAGAAAGATATAAAATTCGAATGGACAACTGAATGCCAAAACGCCTTCGAACATCTAAAATCGGCACTAATGAACCCAACTCTTTTACAATATCCAGATTTCAGCAAAGAATTTTGCATAATTACAGATGCTAGTAAGCAAGCATGTGGAGCAGTCCTAACTCAAAACAAAAATGGACTCCAGCTTCCAATTGCATACGCATCAAGATCTTTTACAAAAGGCGAAAGCAACAAAAGTACAACAGAGCAAGAACTATCAGCCATTCATTGGGCAATAACACACTTCAGGCCATATATTTATGGTAGACACTTCACTGTCAAAACAGATCACAGAGCACTCACATATCTATTTTCAATGGTAAACCCCAGTTCCAAATTAACACGCATGAGACTTGAATTAGAGGAATATAATTTTACAGTAGAATATCTAAAGGGCAAAGATAATCATGTAGCCGATGCGCTATCAAGAATTACTATCACGGACTTAAAAAATATGCAAACAAACAATCAAATTCTGAAAGTCACTACCAGAAACCAAAGTAAACAGAAAAATTCCTGCGCAGGAAAAGAAAATGAAAAAGTAGATTTGCATAGGCAATCTCTAAATAAAGCTTCTCAGCCCAACGTATACGAAGTCATTGTAAATGATGAGGTACGAAAAGTAGTGACCTTGCGAATAACGGATTCACTATGTTTACTAAAACATGGAAAAAAAGTTATGGCAAGAATTGACGTTAGTGATATGTACACCAATGAAATTCTCGACTTAGGTCAGTTCTTTCAAAGGCTTGAAAAAGAAGCCGGTATACTTAATATCAGCCAACTCAAAGTGGCACCGAGCGAAAAGATATTTGACACCATCTCAATAGAATCTTTTAAAATAATGGGCAATGAAATATTACAATCTCTAAGAGAAGCGCTACTCAAGCCGGTGACCCTATTATCAAATAATAAAAAAGAGAAAGAAGCAATACTGTTTACATTCCATGACGATCCAATACAAGGAGGTCATACAGGCATAGCTAGAACGATAGCAAAAATTAAAAGGCATTATTATTGGAAAAACATGACAAGAGACATATCAAAATATATAAGAAAATGCCCCAAATGCCAAAAATCAAAAACAGCTAAACACATAAAGACCCCATTAACTATAACTGAAACGCCACAAATGGCTTTCGACAGGGTAATCGTGGATACGATCGGTCCACTCCCCAAATCTGAACAAGGAAACGAATATGCAGTAACCTTAATCTGCGATTTAACAAAATACCTAGTAGCAATACCCATTAAAAACAAAAGTGCAAATACAGTAGCAAAAGCTATATTTGAAGATTTTATTCTAAAGTACGGTCCAATGAAGACGTTCATTACGGACATGGGAACAGAATATAAAAATTCAATAATAGAAGATTTATGCAAAAATTTGAACATCAAAAACATAACTTCTACCGCACATCATCACCAGACTGTAGGAACCGTGGAGCGAAGCCACAGAACACTTAATGAATTCATTCGATCATACATCTCAGTTGACAAAACAGATTGGGATGTATGGCTCCAATACTTCGTATATTGTTTTAACACAACCCCCTCTATGGCACATGACTATTGTCCATATGAGTTAGTTTTTGGTAAAACTTCAAATTTGCCTAAACACTTTAATAGTATAGATAAGATAAAACCACTGTTAATATAGAAAACTATGCTAAAGAATCAAAATTCAGACTAGAACAAGCATTTAAGAGAGCTAGGATTATGTTAGAATCCCATAAGCAAAAACAGAAAATAAACTACGACAAAAATACTATAAATCTTGAGTTAAAAATAGGAGATCAGGTTTTATTAAAAAATGAAACAGGACATAAGCTAGATTTTAAATATATTGGACCATATAAGGTAGAACACCTAGGAGATAGAGATAACATAACTATATCAGATAATAAAAATAAAAAACAAATAGTACATAAAAATAGGTTAAAAATTTTTATTTCATAATCATTTCTTTTCTCTTATAAATATATCACGTATGGCCATACCTAAAATAAGAAGCCCCCATACACACACAAATATATATATACACAAAGTAAAAAAAAAAAAAAACAAATTTCACATAAAATACGAAAAATAATTAGAATAAACAAATATTTGGAATATACCAATATTTTCTGATTCGAAAAAAAAAAAGAAAAAAAAATATATATAGACAAATAAAAACACAAAAGAAAAAATATCTCTTCATATTATACATAGATATACTAAGAAAATAACTTCATTATATTACGTTATTTTTCAAAAGAAGGGAGATGTAATATGCACATATATCGAATGCACACTGTACCTTATACATTGATGCACATAAATAAACAACACATAAATATAAATTCCAAGTTCAAGTCATTTAACCAAGTGGCCGAAATCCGAGCCAGCCTTTGTCTGCTAACAGAAAGTGTAAGCGTCAGCATAATTGCCACATGCGGACCCCACATGAACACAAACGCAAATGTATGTGCATATCACGCTCCAGCCTAAGCGAGCATAGCTATATACCTAGCTATGTACATAACCGTCTCTCCGCTGCCGCTGTTGGCAGCGGGGCTGCGAGACTTAGCCTTCTTTAGCTGCTAAGATTCATTCATGTAAGAACCTCCTGAGAGCTTGGAGCAGCAATGACAGCTGCTCCAACAAAATAATATAAACTCTATTATTTGGAAGAACATCAAGTATACTATATGACTATATTATTTGGAAGAATCAACAAGGTATAATACAATACAATGCAGATTCCGAGGCACGTTTACGATGGCAAAACTCCAGAAACCATAGAGCTTCACACATTTGTGGATGCCTCAGAAAAGGCATATGGCGCTGCAGTTTATGTACGCTCCACCTATAAAAATAAGCAGATTTCTGTTCGCATAATGTGCTCAAAATCTAGGGTAGCTCCAACAGCAAAGCAAACCCTTCCTCGACTAGAACTGTGCGCTGCACTATTGGGAGCTGAACTCACCGCCAGAGTAAGAAAGGACCTGCACATGAATCCTGAGACAGTCCCAGGATATTACTGGACCGACTCCACAGTGGTGCTTGCCTGGATAAATGCCGCTGCATCTACCTACCATACCTTTGTGGCAAATAGGATAGCCAAAATACAGGCACTAACAAGCCAAGGCCAATGGCGTCATGTGTCATCAGCAAACAATGCAGCCGATGTTCTTTCCAGAGGAACCACAGCACAAAAATTGGCAAGTCATAATCTATGGCTATACGGGCCACTATTCTTGCATGGTCCGCGGGACAAATGGACAAGTTCGCCCAGCGTGACTCCCAGTAAGCACGTCAGCTTGCCCATTACCCCAACAACAAGAGGAGAAGAGCTGTATACTTGCAAGCACAGCAATTCCTTTCGCAAGCTACAACGCATTGTAGCCTATATGCTGCGCTTCTGCTACAAAAGGAACAGAGCTGCAACAACGACATTGCAGATGGATGAACTGCAGCGCGCACGCACTGTGATCCTGCGAAACATTCAACACGTTGAATTCGCACCTGATATTCGACAGCTACAACGCCACAACACAGTGGACAAAAAGAGCGCGATAACATCGCTCTCTCCCATTTTAGGAGACGATGAAATAATTCGGGTGGGTGGCAGATTGAACAATCTGCACTTCCATACAACTCAAAGCATCAAATTTTGCTCCCATACAATGATCCAATTGTAAAGATGCTATTGCGAGAAATCCATGAAGACAACATGCATTGCGGCGCACAGGCACTACGAGGCACAGCCAGACAGGAGTATTGGATCATTAACGACAAAACTATGGCAAGAAGCATCATTCACAGATGTGTTCGTTGCAACAAGGCCAAACCCAAGTTAATGCACCAAATTATGGGCAATCTGCCAGCAGAACGAGTTACTGAAGCACGCCCATTCCTCAATTCTGGCGTAGACTACTGCGGACCCGTTTGGATTCATCACAAAATCCGCGGGAAAAGACCTGACAAAGCATACATCGCTGTATTTTGTTGCTTTACCACTAAAGCGGTGCATCTGGAGTTGGTAAGTGATTTATCAACTGACGCATTTCTGGCAGCCCTTCGCCGTTTTTTGAGCCGCCGCGGAAACTGCAAGACGATCCACTGCGACAATGCTACCAATTTCATTGGGGCCAATAACCAACTAAACGAGTTGGAAGACACATAATTCACCGACAAGGCTCAAGGTCGGATAACAAACCACTGCAGCAAGCGTCAAATTGCATTCAAGTTTATCCCTCCCAGAGCACCATCATTTGGCGGGCTATGGGAAGCGGCTGTAAAGTCCGCTAAACGATTACTGGTCACGACGACCACAACAGCATCTTTAACATTTGAGGAGCTAAATACGGTCATCACCGAGGTAGAAGCTATTCTTAACTCACGACCTACTACCCCAATATCGAATGATCCAACATACACAACAGCCCTTACCCCAGGACATTTCCTGATTGGTGAACCTTTAACCGCGCCACCCGATCCTAATAGCAAGCATGATGAAAAGTCATTAATGAAGCACTGGGAACTGGTTTCCAGACTTAAACAAGGATTTTGGAGGCAATGGTCACAAGAATACCTACAAGAACTCCAAGTTCGTCATAAATGGAAAACAGCCTCACCAAACGTCGAAGAGGGGCTATTGGTCTTAATAAAGGAAGACATCCTACCGGTGATGAAGTGGCCGATGGGCCGTATTGTCAAAACATACCCTGGGCAAGACAATTACGTGCGAGTAGTAGACGTCAAAACAGCATCAGGCATCTACAAGCGCCCCATAAGTCGACTGGCTCCATTGTTTCCAGAAGACGTAGCAGTCAAGCGCCCTGCCAGTATGATCAAGGATACGACTGAGCCCGATGAACCACCAACTCAGAGAAAAAGGTTGTTATCGCCGTCCATAATATCAACTACGTTAGTGCTCCTGCTCATGTTGCACTATCCCAACCAATAACGGTGACTCAGTTTACCAACAAACCAGGGATATTCTACGAAAAACTGGGCACCACAAGAATGGCAGTATCTGAATGGACCATGGTCATCTACTATGACTTGAACCCATACTGGAGCGACATGAAAACATTGTCGTCAGGTAAAACTGAACTTGGCTACCTACAAAACAGTCAGGCATGCGAATCAATGCTTCAACACTTTCAGCATTTACGCAGTGAATTGCAGTCCGAAAGTTCAGTAATGAAGAATTCTCGATCGCGGAGAACACCGCTTGACATAGTGGGAAATCTAGCCAACAGTCTTTTCGGTGTACTGGATTCTAACTTTGCTCAAAAGATGTCGAGAACAATCGAGGAAGAGAAAACAAACGAACAATTCCTGCTGCAGCTCCTCCAAAACCAAACTTCGATTGTGGATTCCACAATAAATGTGGTCAGAAAGAGCAAAACTAACACTGATAAGCGCATTAAGTTACTGGAAAGGCAAATTGCGCTAGTCAATCAACAGAGAGGAAATTATACAGGCGGCCATCTAGTACAATCATTTCTGGTACTAATATCACAACTGACCCTGCTAGCAGCGGACATACAACGAATGCAGTCAGAAATCTTTGATGTACTAACGGGCATCCGTCATCGCACAATTAGCCCAATGTTAGTGTCTAAACAGCAATTGACAGAGCAGCTTGACCAAATACGTGACCATTTGCCACCTGATCAAATGCTACCCGTTACCACTGCCAATGTAATTCAACTATACAGAATTATGAGAGCCGAAGGAGCCATCACTGACACACATGCCATCTTCAGAGTGACAATTCCACTAGCATCCACTGTTCAACTAGAAATCTTCAACATCGTGCCAATACCCATGTGGCACTCCAACAGCTGGAACCTTTTTGAACTAAAAACTCCAATAATAGCAGTCAACAATCACAGAGATCAGTTCATGGGACTCACTCCAGATGATCTTCGACGCTGCCTCACCTTACCACATGACGAATACATTTGTTTTGACCAACAAGCTATTTTTAATGTCGACAATCGTTGTAAGTTCCAGTTATTTAACAACAAAACAAGTGCCCTGTGCCAGATAACGCACACAAAAACACAAATAATATGGTCCAACACTCACCAGCCGAATACGTGGATCTTTGCAACACAATCAGCATTAGAACTTAAGGCTGTCTGTAGCGGAAATCCATCAACGATCCGACTTGAAGGAACTGGGCTCTTAACACTAGCTATTGGATGCACTGCTAGGAACTCTGAAATCAGCATTAGCACCTTTGGCACAACGATCACAGAAATAAAAACCACATACTCTTGATTTGGTAACCTAAGTCAGCCTGTAAGATACGGCTCAGATCCAATATTGGAAACAAACGTCCGGCCAACAGAGCAAGGCTACTCGGAGCTTGACGACTTGCAACAAGACTTAACGACAATCAAACTTCAGAAGCTACCACAACATATCGACACCCTGCAGCACCATCATATAGCTGCTTATATTGCCTTAGCAATATCGATTCTGCTAATCCTCACCTACGCCGTCCGGAACAGGCACGCCATGTGGAACCCCCGGACGTCCCCAAGCACCACAGAGGAAAACTGCGATACATCCCCCCCGACACCTCTCCCTCGCCGCTTTACACTGAACTTATAAGAAATGCATTTTTATTCATTTACCTATAAGCACACAAAACACATTAAGGCAGGTCAAAACACACCGCGACTCCGCTTTCAGCCGAGTTAGCGATACTACACACACGTTAGTCGATGAGCCAATTCGTCAGTAAGTCAAACTTCTGCTGACAATGCAATTAACACGCAGAGGGCATGCAACTAAGGAAGTTGCTGACCATTGCAATCACCTAATTTCTACTACCGCCAGATCAACACTTTCACTAATTTGTTTATAATCAATAGGACCCATTGTTAGCATATAAATAGCCATAAGTTTGCTTAATAAAATCAGTCTCTGTACAACCAAAGAACTGTTACTCATTTCTTCCATCGCACCCAGCAGAGAATCTGTCGCTGTGTCTTCAGAATCTCAATTGTGCGCATCAAAGGATACCCTCAGTTCATGTACTGAATGCAGCACTTACACTGCACACAAACATTTTGGTTTCCCCGACTCCGAACAAAAAACTCACCCAAAAACATTTGGTGAGCCCGACTCGAATACAAATCACCAAAACACATTTTGGTGACCCCGACTCCAAACATAAATCACCAAATAATATTTGGTCACCAAACACATTTTGGTGACCCGAGAAAGTTGAAATCCCGAAGAAGTTGTCAACTGGGCGACAAGGATCTCAACTAGAACACTCGATTCAACAATCTGAGCTGAAATAGTCGTTTCAATTTGTCAACTGGGCAAATATTGAAAGACACCTAACCACTCACCAACAAACATTTGGTGATGTCAACGACGTTGAAGTTTCTGAAGAAGTTGTCAACTGGGCGACAAGGAATTCAACTCGAATAACGCAGCAACACTACGAGTGTGGGTCTGCAGTCTAAGACTGGAACAGTCTTTTCAATTGGTCAACTGGGCGACATTGAAAGACTCCAGCAAAACTCACCAAAAACACATATTTCGGTGAATCCAAAGACATTAAAGTCGCTACGAAGTTGTCAACTGTTCGATAGTTGGCCAAACAAGGCAACAAAATTTGGAGCCAGACTTTTAAATTTGTCAACTGCGCGACATTGAAAAACTCCAAAGAACTCCAATCAGAATCTTACGGGTCAACTTGGCGACTCAGGATTCTTGATTTGCTTGAAGATCAAGCAATTGGTCAACTTGAAGACCAACTAACAAATTGCGACATCAGCAAATAAAAACTGATTAACAGCAAAAACATTCCGCAGCAACACGAACGGTGTAGGCCTGCAACCCAACCAATGCAAAAGAAGCGTATTTGGCAACCGTCAATCCAATCAACCATTAAGTTTTTTCTCGACTTACTTGACCAACATTCGGTTGCGAATCCAAGCGTAATCCAGCCATTTTAATAGCGAAAAAAACACTTTCAACGGGTCGGAAGTATAGCGAGAAACATTAAAATGGGCAAGGATATGGATCAGCAAAAGGAAGCCCAAGAGGCACTGGATGTGCAAAATGAAATTGGACAGGAAATTGTGAGAATAATAAGAAACTTCAAAAAAGACTCGGCAGAGAGAAAAATCCAAGCAGGATACTACCAAACAAAGGTAACATTGCTTGAGGATGCCTGGAAGCAATTCCAGCAAAATAATCTCAGGAAACGAGGAATTATTGAAGTCAGCGAAGAATACGTTAACTTCTATGAGGATACGAATAAATCCTATTTGAAATACATTGCGGTATTCAAAGAAAATGAGAAAAAACAAACTCAGTCCTCAAGCCCAAAACTGGCTGAACAAACAATTAAAGGCAAAGAACTATCAGCCTTCATTATGTCGACGACAAAAGGCGATCATGGCGTCACTGAAACGCTCACTTAAACAACTGTCAGTTGGACAAGAAACAGGTGAATTGATAAATTCACTATGAACCCAAGCACAAAATGTCCACTTTCAAATTCACGAAGAATATGAAAGCCCAGCAGAAGTAGGATACGATTTGAAATCCTATCTTGAACTCGAAAAAGAAGTTCAGAAGTCGCTACGAGCAAAGGCCACTCGATCAAGCGACATGCAATTACCACGGGTGAGCATTCCCAAATTCAACGGGGATTTGGAGAAGCAGAAAGGTTGATACGCCATATCGACCTTAAAGAAGAAAACTATTTAAGCGCATGGGGAATTTTGAATGACGCTTACAACAACCCCAGGAGACGTTGCATATACGGTACTGAACCGGTTCCTTTTGCATAACACCATTAATGCCAAGTCATTAAAAGATCTTTACATAACCACAATTGAATCCCTTGCTTCATTAAAAGGATTGGGAATCGAAGGACAGCCTTGGACGAGCCGATCTCGAGTTAATGTCT
The DNA here is from genome assembly GCA_018904275.1 of Lordiphosa clarofinis. NCBI lineage: Eukaryota > Metazoa > Arthropoda > Insecta > Diptera > Drosophilidae > Lordiphosa > Lordiphosa clarofinis. The sequence continues at coordinate 986,032 of JAEIGQ010000090.1, read as the reverse complement.
TAGTCAAGTTCCTCCACAGTGGCTTTACGCAAAGAATTGAAGCTTTTGTGGTCCCACATATCATCTCAGATCACTCAGCACAAGCGCTAAATTCGATGAATTGGAAAATACCAACCGAACTGCCAATGGCTGATCCACACTTTGACAAACCGGGAAAAATAGACGTGTAGTATGTTCATACAGCGAGTACACACTGTAACAACTTTGTTGCAGAATAATACAAAGTCAAGCTTTTAAGTGCAATTGTAATTCGATATTTCTTATACATGCACAAGTCAGCATAGTTGTTTCAGCCAGAATATGAACATGCTCGCCGCTCGTGGCTCACGCTGCCGCAAAACAAAACATATATGTAAGCAAATGCATAGGACCGCTGCTTCGCCGCCGTGCAGAGCAGCTTAGCTTAAGATATTTTTAACATTAATAAAACAGAACAGTTTTGCCCTAACTTGAACCAAGACGGCGTTTGCCTGCGGCTCGCCAGTCTTTAATTCATATAACAAAAACATGAAAACAATAAAAAAGGAACTTTAATAAAACATCAACCATAAAACCTGCCTACTGATTTGGGAACATAAAACGAACCTGGATGAACACACTTTACAAACATGCTCATTAGGTCGGACATTTTATATATGGAAAAATGTAACGTCATACTGATACCCGCTTAAACGATGCATATTTGTGTATAAAACGCATAGCAAAAAAAATTTTTGAGAAAAAATAAGGTTTAGGGTCTGCGACTTGGACTTAAAGTTTATCACTCATACGTACTGTTGCCCATGCCTACATTTTTAATTTTTTAGTAGGTGGCGTAGACTTGGTTTAAAGTCATAACATTTGACAAATAGGTCCCTTGACCAATAAAAAATGTTTTTTATATAACAGACACAATATGTAGGTAAATATATTTGGTACTTAATATATTTGGTAAACATTTTATATTACGGCAAAATTTCTACTATTTTGCGCAGTTTACTTCTAGATGAAAGCAAGTTTTAGCCGTTCATTAAGAGGCTATCAAGATATCTTTGAAGTCAGGTCCCACTGTGAACTGAAGTGCTGCGCATCACGGTTGCAGCCGTTTCTGCGAATAGTCTACTGGGCTGCTTATAAATAAGCTTCTTCAGGATCGAAAAATAATGCGGATTACTATACTACTATGGGAAAAAAAATTCAGGGAAATTATTCATAAATCAAAAACTCTTTATTTAATATTGCCAATTCATTTCATTCCCTTGAAAGTAACCTCCCCCTACTGCATTACACTTGTGCCAACGTTTTTTACAATTTTGTTTGTGTTTGTAGGACAATTTTAAGAACATGCTGCAAAGTTTTCTTCTGGTATAGTCTTTAATTTCTTCTTCGTTTCGGGCTCTGCCTCTTTATCGATTCAAAACGGTGTCCACGGAGCGATCTCTTGAGTTTAGCGAATTGCCCACAGTAGCCAAAATGGACACTCAAAATGGTTTTCACTGTTATGTCTGTAGTATCTGACTAGAAGGACAGTGCGTTCAAGCGTACATATGGCCCTTTGTTGAAACCCCGCTCATGGACCATGCTGACTTCAACTTGCGAGCCACACTAGTCGCACTTTCTGAAATGGGCTGTCTTAAGAATTTAGTCCCATTTAAAAGCGTGGAAAAAACGCATCTCTTCCTTGGAAATGGGCTCGCTTCGTCAAAATTTGGTCCTAGTCTACCAACCAAAAATACATTCGATTCCTGCTCCATTTTTATTTGTTGTTCGATTAAATTCAAATTTGACAACTTTTAAAATGATACGAAGAATTCGTCGACAGAATTTCGATTCTGTGAATGGGTCGTATACGTATTATTTGTGGAAACTTTGAAGGCTCTTCGCAGAGGTTAAAACATGATAAAATTTTTTTTGATTTTTTAATTTCTTATGTACACCCTAAAAGTAATCGTTTAAGATGTATAGTTATATTTTTATCGGCGTCCACCCTAATGCTCATAGGTGCAGAGCACTATTACTCACTTCTTCTACCAAATCAACGGAAGACTTCGGCCGGAGGACCAGTGCTACAAGATACAGAGCACGGATGGATTGTTGCAGAAAAACTAAGTGCAACAAACAAATCATCAGCCATTTGTGCAGCAGCCACAAATGAAGAAACAAATGCCCTTGTCTAACGATTCTGGACCTTGGACGACATAGAATCGGAAGAACAGCAGCGCGCACATATTGAAGCACACTGTGAAGCCCAATTCGTGCAGAACCTACAGTTGGCATCGTTAAACAGCCATTTTCTGAACATCCTTCAGCCCTAGAAATTGCAACCAAAAGATTTTGGGCACTGGAACGCAGAACAACGCCTGGCACATGGAAAGGTTACGTCAAATTCATGACAGAGTACGAAGAGCTGGGAAATGTACCGTCAAGTGTGGGTAAATCCAGAAAACCAATTCCATCAGTTGATTTTCTGGAGGGACAGTCCATCGGATGAGCTAAAATACTATCGTTTGTAAAGTAAAGACAGGTTACCAGTGGCATCCGCAGTTCTGAAAAATGACTTCTATGTGGACAACTGCCTGACTGGTGCCAATTCCATCCCGGAAGCGATCCATGCTATGCAAAAGTTAATCAAAATACTTAAGCCAGCTGGATTTAATCTAAGAAAGTGGTGTTCGAACAACGATCAACTACTGCAAGGAATCCCCAAGGAGGACATTGTCAGTGGTGTGAAGCTTGGCGAAACTTTGGACCACCATAGTATAAAAACGCTTGGAGTCATCTGGATGCCAATGAAAGACCAACTTTGTGGACGAGCACAAAAGAGTCAAGCGACACATATTACAAAACGGACTGTGTGCTCAGAACTCTCACAAATCTTTGACCCATTATGTTTGTTTGCTCCGGTAGTGGTCAAGGCAAAAATATTTATGCAAGCGCTCTGGGAATTAAAGCTAGACTGGGATGACGAATTGCCAACACACCTTCAGAACGAGTGGAAGGAGTATCGTGAGGATATGCAATGACTGAATACAATGCAGATTCCGAGGCACGTTTACGATGGCAAAATTCTGCATGAAAATGATCTATATTTCATCCTGTTGGCTTAAACTCGGTTTGTAAAGATATAATACGAATTAATTTGAAATGCGACTTTCCAATGTCGGAAAAATTGACCCGACGGTCGGAAAATTTCTGGAATATTCTGCGAGAAGAAAACTATTTATCATCCGATTGGCTTGAAGGTCGGTTTCAATGAATGAAATTAAAAATATGATTTTCCAATGTTGGAAAATCTGATCCCCAGGAGTAAAAATGCCCGGAAAATTCAACATGCAAAATGACTATTTTTATTCTGATGGTCTTAAAACTCGGGACAGGGAAGAGATTGGGAAGTGGATGGGATGTGGGTGGGATGTGAGTGATAGTTGGGTGGGACGTGTTTTGGAAGTGGTTGGTAATGGAAATGGGTGAATGGGAAGTTGGATTAGTGACCACACATACCAATGTGGGCTGATATTGGTTATATACTGTTAAAGGCGCAGCGAAGCGCGACGGGTTTTTTGCTAGAACAATATAAATACGGTCGCCACTATCCAAACGAATGGCGAACCGGTATATTCAAAGTCATACCCATATTCAATGGGCGTATCTGAATTTGTCAATGCACCATACAATAACCCACTGTGGGTCGTTGATAAAAAAGGTCTCGACAAAGTAGGCCACATTTTAAAACGTATGGTCTTTGATTTTCGTAAACTTAACGAAAAAACAAAGGATGACAAATACCCCATCCCATCTATCTCGCAAATCCTGGCAAATATGGGTGAGGCACAATATTTCACGACATTGGACCTCAAGTCAGTTTTTCACCAAATTGAGTTGGCGGAGGAAGATAGAGAGAAAACTGCGTTTTCTGTAAACAATGGGAAGTACGAATCTTGTAGACTTCCCTTCGGGTTGAAAAACGCCCCAAGTATATTCCCAAGGGTAATTGATGATGTCCTCCGGGATCAAATTGGTAAAACTTGTTACGTCTATGTGGACGACGTTATAATTTCTCCACTAACAAAGAAGACCACGTTAAAAACATTGAGTGGGTCTTGAAAAATCTTCGAGACGCGGGCATGAAAATATCTCAAGAAAAATCCAAGTTCTTCAAAAAGAGCGTAGAATACTTGGGGTTTACAGTGTCCAGGGGCGGAATCCAAACCTCACCTGCAAGGGTTCAGGCTATAAAGGATTTCCAACCTCCAAAAACCTTGTTTAGTCTCAGAACATTTTTGGGCCTAGCAAGCTATTACCGGTGCTTCATAAAAGGATATGCCGCAAACCCGAGACCCCTAACGGAAGTCTTAAAAGGGGAAAACGGTAAAGTAAGCGCCAATCATTCAAGGAAAATACAACTTGATCTAACATCAAAGCAGCTGGAAACTTTTGACAGACTGAAAAATATATTGGCTTCCGAAGAAGTGTTACTCACGTATCCAAACTTCAAAAAGTCATTTGACCTGACCACAGACGCGTCTGTCCATGGCCTTGGGGCCTCCCAAGAAGGACGACCAATAACCACGATTTCAAGAACTTTGCGCGATAATGAGGTAAATTTTGCAACAAACGAACGAGAACTTCTAGCCATTGTATTGACTCTAAAAAATCTCCGAAACTACTTATACGGAGTCAAAGACTTGAACATTTTTACCGACCTCCAACCTCTGATTTTTGCAGTGTCAGATAAGAATCCAAACGCAAAGTTAAAGCGTTGGAAAGCGTTGGAAAGCGTTTATCGACGAGCACAACGCAAAAATTGTTTACAAACCAGGCAAGGAACATTTTGTTGCAGATGTCGTGTCCTGACAGAATGTTAACGATCTAGAGGACTCTCCAGATCAAGATGTGGCCACAGTGCACAGCGAAGAATCCCTCACACACACGATTGAAGCAACGGATAAACCAGTTAATTGCTTTAGAAACCAGATAATAATTGAGGAAGCGAACGCACTCTCTATAAGAACCTTCATCCTTTTCAAGGAAAAGACAAGACATGTCATTCAATTCACTGAAAGAGACACACTCTCCTACAAATACTGCAAGACGCAGTAAAATCAAACGTGGTCAACGCAATACACTGCGAGCTTCCTATCTTAGGCTTTATCCAAAACAAGTTGGTCGAAGCATTCCCCTCAACCACTTTAAGGTATTCAAAGAATATCGTCACAGACATAACGGACCAAACAGAACAAAGGGAAATCGCAACAGCAGAACATAATATAGCACATCGCGCCGCTCAAGAAAATGTCAACCAAATACATCGAGATTATTTTTTCCCAAAAACAACAACAGAATAGTCGCAAATTGTAACGTTTGCTCCATGGGAAAGTATAATTGTCACCCCTCCAAACAAATGATGGGCCAGACCCCTATACCATCTTATGTCGGCGAAATACTACACGTCGACGTGTTTTCTACCGATAAGAAGTATTTTTTGACTTGTGTGGACCAATTTTCAAAATTTTGCAGTTGTACAGCCAATTGCTTCACGTGCAATCGTGGATATCAAAGCACCCATCTTACAGCTAATAAATTTGTTTCCCAAGACCAAAACCATATACTGCGATAATGAAAAATCGCTTAATTCCGAAACCATAAAATCAATTTTAATGAACAATTTCAAAGTGCAGGTCTGACGGACAAGTTGAAAGGTTTCGTAGTACCCTCACAGAATTAGGTCGCTGTCTAAAGATAGACAAACACTTAAATGATACCGTAGACATCATTCTCCTCGCAACCACCCATTATAACAGATCAACCCACTCCGTGACAAACAAAAAGCCTATAGAGGTTCTTCATTCAACGCCCATCGAATTGACAGCACAAATCAGAGAGAAAATCTCAGCAGCACATAAGAAAAAACTTGAACAAATAAACAAAGATAGGGTTCAGAAAAAGTATCAAGTCGGGGAAAAAGTATGGCTAAAAGCCAACAAAAGGTTAGGAAAAAAAACTGCCGATTTGGGGACTACGGTTATCATAAAGGGAGGGTGGTTCATAAGGACAACCTTAGGTAAGAATATCATATTTACTCTTTTATTTAATTTTAACTCCAGGTTAGGATATTTACCCGTACTGATTACTTTGACGACCGCAACACCAAAACTCAACGACTACTCCCACGCCGACTACATACCTATAACCTCGGACATACTACGAATATAACGTCATACACGACCTACGCGGACGAGACCCGACAAGCACTAGACATCTTCCCAAATTACCACATGAAAAGAATACTTCAGACGGACCTGGAACACACTGGGAAGAGACTAATTGACACATTAAGTGTTCATCATAGGCAAGCCCGTAGCATAAACCTGCTGGGAACGGCACTAAAAGTTATAGCCGGCACACCAGATTTTGACGACTGGGAGCAGGTTAGGTTCAGGCAAGGACAGTTAATAGACTCCGAAAATAGACAGATCGAACTTAATTCAAAATTCCAAACGAGACTTAACGAAATGTTAGGGTATCTAAATTCAATCCACAAGACCAATGATGCAGACACTGAACACCTTTACGAAGCAATTCTATGATTATCACAAATCTAGAGGATTTAATACTTACCGTAACACTAGCAAAAATAAACTTAATCAGCCCACTCATTTTAGACAGTGTCGATGTAAAGGAATTAGCAGGTGAACACCTCACAAATATCAGCATAGCAGACATCTAAGCAGTTTCAAATATTAAAGCTTTTCAAAACTCTGACATGTTGCACTTCCTAATTAAATTGTAGTATATGTATATTATAGGCAGTGACCACTGTACACATTCCAATTACACTTTGACCAATTACACATACAAAATAACAGCACACAGCCTTATGCTGATCATGCATTTGGCATTGCCACTGTAAGAGTAATTTGAATCCCTTTTGTTTATGTGTCATGCACATACATACGTATGGCAGCTCGTGGAGCCACTTATATACACGTATATATGTGCATAAGCACAGCACAACTTTATATGTTTTAGCTCTAAGACTTTTGAATAACAAAATAAAGAATCAGTCAGATTTTGCCTGGTGACACGGGCAATACACCCAACAATAATTGTTTTACTATTATTAAATTCAAAACATATTACAAAATATCCCAAACCTATTCTAGCATGTAAGAAAATTAACGTTTTTTCAGTACAACATAAGAATAAAATATTAGACTTAGAAAGTGCTATGATTATGATACTTGGTCACACTAATCACATGTATACCCGTTAACGAGTAACCCTCCGTCACCAAACCACGCGAGCTCGCCTGCACTGATAACGCTGACGCAGCGAATCCCAGCGTTCCGTGCCCTGGCTGAAGTGGTAACCTGATCCCTCGCGCGGATGCGAGAGCAGCGTTATCACTTTTGTCGAGCTAGCATTTTTGTACTTGTAGCTTAAGAATTTGTACTTTGTATTTGTCAGCTTTTGCCTTCAGCTTTGGCTAGCAGCCCATTTAGTTTTTAGTTTGATTTTCTATTCAATAAAGAGCAGTTCGGCTCGTCATTCAACTCCGGCAAGGCCGTTATAATTCCTTATTAACCTTTAAGCCACAAGGCCAAAGGTAAAGGAGGGCAGTCACCCTCCCAACGTAAATTGACTAAAAGTTCCAGCTGGTGACCTGCGTCATCTCGACAAGAGGACTGGCGTAACCAAGAGGCAGAGAAGCGGATTGGGAGGAACCCTGGACGAAATATTTACACACACACACAAGATCGCTGTTATGAAGTAAGAACGAATATGTAAAGAGATTGAAGAAAACTGTTGTATGATGACAACCAATGCGTGCAGACATACACAACAGAAAGTAACAACATGGTAGCCGATTGTGGTATGCAGACTTTCGCGGTCTGCGAATGTGAGGCCACTGTAAGCACTTTTATCTGCAAGAGACTCAGAACAACATCTTGCGCCCAGCAGTTGGTGTCAGGAACCGTCGCACTTTGTGACACACGCCCTGGACATCTTGAGCCTATTACACTGATCGACGAGGGGGTTCTCATCATCAACGACGCTACCATCAAAGTTGAGTAGCCAGCTGGTTACCGGGACATACTTGGCGACTTATGAAGACCGCATTTCACTGAACGGCACGCTGTACGTTAACAGCCGTGGCGTTTTGAGAAAGAAGCCAGCCGTGTCGGCCGCGTCCCAAATCAACGTGATCAGCCACAGAGAACTTCTAAGCCTACCCTTCCTACATGACCTCAGCCTGAAGAACCCTAAACACATCGACAACTTACAATCCGAGGTGGTATAAAAACCATGCACGAGCAGCGCCATCACTCTCGGTATTGTCTTAATTTGCTACGGCACTATCTGTGGGGTCCGCCGTTACTTGATTCCTAAACATCGCGACGAAGCAGACATCGAACTGGCGAAGACCACACGGAAACTCGAGGACGACCTTCACTTAACCCCGAGTGGAGTTAACACGCGCAGAATAAAATGTGCTGACTCCTCTGGGAAACCGGACGTTGGCTCTACCAAGTCAACCAGCAATTGCAACCGGACATCCGCACGTTAGCGCTGAGTGACCGCTTTGGAGACGGGCACGAGGCGCCGAGTCAGCACTCTGCTGCAGGCAGAGCCGCGGGCCATGGGCGGCAACTGGCCGCTGCCATGGGCCTGAGGTATGCTGGGTCGTTTTAATTATCCTTATGTTCAGTTTTTTACACAGAAGCTCAAGTGCTCAGTTGAGCAAAGAATTAATAATCAAATAAATATATTAAATGAAAAACGGAATCTGTTTACTTATATACTTTATAGGGTCGGAAATGCTTCCTTCTCCCTGTTACATACATTTGCGCAACTTCATGATCCCCTTTTACCCATTTTCAATGGGTACAGGGTATAAAAACAGCTTTCTCTATGGGAAACGGGAAGTATGAATTCTGCCGACTTCCGTTAGTATTTCCCAAAGAGCTATTGACGATGTGCTTAGGAAACAAATTGGAAAGTCATGCTACGTTTATGTGGATGATGTTATCATCTTTTCAGAAAGCATGGAAGACCATGTAAGACACATCGCATGGGTATTGGAAAAAGTAGAATATCTTGCATTTGTAGTCTCCCGAGGAGGTATAACAACAAATCCCAGTAAAGTTGAAGCTATCAATAAATTCGAGCAGCCAACTACACTGTATCAGATACGATCATTTTTGGGTCTAGCAAGCTACTATAGATGCTTTATCAAAGATTTTGCATCTATAGCAAAACCGTTAACTGAAAGGTGACAATGGCAAAGTCCGCGCGAATCAATCAAAGAAAATACCCGTGAACCTTAACGACAAACAACTTCAAACATTTGAGAAACTAAAAAATGTTCTAGTTTCTGAAGGTGTAGTGTCACTTTACCCAGACTATCAGACTATAAGAAACCAATTACCATGAGCTCAATTTTGCTACAAACGAACGTGAGTTACTCGCCATAGTGTGGGCTTTAAAAACCCTAAGAAACTATTTGTATGGAGTAAAAATCTCAATATTTGCACAGATCATCAACAGCTTACTTGCGCCGTCTCAGACAAAAATCCAAACGCAAAAATAAAGAGATGGATATCATCACAATACATAGCGAGCTGTCATTAACGTACACTATTGAATCTACGGACAAGCCGGTGAATTATTTTCGACAACCAAATCATCATAAAAGAAAACGCGGTTCCTTCTACCGGAACCATTATTAGGTTTACTCAAAAAACCAGGCATAAATTTCAATTTTCCGACAGAGAACGTTTATTGGAAAACGTATTTGACGCAGTCAAAAAAGATGTAGTAAGCGCAATTGTATGCGATAAATATCCAACATAAGTTGGTCGAAACATATCCGACAACTATGTTCTGGCATTCAAAAAAGATGGTCATTGACATTGTCGACCTAAACGAACAAAAGAAATAGAAATAGTAATAGTAATTGTAAAGTCTGCAACAGGGCTAAGTACGATCGACTCCCCCAAAAACACGTCATTGGCGAAACGCCTATTCCCTCTCAAGTAGGGGACATACTCCATATCGGCATATTTTCAACGGATAAAAAGAATTTTGTAACTTGCGTCGACAAATTCCCAAAATTCGCTATTGTCCAACCTATAGCTTCCAGGACTATAACAGACATTCAATCACCCATTTTGCAATTTGTGAATTTTTACCCATGTGATAGAACTGTGTACTGTGACAATGGGACATCCTTAAACTCAGGGACAATAAAAAACCTCCTGAATAACCGTTTCAACGTACAAATTATAAACTCTCCACCACTTTACAGCACGTCAAATGGGCAAGTTGAGAGATTCCAAAGTACACTCGCGGAAATCGCTAGGTGCTTAAAACTAGAAAGTGACACTGTCGAATTGATACTACAATCAACAATACAGTATAACAGAACAATACATTCTGTTACAAACAAGAAGCCCATTGATATAGTACATTCATCTATCCCCACAATTCGAAGCCGAAATCAGACACAAAATTTGTAAAGCCCAGGAAATCCAGAATCGAAGACTCAACGAAAAGAGACAAAATATAACTTTTCGAGTTGGCGGTAAAGCAGTGGTAAAATCAAATAAAAGACTAGGTATAGAAGGAAAGAACTGTTGAAGCCGATTTGGGGACAACGGCTCTAACAAAGAGGAGGGAGGTTCACAAGGACAATATACTTAAGATAGATTGAATAAAACTAAGTTAGAATTATTTCCCTTTTTATTCACATTTCAGGTTTTGGGTAATACTATTTTTTGTCACAGCAACGACGGCCAAACTGGCGGACTATAGTTCTTCTGACTACATACCAATCATAGACGGAGACGTGTCAATATGGATATCTCTATTCTGATATCTACAACACTCAACAAACTTAACCGGAGTTTCTGAGATAGCGGAAGAGACAGAGAAATTAAAGCAACACTTCCCCCAGAGCCACATGAAAAACATTAAAAAAAAAAAAAAAAAAGCATTGACCTCGAGCCAGCTAAAAAATCCCAAATAAAAAACAAAGGTCGCTATCCATAACAACATAGAAATAGAATAATAATAACCGAACTAAAAACACTTTCATATCTTGTCTGTCACACTCTCACAAATTGAAATAATAAATCCCGCGATCTTAGATTCAGATGGTTTAAAAGACATAATCAATGAACATTTCACAAATATTACTGTAACAGACCTAATGCAAGTTGCACAAATTAAAGTTTTATTGAATAATCATTTTTTACATTTTATTATAAAATATCCAAAACCTAGCCTAGAGTGTAAGAAATCTATTATTTATCCTGTCCAGCATAATGGCACCATTCTGAACTTCGCCGAAAACGACATCATAGCTGATTGTGGCAATCAAGCAAAGCCAATCGGAAACTGCACCGCGACACTTTCCACCACGTTCTGCAAAAACTGTCTTACATGACCTGCGCACAACAACTTCATTCGGGAGGCACCGCACACTGCACCACTCGCCCCAGCCACCTTGAATCGATAGCGGTCATCGATGAAGGTGTCATCATTATCAACAAGAACACAGCTACGATCAACGAGCAAACAGTGACTGGAACATTTCTCATTACCTTCGATAAGGAGGTTAGAGTAAACAGCAGTATTCCGGAACTGGAAGAACTTCGTGAAGAAATCCTCTGGCCCAGCATCATCTGAGCTCCTCAATGTAATAGGCCACTGGAAAAACTAAGCCTGACATACCTGCAGAAGCTTAGTGTAGAAAACCTACGATATAACACCCAAATGGAAGAGGGACTTAAACAGTGACCCATAATATCTGGACTGGCCGCAGCTGCCTTCTTGGTCTTCTGCTACGCAACACTTCAACTGTGCAAAAAGCATCATAAGGGTCGACGTCAACAAGACCTTCAAACCATGATCGATGAATTTAAGAAGACCGAGGACGTCCTTCACTAAGCGAGGGAGGAGTTAACACGAGTTGTCAAACAGTTGTCATTGACAACTGTCATTGACCGGATCGGCCAGCGTCCGCAATTATACAACGTGAGTTGCGTCAGCAGAGTCAGAAGCTTGGGCAATGCCCCGTCTTTTGCAGAACTTCAGCGAGCACCGTGGGATTGCTGATTCAGCGTGTTCAGGGCACTAGGGCTAGCTTACGTTCTAAGTGCACTTTGTAACTAGCTTCAGTTCATTTTTGCACGTTCAATAATTCAACACAAGTGTTATAAGTGACTCAATAATAAAGGAGATAAGACCCTTCTCCATAACTTGTACGTATTCAGTGCGGAAAACTAAAACGATTAATTGTTCTCGACTTCGTTGACCAAAAACTCGGTAGCGAATCGAAGCGTAAGAAAGCTAATTTAATAGAAAACAATTGCAACGACTCGGAAGTTAAGCGAGAAGTAGTTAAAATGAGAAATTAGATCAGCGAAAGGAAGTGCAGTGCTGGCAAGTACACTGCTTTTCTCCTCTTGCTATTGGGGTAAAGGACAGGCTGATGTGTTTTGTCTTTCGCTAAAGGTAACTGGGAGTAACGGTTGGCGAACTTGTCCATTTGTCCCGCGGACCATGCAAGAATAGTGGCCCGTAAAACCATAGATTATGACTTGCCAATTTTCGTGCTGTGGTTTCTCTGGAAACTACATCGGCTGCATTGTTTGCTGATGATACATGACGTCATTGGCCTTGGCTTGTTAATGCAGGTAGAAGCAGCTGCATTAATCCAGGCAAGCACTACCATGAAGTCGGTCCAGTAATATACTGGAACCGTCTCAGAACTCATGTGCAGGTCCTTCCTTACTCTGGCGGTGAGCTCAGCTCCCAAGACTGCAGCACATAGTTCTAGTCCAGGAAGGGGTTGCTTTGCTGTCGGAGTTACCCTAGATTTCCAGCACATTATGCGTACTGAAATCTGCTTGTTTTTGTAGGTGGAGCGTACATAAAGTGCTGCTCCATATGCCTTTTCTGAGGCATCTTTCAATTTGAGGAGCTCTAAAGTTTCTTCAGTTTTGCCATCAAGAATGTGCCTCGGAACCTGCATTGAATTGAGTGCTTGCAAATCCTCGATGGACTGCTTCCATTTGTTCTGAAGGTGTGTTTTCAAGTCGTCATCCCAATCTAGCTTTAGCTTCCAGAACTGTGACCACTACCTGGGCAAACAAGCCTAATTGAAAGAGTTCTGAACACACTATTCGTTTTGTAATATGTGTAGCCTGACTCTTTTGTGCTCGTCCACAAAGTTGGTCTTTCTTTGGCATCCAGATGATTTCAAGAGTCTTTATGCTATGGTGGTTCAATGTTGCGCCCAGTTCCGCATCGGTGACAATGCCTTCCTTGAGGATTCCTTGCATTAGCTGGAAGTTGTTCGAACACCTTTTTTTTAGGTTCAGTCCAGCTGGCTTAAGTATGAAGTAAGTTAGTAATTGAGTTGCTGATCCCACTGAAAACCTAACCTTAGTTTGGATAACAAAATGGTCCCAGCATTTCGTTGCCAAAAATGGGGCTAAAGTTGTCTTATAAGTATGTTACCGTCTTCAAACGATAGTATTTGAGCGCATCCGATGGACTGTCTCTCCAGACAATTAACTGATGAAACCAGTTTTTTGTATTGACCCACACTTGGCGGTCTTTTTTCTCTATGTCCGCTGTGAAGACGTATTTGTGGGTCCTGAAGCGGAGTAAAATAGACATCAATTCACTTTGGACAGTGGGCCCATTTTGAAAATTGTTCTGGTAGACGTTTTGCATGACGCATCGAAAACAACTTGCAGTTGGGTCGTGCTGCTCTCCGGTTTTAGAACGCAGTGCTGAGGGATGAATTAATGTGATGCTGGCACTTGCTTCATGTTTCCCAGTTCTTTATACTCAATCATGAACTTTGCGTTCCACTGCCAAAACACTTTTGGTGGCAATTTCCATTAAGACTTTCAAGCTTTATCTTTATTACTTAAGATCCAACGCCAACTGTAGGATCTGCAAGAAATGGGCTTCGCAGTGTCCGATTCTATGTTGTCCAATGTCCAGAATCGTTTTATAAGAACATTTGAGTCTTCATTTGTGGCTTCTGCAGAAATCCCAGCATTATCTTTCCCGCCCTGTGTCTTCCGTTGATTTGGTAGAAGCTATGAGTAATAGTGCTCTTCACCGATGTCCATGTCAGTTTTTCCTGGTTTATCAAACTGCGGATCGGCCAGTCTTAATTCGTTTGGTATTTTCCAATTTACCGAATTGAGCGCTTGTGCTGGTTGATCTGAAATTAGATGTGGTGGCACGAAAGCTTCAATCCTATGAGTAAAGCACCTAACCTCGTGATCTGCTTTCCTTGCCGGTCCTCCAATACCTTCAATGAGTAGTTTTATATCATGAATTGATACCAATCTCTGAGGTATCAGTCTTATCTGTGGTCCTGAGTCAAGTAGTGCTCTGTGCCCATTGTCTCCATGTACTGCCACCTTTGCTGTGGCCAATAGATGTAGCCGCCCCTTCAGCTGGTGCTTGTATCGCTGCACCTGGTGTGGCTTCCAAATGCTAGAGCGTATTGTCCTTTGTGATGCATTTAATGCAAGTTCGACCCGGGCACGCTTGGACTCTGTAATCATTCCTAAAGCAGTTGATGTACAATTTTTGTTGTTGTACCCAATTTAGACGTTCGGACACTGACTTAGTTCGGAAGTTATCGCACCGGAATAGTGGGTGTGCCGACTTTTTAGTGCATCAATAGATGTGGTGCCTTTTGACTCTTTTCTTGTGGTTTGAGCCTTTTTTCCGCCCTAGAACTCCGATCGGTTGTTCAAGGAACTGGAGCATGGTGTCGAACCCTTGTATATCCTTTTAGCTTCAGAGTGACTGCTCATTCAAGGTTTTGTTGTTGCTCTCCAACGTGTTCCTTATAATTGCAATTAGCATAGCATTCCAAGTGGATATGTCAATTTCAATCCTTTTAATGAGGCAAGGGATTTAATTGGGGCTATGTAGAGTTCTTTTAATGACTTGGCATCGTCATTAATGGTGTTATGCAAAAGGAACCGGTTCAGTACCGTATTTGCAACGTCTCCTGGGGTTGTTGTATGCGTCATTCAAAATTCCCCATGCGCTTAAATAGTTTTCTTCTTTAAGGTCGATATGGCGTATCAACCTTTCTGCTTCCCCGGTGACTGTGGTTTTAAGAATTCATGAACTATGCTTGAAAACAAGTCGAAAAATTGGGTCCATTTTAGGAAAGTCCTGTCGAATTTGGGTATGCTCACCCGTGGTAAGTGCATGTCGGTTGATCTAGTGGCCGTGCTCGTAACAACTTGTGAACTTCTTTTTCGAGTTCAAGGTAGGATTTCATGTCGTATCCTACCTCTTCTGGAGTTTCACATTCTTCGTGAATTTGAAAGTGGACCTCTTGTGTTTGTCGTGATCGCCTTTTATCGTCGACATTATGAGGTAAGTTTTCCATCTGCCAAACAAGGCTGATAGTTGTCGTTGCCTGGCATTCTGGTGCTTTGTCCAGCCGCTCTTTGAGAAATGAGTTTGGTTTTCCACATTTTCTTTAAGTACTGTAATGTCGAGTCCCTAACCTTATCATCAGTTCCAGCTAACATCCTTGAAGAGGGATCCTGGAGTTGCAGTGTTCGACTAATATCGAGAACACAGGACGGCTACGGAGCACAATCCTAAGCCGCATCCAAGATAACACTCAGACGGTGGCAACAGGAAGTAACAGTACTGGAGCCCACCGACCACTGGACAAGTTTAATTTACACGTCAGTCAATAAGTCAATTCGACAGTTAATCAAAACTCTGCTGACAATGCAATTGACACGAAGAGGGCATGCAACTAAGGAAATTGCTGAAGATTGCAGTCAACCAATTTCTAGACAAGCCACTAATTCGTTTATAATCAATATGACCCATTGTTAGCATATAAATAGCCATAAGTTTGCTTAATAAAATCAGTCTCTATACAACCAAAGAACTGTTACTCATTTCTTCCATCGCACCCAGCAGAGAATCTGTCGCTGTGTCTAATACACATAACTAAAAGTCAAGCCAGGCAGTTCATGTACTGTCTGCAGCACTTACACTACACACAAACATTTGGTGACCCCGACCTAAAACAAAAAACAACTCACCAAAAAACATTTTGGTGACCCCGACCTAGAACAAAAAACAACTCACCAAAAAACATTTTGGTGACCCCGACCTAGAACAAAAAACAACTCACCAAAAAACATTTTGGTGACCCCGACCTAGAACAAAAAACAAATAGCCAAAAAACATTTGGTGATCTAAACAAAACAAAAATCACCAAAAAACATTTTGGTGACCCCGACCTAGAACAAAAAATAAATCACCAAAAAACATTTTGGTGAAAGTTGAAGTCCCGAAGAAGTTGTCAACCGGGCGACAAGGATCTCAACTCGATCAATCTGAGCTGAAATAGTCGTTTCAATTTGTCAACTGGGCAAATATTGAAAGACTCAAGCACAGAAACACCTAACCACTCACCAACAAACATTTGGTGATGTTAACGACGTTGATTTCCTGAAGAAGTTGTCAACTGGACGACAAGGAATTCATCTCGAATAACGCAGCAACACTACGAGTGTGGGTCTGCAAGCTGAATCTAGAAAGTCTTTTCAATTGGTCAACTGAGCGACATTGAAAGACTCCAGCACATCTCACCAGAACACAGATTTCGGTGAATCCAAATACAAAGGTCCCTACGAAGTTGTCAACTAGGCGACACTAGTGGGCTCTCTAGAATTGGCCAAACAAGGCAACACCAGCAGCTACACATCCTGTTTAATACTGCAACAAAATTTGGAGCCAGACTATTTTCAATTTGTCAATTGGGCGACATTGAAAATCTCCAAAGAACTTCAATCAGAATATTACTGGTCAACTTGGCGACACAGAATTTTGATTTGCTTGACGATCAAGCCATTGCTCAACTTGAAGACCAACTACCAAATATATTGCGAAATAAGCAGATAAAGAAACTGATTTACAGCGAAAACGTACCGCAGCAACACGAACGGTGTGGGCCTGCAAAAAAGTTGGCGATTCATCAGTCTTTTCCACGATCGTATATACCAAATATATTTTAAATAAAAAAAAAAACAATTTTATTAAAAATCTGTAAACGTCAGTACTTGTTCATAGTGCAAACGTGTACGTATACAGTGCGGAAAAATATTTGGCAACCGTCATCCATCGAATCCATCTATCCAATCAACCATTAAGTTTTTCTCGACTTCCTTGACCAACACTCGGTTGCAATTCGAAGCGCAATCCAGCTAATTTAAAAGCGAATAAAACACTTCCAACAGGTCGGAAGTAAAGCGAGAAATATAAAAATGGGCAAGGATATGGATCAGCAAAAGGAAGCCCAAGAGGCACTGGATGGAAGACTTACCTCATTATGTCGACGACAAAAGGCGATCATGGCGTCACTAAAACGCTCGCTTAAACAATTGTCAGAGGGACAAAAAACAGGTGAATTGATAAATTCACTATGGACCCAAACACAAAATGTCCACTTTCAAATTCACGAAGAATATGAAAGCCCAGCAGAAGTAGGATACGACTTGAAATCCTATCTGGAACTCGAAAAAGAAGTTCAGAAGTCGCTACGAGCAAAGGCCACTCGATCAAGCGACATGCAATTAACACGGGTGAGCATTTCCAAATTCGACGGGGATTTGAAGAAGCAGAAAGGTTGATACGCCATATCGACCTTAAAGAAGAAAACTATTTAAGCGCATGGGGAATTTTGAATGACGCATACAACAACCCCAGGAGACGTTGCAAATACGGTACTGAACCGGTTCCTTTTGCATAACACCATTAATGACGATGCCAAGTCATTAAAAGAACTCTACATAGCCCCAATTAAATCCCTTGCCTCATTAAAAGGATTGGAAATTGACATATCCACTTGGAATGCTATGCTAATTGCAATTATAAGGAACACGTTGGAGAGCAACAACAAAACCTTGAATGAGCAGTCACTCTGAAGCTAAAAGGATATACAAGGGTTCGACACCATGCTCCAGTTCCTTGAACAACCGATCGGAGTTCTAGGGCGGAAAAAAGGCTCAAACCACAAGAAAAGAGTCAAAAGGCACCACATCTATTGATGCACTAAAAAGTCGGCACACCCACTATTCCGGTGCGATAACTTCCGAACTAAGTCAGTGTCCGAACGTCTAAGTCGGGTACAAAAACCAAAATTGTGCATCAACTGCTTTAGGAATGATTACAGAGCCCAAGCGTGCCCGGGTCGAACTTGCTTTAAATGCATCACAAAGGACAATACGCTCTAGCATTTGGAAGCCACACCAGGTGCAGCGATACAAGCACCAGCTGAAGGAGCGGCTACATCTATTGGCCACAGCAAAGGTGGCAGTACATGGAGACAATGGGCACAGAGCACTACTTGACTCAGGACCACAGATAAGCCTGATCCCTCAGAGATTGGTATCAATTCATGATATAAAACTACTCATTGAAGGTATTGGAGGACCGGCAAGGAAAGCAGATCACGAGGTTAGGTGCTTTACTCATAGGATTGAAGCTTTCGTGCCACCACATATAATTTCAGATCAACCACCACAAGCGCCCAATTCGGTAAATTGGAAAGTACCAAACGAATTAAGACTGGCCGATCCGCAGTTTGATAAACCAGGAAAAACTGACATGGACATCGGTGAAGAGCACTATTACTCATAGCTTCTACCAAATCAACGGAAGACACAGGGCGGGAAAGATAATGCTGGGATTTCTGCAGAAGCCACAAATGAAGACTCAAATGTTCTTATAAAACGATTCTGGACATTGGA
The DNA here is from genome assembly GCA_018904275.1 of Lordiphosa clarofinis. Lineage (NCBI taxonomy): Eukaryota > Metazoa > Arthropoda > Insecta > Diptera > Drosophilidae > Lordiphosa > Lordiphosa clarofinis. The sequence continues at coordinate 967,223 of JAEIGQ010000090.1, read as the reverse complement.
CAACATAGAATCGGACACTGCGAAGCCCATTTCTTGCAGATCCTACAGTTGGCGTTGGATCTTAAGTAATAAAGATAAAGCTTGAAAGTCTCAATGGAAATTGCCACCAAAAGTGTTTTGGCAGTGGAACGCAAAGTTCATGATTGAGTATAAAGAACTGGGAAACATGAAGCAAGTGCCAGCATCACAGATACCCAAAAATCATTAATTCATCCCTCAGCACTGCGTTCTAAAACCGGAGAGCAGCACGACCCAACTGCAAGTTGTTTTTGATGCGTCATGCAAAACGTCTACCAGAACAATTTTCAAAATGGGCCCACTGTCCAAAGTAAATTGATGTCTATTTTACTCCGCTTCAGGACCCACAAATACGTCTTCACAGCGGACATAGAGAAAAAAGACCGCCTTTGCCCCAACAGCAAGAGGAGAAGAGCAACGCAACCAATTTCACTAGGGCTAACAACCAACTAAAGGAATTGAAAGGCGCAATATTCACCAACTAGTCTCAATATCGGATATTAAACCAATGCAGCAAGCATCAAGATGTATTCAAGTTTATCCCTCCCAAATTAGTCCTCTAAACTCCTTAGAATCACTAAACGCCCAGCAGAAAATATTTTTCGAAGACAATCAGGCAACAGAAGTGCATTTCTTAAAAGCATCATCAAGATCGGTAGTACGATTACCAGTAAACATAAAAGAAGGTTCGTTCTTTTGCCAAACTATTAAAGTGTCAGAAGATTTAGAAATTTCAGGAGGTCTATATTCAGCCAAGGATTACCAAAGTTACATGGAAGAAATCGAAGAAGATAGTTTCGTGGAACTAACAAACCTAGTAACAAAGTAAAACTATGAAGAACGTAAGAATTCAAATCCGTACAACAAGTTAAGAACAAGTCATTTAAATTCAGCAGAGCAAGAAGCCCTCAAGAAACTGTGCAAATCATTCCCAGATATATTTTATACTGGGGAAGAAAAGTTATCGTTCACGAGTATGGTAAAACATACCATACCCACAACAGATAAAAGACCAATTTATACGAAACCTTTTAGATACGCACACACAGAAAGAGAAGAGGTTAAGAGACAGTTATCAAAGCTCCTAGACCAGAATATAATCAGACATAGTCATTCCCCTTGGAGCGCTCCAGTTTGGCTGGTGTTGGGGGAGAACACCATTTTGAAATTTATAATTGTTTACTTTTGAATTTATATATATATCGATTACTTTCCTTTAATTTGCTCACCATTATTATATGAAATTTACGCAAGCTGGCAACGCCAGGCTTGCTCTCATTGTATTCTCTCTTGTTATCCTACACATTACTCTCTTGACTTCATTAGATCTTTGTAAACTCTCACTTAGTTAGTAAGCTTAGAACCGCCACAGAGCGAACATCGGCACGAAGCCACAAATAAAGGAATATTATAACGTGAAGCGACGCATTTTACTTCACACCTGGCACCAACTCTGGAAGGTCACAATTTTGAACGGATCAAGTGAAGATCCAGCTATCCCAATTTACCTGGCCGAGAAAGCGGCCAACAGCTGGTATCGAAAAAAAAGATGCGTCAGGCGAACAAAAATGGAGACTCGTGGTAGACTATAGGAAACTGACCGAAAAATCGATCAAGACAGGTATCCAATGCCAGTAATTAACGATGTATTGGACAGATTAGGAAGAGCTAAGTACTTTTCGACATTGGACTTAGCAAGTGGATATCACCAAATCGAAATGGAGGAAAAAGATATTCCAAGAACAGGATTTACAGCAGAAGGAGGGCATTTCGAATTCGTAAGAATGCCTTTCGGATTATCCAATGCTCCAGCAACATTTCAGAGAGCTATGGATATTTTATTTGGAGATATTATAGGCACAAAGTGTCTAGTATATATGGATGATATTATGGTTTACTCACCATCCCTACAAGATCATATCAAAGACCTCCAAACAATTTTTTCGAGGCTAAGAAAAGCAAACTTCAAGTTGCAAATGGACAAGACAGAGTTTATGAGGAAAGAAGTCGAATACCTGGGACATGATGTCACAACTGAGGTTATTAGACCGAATCCAAACAAAATAGAAGCGATAAAGAAATTTCCGATACCCAAAACAAGGAAACAAATAAAATCTTTTCCTATTGGCCTATTGGGCTATTACAGGAAATTTATCAAAGATTTCGCAAAACTCACGAAACCACTTACAAACAGATTGAAAGGGAAGAAAGCAATAGTAGCAGATGAAGAATTGGAAAAAACAGTTGAATATTGCAAAACCATGCTTTGCAACGACCCAATTCTAAGATTCCCAGATTTCAAAGTCCCATTTATACTAACAACAGACGCAAGCAATTTCGCTCTAGGAGCGGTGTTGTCCCAAGGTAACATGGGAAGCGATCACCCGATCTCATTTGCCAGTAGAACATTGTCAGATACGGAAATCAACTATTCAACCATTGAAAAAGAAATGTTGGCCATCATATGGGCGATTAAACAATTTCGACCGTATATCTATGGACAAAAGTTCAAGATAGTAACGGATCATAAACCCTCAACGTGGCTTCAAAACTTAAAAGAACCAAATTCCGAGTTAGTTCGTTGGAAACTACAACTACTTGAATATGATTTTGACATTATTTACAAAAATGGTTCACAAAACGTAGTGGCGGACGCACTTAGCCGTTTAGACCCAGAGTTGAATATATTAGAAGAGTTATCAGACCAAGGAACTTGCGGTGATACAATTCACTCAGCCTTAGAAGACGTAAATGATGGAATTCCGATTTCTGAGAAACCAATAAACGAGTTCAGATTATGTTCAGAGTGGGAGGAAAAAGTAGCGTAACAACGACAATCCCGTTTAAAAACAAAATTCGAAAAATTTTAATCGAACGTTCTTTTGAGGTTCTAAGACCAAATAAGATGTGCGCAATCTTTGCATCAGATGAGATTTGTAAAGTCATTCAAGACGCGTATTCGAAATATTTTGCACAAAGCGGGGTTTACAAAGTAACAAGGTGCACGATATTACTGACGGACGTTTCAAACAAAGAACAGCAGGAAAAGAAGTTAGAAACTATCACTTGTCAAATAACCACAGGGGTGTTGACGAAACGGTAGCACATCTTAAAAGAAAAATATACTTCCCAAATATGAAAACGTAGGTCGCCCAAACAATAAACAATTGCGATATCTGTCAAACATTAAAATATGACAGACAACCACCCAAGTTAATTTTTCAAGAGACAGAGACCCCTAACGAACCTCTAGACATAATCCACACAGATTTGTATTTTGTAAACAAAAAGAACGTCATGACAATAATTGACAAATTTTCAAAATACGCAAAAGGTTATACAATTCCAACTAGAGAGAGTATAAGCATTGTAAAATCACTGGAGGAATTCATTACTACGTTTGGCCCTCCGAAAAAAATAGTATGCGATCAAGGGGCGGAATTTTGTTCAAATCTATTTAAAGATTTTTGCAGACAATATGGCATTTCACTACATATTACATCATTCCAACAGTCGTCAAGCAACTCTCCAGTGGAGAGGTTGCATTCAACGATCACAGAAATTTATCGAATAATTGCGGAGACAAAGAAAAAAGCCAAAATCGAAACAGATCACGACTTGATCTTAAACGAAACCTTTTTCACATACAATAACGCGATCCACTCAACTACGAAATGTTTTTTCGGGAAGGCGTACGAAATACAGCTAATACGGGGAGACAGACCATTGGCAAAATTCAAATTAGGGACCGCTAAAATCACGAAAACTCACAAACAATTCATTCACGTAGTCCAACTAGAAGATTATAAATCCAGTCTACTAAGTTTTAAAGAGACTATAGGAGTATTAGAGAGGAACCAAGACATCAGGGATTCCGTAGACAAGACATCAGATCACATTTAACGAAGAACAATCAACGATAAACAATTTTGTCAATAATTATCGAAATGAAATTTCAAAAGATATACAAGAAGAAGATAAGAAAATTCAGCTTATTCAATATATCAATAGAATAGTTTTTAATATGGATATACTTTATAATCATCTAGTAGACATTTCGGATAGCATTCTATTATCTAAGCTAGGCATACTTCCAAAATTTATCTTAAACAAAAGCGAAACAACGAGAATGCTAAGGATAATTGAAAGCCAAAACATCAAGATTACATCAGATGAGCATCTTTATAAATTTTTAGAACTTAGAGCATATACGAGTAAGACAGATATTGTTTTTGTAATAAACATTCCCTTATTTAATAAGAACACTTACAAAATCGAGCACATTATACCTTTGCCCATAAACCAATTCGAATTTGTACTAGCGCCTAATTATATAGCTTATAATGAAGTAGATATTAAGTTTTACAACACTAAACGTCAAAAAATTTACGATTTATATATTTGTAAGGCTCAAACGGGTGTCTGACTAGTTTGGTCAAAGGAGAGGCAGCATTTTGCGAAAGTAAAGACATAGGAACACAGCAACAAATATGCGAGGCAGAAAGAGGTGTAGTATGTTCATATAGCGAGTACACACTGTAACAACTTTGTTGCAGAATAATACAAAATCAAGTTTTTAAGTGCAATTGTAATTCGATATTTCTTATACATGCACAAGTCAGCATAATTGTTTCAGCCAGAATATGAACATGCTCGCCGCTCGTGGATTACGCTGCCGCAAAACAAAATATATATGTAATTTTGCCAGAACAAAAACGAAGACGGTGTTTGCCTGCGGCTTGCCTGTCTTATTTTTAAAAATTAATTTTTAAACAAACTTGAAACAATAAAACGGAATATTAAAACAACCTTAAACATACCTGCCTACTGATCTGGAGGAACACACCTTTTTACAGAGGCCATTTATTTATTTTCAACGCTATTAAATTAAAGATTAATTCAAATTGCGGAAAAGAAGCCATCATACACGGATCAGCAGTAGTAAGATTCCAAAACTGTTCGATCATCATATACGAGATCATATATGACAATGCACCAAAGGTGGATATCGAACAAATTACCGTAGAGATACCTGAAATAAAAGGTATACAGACGAACAAAACTAGACAAGAACTTAGTTTACGAGAACTGCACTTAGAGGATATCAATAGCAGCATCAGGTTAAAAGAAGTTGCAAGGTCAACAACAACCCATTTCTCAGCCATCTACTGTTCCCTGATAACCCTGATGATCATCTTCATTGTTTTCGCAAACATCAAAAGGGGAACCGCAGTCTTTCTACCCTCGGAACCAACGACCATCTTCACTCCGACCATTCCGTCATTATGGCCGTCGCTTCATTCCAGGGGGGGAGGAGTTACCGTATCGGTTCCCCCTACAATCTGTTAATAAAGAAACACTCTACGTTTTGCATTGAAACGAACAACAAGTATTTATTGGAATTAAACTGGCTGCTTTGAAGCAAACAAATATCTGAAACTAAATTGGCTGCTCACAACCGAACAACCGTGGACCTACACTACGTTCCCAATCCATATTGGCCAGTTACCAATATACCAAAACGTAGAGTGTTTCTTTATTATAAGATTTGCCCTGACTTAAGCTAAGTGTTGCTACAGAAATGTTTAGATACGGCTGCAGGCAATAAGTCCCCAATGAAATAAGTCCCCAAACGATAAAATGAAATAAGTCCCCAAATTTGGGGAGTTATTTCATAATGAAATAATACCCCAATTTAAATTATGAAATAAGGCCCCACTGAAATGAAATAAGGCCCCAAAAAAAATGAAATAAGGCCCCAAATTTGGGGTGTTATTTCATAATGAAATAATACCCCATTTTGAAAAATGAAATAACACCCCAATTTTTCAATTCTATTTTTTTTGTTCATTTTATTGCTTTATTCAATTTGTTCAATAAAATAAAAACTATTGGAAATACCTAATATAAAATTTTAAAATATTTTCTTATTTGGATTTTTAGTGAAACAAACTACCTATAAGATTAAATAATAATGAAAATTTTTTACACAAAAATCGCGCGATTTTTTTGTAAAAAATTTTCGCCTGCGGCGCTAAGATTGACACAATTTTTTTGATATAATATAAAAAGTTTTCATATTCGTCTGCGGCGCTAAGATTTTTTAAAATAGACAATATAATTATCTCGTCAAAATACAGCATTTTCTGTTCTTTGACGTAGAACAAATTTCCAGTTCGCCGTAATGCAACAATTTTTTCGCACTTCATAATTTTGTCTCGCACTTGAACGTCTGCTTTACACAATGCAAATCACTAAACTGTTCAACAAACTCAAAAGCTTATCACTGAACTAATTGTAAAACGGTACTTTTGCACATCTGTACAAAAATGCATCAAATACTAAGTCAGAAAACGCAGGCAGATAAGAAAATTAACCGTTATTGGAGTTATTGGACTTTTTTTTTCATATATCAGCAAAAATAAGAGAAATGAAATAAGACCCCAAAAAATTCATATTAAAAATTGGGGTCTTATTTCCGCGAAATGAAATAAGACCGCACACCTAATTTTTGGGGCCTTATTTCATTTCTTCTTTTGGGGACTTATTTCATTTTTAAATTTTATTTAGGAAATAAAGCCCCAAAAAATGAAATAACACCCCAAATTTGAGAAAAAATCGTTGTTTTTGTTTTCCATATAAATTTTTGGGGCCTTATTTCATTGGGGCCTTATTTCGCAGCGCCTTTAGATACATATGTAGTGTTCCTAACCGGCTCGGGTTAGTCTTGGGAATTTTGTATGTGACGATAAGCGTTTATGCTCACTCGACGGTTTGTATTATTGAAGAATCTTGCATTTGTGTTTACGCTGCGAGTGGACTGACCGTAAGTATCCGGATGCCCACTCAGCAGTGTTACAAAGTGATACAGCTGAATTTGTTGTACTATGGGCCGCTAAACGATTGCCACAACAGTATCTTTGACATTTAAGGAGCTAGACACAGTCATCGTCGAGATAGCAGCTAGCTAATGTAATAACCCTAATGTCATATTGTCCAATAGACAGAACAGCCCTTACCCAGGATATTTCCTAATTGGTGAAACTTTAACCGCACCACCCGACCCTAAGCGCTGGGAACTGGTTTCCAGACTTAAACAGGCAATGGTCACAAGAATCCGTACTAGAACTCCAACTTCGTCTTAAATGGAAAACAGACTGATCAAACGTCGAAGAGAGACTATTGGTCTTAGTAAAGGCAGACAACCTACCTGTGATAAAGTGGCCGATGGGCCGTATTGACAAAAGATACCTTGGGAATAGTAGACGTCAGCGCCCCATAAGTCGACGGCCAAAAGAAGTAGCAGTCAAGCGCCCTGTGAGTATGATCAAGGTCACAACGAATCACAAATCAAGCGAAAAAAGTACATAATATTAACAATGGGCGTATTCAGCAGATAATTCCGATTAGCGATTCCCGATTTACGATTTGCGATTGCTGATGAGTCTCTGCTGAATGGAATTGATGGCAGACTGTAAGATAATCCGTGGGTTTGGTACTTTTAAAAATTAGAAAATATCTACACAAAATCCTTTATATTTATAGATTTATTAATTAAAAAATTTCATATGAACGTCTGAACTAAGGTAGGCTGACCAAGCAATCGTTAAGCAATCATACGTTTTGTTCGATTTCTATTTAGTAAACATGATTGTCAAATTTTCCAATCCCAATCGGCAATCTCTGTATTCAGCAGGTAAAATCGGCAATCATAAATCACAAATCGTAAATCGGAATTACCTGCTGAATACGCCCACTGTTAGTGCTCCTGCTCAAACAACAAAACAAGGATATTCTACGAAAAACTGGGCACCACAAGAATGAATGGACTATGGTCATCTACCATGACTTGGACCCATACTGGAGCGACATGAAAACATTGTCTTCAGGCATTCTGGAACTTGGCTACATGTGCCCTGACCTGCAAAATAGTCAGGCATGCGAATCAATGCTTTAACACTTTCAGCATTTACGCAGTGAACTGCAACCAGTACCAGATTGCAAAGATCACCGCTTGACTTAGTTGGAAGTCTTACCAACTCTAACTACTCCCAAAAGATGTCGAGAACAATTGGAGAAGCTAAAACGAAAGAAGATTATCTTCTGCAGATCCTTAGAAATCAAACTTCGATTGTAGATTCTACAATAAATGTGGTCAGAAAGAGCAAAAGCAAAAAAGTCAATCAACAGCGAGGAAATTGTACCTGCGGCCATCTAGTACAATCGTTCCTAAGACTCGTAGCCCAACTTACCCTGCTCTTTGCTTTAAAATCAATATAATTCATTACCATATACATTTATTCAATAAAAACAGTCTCAGTACAACCAAAAACTGTTACTCATTGCTCCCATCGCACCCAGCAGAGAATTAGATTTGGATTTATTGAGCTTATTATCTGTCTGAATCTTTAGATTTCTAATTGCGTGCAATAAAAGATACACTCTTCGCAGTAGAAAGTTCTGGTTGCAAACAGTTAATGTACTGAATGCATACCAGCTTCCTACACTATAGAACTGCCTGCAGCACATTACACGGAGACATATCTTTTGTAGCATACATATTAGATGCTCAAAAAAAGTGCAGCATACTTATAGCTGTGTCGAAAAGTTGTTTAGCCTATACCACAACCAATGGAAATCTTTAAAGAATAAAAAAAAATAAACAGAAAAAAATTCAGAAACTCCAAACAAACACGAGAATAAAAAGAAACAAAGATCCCTCTTAGCAACGAAAGCAAAAAATATAAAGGGGAGGCAACCGCAAATGTAAATATGGAAAATAATGGGGGAGCAAGTATGCGTGGTTGCAGTACGCAAGGAATTCATCTGGCTTCCGCGCGGATCCAACACACATCTTAAAAACAAAATAAAGAGGGGAGGCAAACACAAGGGGGCGAGATTTCCATGGAACCGATAACTGTCCGTAATCAGAGAAGGAATTGTAGTGCGCAAGGAGCTCGTCTGGCTTCAGTGCAGATTCCATACGAATCTCGAAGCGAATAAGAAACAACAAAACAGAGACAGAGCTCGAATGAAAACAAACATGAGATTAATAAAGCAAAAAAAATTTACGAAAAATGCAATTTCCTTGTCTTTTTATTTGTTTTGCATCTAAAAAAAGTTAGAATATTAATATAAAAAAAAAACCTTTTGACAAATAATAAAACAACTGATGTAAACGGCAATCAGTAATCTATGAGGACGCATAGTAACCTGATGTCAATAATCCACAAAAAGTCTTTTTAAATAGCTGCCCTTACTAGAAGTAAATATAAGTTCGCTGCTAAAAGTTTACTTAACATTTGTGTGGAAGGAGAGGAATCAGTAGATACTGTAAAATTAGGACAACCTAGTAGAAACCAGAGCTGCAATGTATTCATTACTTCCCGTATTTAATTACTTATCATTTTTTAATAATCGCAATTGTAAACAAAATTAAATTACTTTACCTAGATACTTGTAACTGTTAAGGGTGATTCTTAAGTAATTGTGCTTGAAATTTTAAATTATTATGTATTTGTAGGTGACAATTACGTTTTTTTACAAATCAAGATTGAAAAACACGAAATTAAATTATTTGCTGATCAAGGTAGCAATCATTATAGCAATCATTTAATATAATTATGAAGATATAGGTATTCAATATTTAGAAGAATACAGCATTTTGATGACGACAATAGCAATAACATAAGACTTTCTTTAGCAAAAAACCATTTACAATTTTCATGTATCATTTTGGCTGTAAAGTTGCGGAGAATCGCTGACTCCACTGAGATCTTAAGCTTAAAGAGTTCTGAAAAAGGTCAAAGAGTACTTTTTAAATATATTTCAACTTTGCTATTATTGCATCTGTTTTAATTCAAGTGGTTTAATCGTCATAGAACAATTGCAACAATTTATTGAGAACGCAAAAACTCAAATTGAGTTGATATTGTTCCATTTTTGAGAACATTTTAAACTCACCTGGAAAAAAATTTGATTGGACTTGGACCCGGTGTGGGCGGATACCTTGCATTTGGGTGGAGGAATAGGGAACGGGGACATACCTCTTTTGATTGGAAGTGAAGGGAAGCAAGACTCCTAGATATGCGCACCTGCTGCTTCTCCCTCCACCCATATATCTCATTGGAATCAGAAATATCGCTTCAACGACCCACTACATCACCTGACTCTTGTTTCATTAAATTTAACACAAAATTGCACAGAAAAATTGGTTCGGACTTGACGGGGATTTGAGCCCGGTACCTTATGCACTCAACGTATGGAATGACGCGCTAGACAATACAGCCGTTGAACAGTTTTGTAGATTCACGTCTAGAGGGCTACTTATGCTCTGTTGAGCGACAAGAGAGAGATAAAAAGAGAGCCAACTCGCTCTTACTCACTCTCTCTCCTGTATATCCCTCTGCTGAAAACCGGTTTTTGTTTTTGTTCAAAGCAAATATTATTCGATTGAGAACCACTTCACTCATTCCAAGAACATTTAAAACATTTGTTCTCAAAAATTTTGAGAACGTTCTGTTTTCATTTTAAGTTGACGGCAACTTATTTTCTGAACACGTTTTTTCCCTCTGTGTAGGGTAACAAAATCTTTTTCAAAATTTGATGACTTCTTGTTGCGCTGTCCAGGTACCCAGATGAGGAGGACGCGCAACTTGTACTACCCTCTTAAGTGTTCATAATAATCTCCGGTCATACGAAAAATAAGCCAATTTCGCAATGTTTTAGACTGTTCAATCTACGACTCTTATATTATATATCAATTAGGCAATTTTCGCGGTTTTCGACCTACCCCTTTTATAGATGAGTCTTCAATTGACATTTATTCAAACTTCATAATGATCTTAGATCTTTTGAAAATTTCGCGATATTTTTGGACTTTCTATTTACAAACTCCGGCATTGTCATCTAATTATCAAGCGGTTTTATAAATACCCTTTATAGTAATTTTGCAAATTTCGCGGTTTTTCGGACCATTTAAATAAAAGTTATATATCCTATGTTCTAGTCCAGGTTATCAACTATCTGAGTGCCAAATTCTATCCCAATTTACTAATAGCCTATTTCCATTACACAGTGCTACAGTGCGAAATAACCTGGGTATTGGCATAGCGTACGCTGTAGAGCAGGTCGCGTATAGCACTTCCTCATACTTGGTTTTCCTCGGGGACCCTTAACTGTGCCTACCTGTATACGATTCTTGCTGTGCACGGCTCTTTTATATTATATGCCAATTTCAGCTCATTGACAAATAACAACAACCACTTACAACCCACATCTACTCACATTAGGTAGCTTATGCTAGATAACAGTATTCAGAGACCGTTAATAATTGCGAAAAAAAACTTGAAACATGGAATTTTATATATATTTGCATTTTAAGTTTTTAAAAATATTATTTGAATCTGGCGCCAAACAAAACTGAGTTTACTTTTAGGGGCAATTATGTGAAAGCAAAAATAAATATGTTAGCACACTAAAAAAAAATACTAGATTGTCGATGTGTACTCAGAAAATCGCGCATAACTTCGTCAAACGGTATTCAAGGTCATTGGGACAACAACCGTTCGACGGAGAATTAAATGGGCTTTTACTAGAAATTTTAAGGAAAAATCGCATAGAATAAAATAGTTAAACCAGTGATGGCCAAAGTAAAAATTTCTCAAAAAAAGTTGAAAATGCCAGATCTGTAAGCCGCATTTCTCAGCCATCGCGTTAAATTAGTCTAACCATTAATTACAATGTATTAGATCCCTCTCGTGGCTATCGGAATTGATAAGGTTATGAGCAATCAGACGGTCCATTCGCGAGTTATATCTATTTAAGTGAGGTAAAAAAGCAAAAAGCGGTTTTTGGGCCATAACTTCAGATTTTGGGGGTCCCCGAGGAAAACCAAGTATGAGGAAGTGCTATACGCGACCTGCTCTACAGCGTACGCTATGCCAATATCCAGGTTATTACAATTTTTGGAAATTTGTAGCACTGTGTTATAGGTACATATTTCGAAATGTACATTAATTTTTTTGGAGCGTTTCCATAGCATATGTACAATGAACACTGTTCATACAGACAGACGGTCAGACGGACAAGTCTATATCGACTCGGCTGTTGATGCTGATCAAATATATATATACTTTATACCTCCCGCCCCCGCAATTTGGAAAAAAACGTTATATCTCTTACAGTTTTGAAGATAAATGATTCGTACCTTCAAGAGATAGTTAGTAATTAGCAAACTGAATCGATTTAAAGATCGGATGAACGGTTCTCAAGTTATGAGCAAAAAAGTGAATCATTATTTTTTATTAATTTGTGCATAAACAAACGAAATTAATAAACAAAAAAAAAAAATTTTTTTTAATTTAATTTTAATGTTAATTTTGAAAATTTTATTAAATGTTTTTTTTTTTAAATTTTAAAAATTGAGTCATAAATTATTTACACAGAAATAATGATAAGAAGAACTCAAATTGTAATAAAAAAATAAATGTTATTCAACTTCTGAGTTTCTCAAATCTAAGACATTTTCTTGAAGTAATAAGGCCTTTTTATCGAGTTAAATGAAATTTTCGAGCACTATTCATCGTACTTCAGTACTTTTTGATATTGACGATTTTAGAGGGTATGACAACAGTAATAGAGCATGCAATAATTCATCTATTGTATTCCTAGGATAATTTTTTCGGTTGTGGTACAACCAAGAGAAGGGAGTGCTTCTCAAGACTGACATTTTGCCTATATAATGTAATAAACTGATAATTTGCGGATAGTTGCAGTTCAGTTTGAGATTGGACGATTCACAATTGACAATTTCAATAAACACATAAAGAGTGAAGACCAATACGGGCCAATATCAATAGTTCCACTCCACGAAAGTTGCAGGTCTGTCAGTAGCAGTACTCCAAATGAAATGTGAAGTTCGACATCGATTTGCCACTAACACATACAAGAACAGGACAAACACAATTTTTATACCCTTGCAAAGGGTATTATAATTTTGCCCAGAAGTTTGCAACGCATAGAAATATTCATTTCCGACCCTATAAACTAAAGGTATATATTCTTGATCAGGGCGACGAGCTGAGTCGATTGAGCTTTGTCCGTCCGTCTGTCTGTCCGTCTGTCTGTTTCTACGCAAAACAAGTTTCTCAATTTTAAAGCTATCGAGCTGAAACTTTGCACAGAGTCTTCTTTTTACTGCACACTGCAAATATGTCGGAACCGACCGGATCGGATAACTATATCTTATAGCTGCCATAGGAACTATCGGTCGAAAAGTGGGTTTTTGTAAGAAAACTTTTTTGTTTTTAATGTAAACGCCTTCCGCTTCGCCAATTATTAGTTTTATACGCTTTTACTCAGATTTGGAAGATTTGGTCAAAATCGGATGACTATATCTTATAGCTGCTATAGAAACTCTCGGTCGAAAAGTGGCTTTTATCAGAAAAATGGTTTGTTTTAATGCTGACGTTCGTAAACTCTGTTGTATTAAAACATTTGCAAGGGTATTAAAACTTCGGCAAAGACGAAGTTAGCTTGGCCTTCTCGTTTTAAATTAAATACATACCAATTCTTGTCAAATTCAAGTCTTACTTCACAACTTGTCGCAAAACTTTATTTTTCTCAGACCAAAACAAAAAGCCTTGAAAAGGCGCGAAAATGTTTTAAGGTATGGTAAAAAATGTATATGAAGCTTTGCACGCTCACGACCTCGTGACTATCGGATAAAAAAAAAAATATAAAAATTGGAATAAATATTGGCAGGATGTTAGTTTTCAGGAAAATTAAAAACAACTGCAAGATTTTAGTTTTGAAATTTGCATTTATTGCCTGCCAGATTGGCAGAATCGACCACTGAGTAGCGGGTTTAAATCTGTCCTAGGAGGTAAATTTTCAACATTTGTCCTCAATGGAGTAAAGAATTATGGAGTCTTATATTTTCAATTATTACAGGTTTTCATATCACATGCATGTCGGTAAAAAAAACTACATGACAATGGTCATGTTTAGAACAATCTTGTCATGAATAGTTTTCCAAATTGCTATGTGCGGATTTGCAAAAGTCATAAAATACCGCTTTCAATTGGATGATTGCAACCAAATCAAGTGATGAAATAATAAAAAGTTGATAAATTATATGCATATCATGTCCGTAGCATAAAATTTTAGGAAATTGGTCCCAGACTTTAGGCTTACCATAGCCTAAAATTTTACATTTTAGTCCAGATTTGACCTGTTTGGGTAAAAAATTACCCAAACAGATCAATTATAGTCCTATTTTGTATTTAAGGCTTACTGTTTCCTAAAATCTAGGAAGAAAATTTTTCTGAGTGTAGACACACCTGTGAGGGATTAGAGAGGAAGATGGGCCCGCAGCGCCGTAAGAAAGGCAAATGTTTTTCAGCCGAGGAAACCAACCAATGAATATGCAAGGCCAATGATTCCCACTGCCGCACAGACTTTCCCAATCAAAGTTCATTCCCTTGAAATAAAAAATGTTGTCAGAGAACTTAATCTTAAAAAATCAATAGGACATGCAAGTTTCTTGGCCACCGACGAGGTCGACGTGATTTCTGGAGCTCTGTTCGTAAACGTTATAAAAGTGTTAGTGACAAAATACGCTAATGGACATTCATAGGCACTTGTGCTTACTTTGTTCAACAATATATATTTATTTTGAAGATTTTTTATTAAATTTTATTTAATTAAATGACATCGTATAGAATACTCAAATGCAACAATAGCGAGACGATCGCAGGTTTGCTATACACCGCAACAATGCTTACTTTGCAGTTGTCTCTCCCGACCCCACCAGCACATAAAATCTAACAAGTAATGCAAACGTAAGCTCTCTTTCGCCCGGTCCGACATGGAGTGCCCAATGCCCCTCCTGTACTGTAACGCTTACTTCAGCTGAATCTAATTTGATTAAGTTTGCAAAATAAATCCATCACCAGCAACCATCTTCCAAAATGTCAACGCAGCGAGCACACACACAAGGAAGCACAACACCAAACACACACTCATATGTCCAGACTGGCATCGATCGGTATGTACAAATAAACAAGCGAAAACTTAGCCCACAAAACAAATAAACCGGCAATACTCCAAAAATTAACAAAACGAGCGATTTACCTGTGGACAAAGATCCTCTCAAATTCTTGGCAATCAGCTTGATGCTGAGTGCGATGAAACGGCTCCAAATGTCGCAAAACCAAGGCCTCGTTCTCCACCATTCTACATAAGAGACAACAAGTGCGCGATTCTAGTTGCAAAACTTATCCCACTAATAGGCAACAACAACTTTTATGTGACATCAGTCAGCAAAGGCAACATACTCGAAACGAAGCTCCAAGTTAACACCGAGGAAAACAATCGCACTGTCGAAAAATACTTAAAAACTGAAAACAAAAACTATTACACTTAACAACTAAAAAGCTGCAAAGGTCTACAAAAGGTAATAAAAGGCATTGAACCAAGTGAACCATCAACGGAAGTCGGTAAAAGTTCGTAATAAACCATATGAATAGGAACAAAATACCCCAGCCACTAATCAATATTGAGCAAAGTCATGAAGACACAGAGAGTTGCACAACACTGCCACATATCCTGCAAGCAAGGAGGACAAGTCTGTTAAAAACGTTAGTAACTGTGGAGGCAACCACACTGCAAATTACAGAGGTTGCTCAGTCTACAAAGATCTGAAGAGTAGGATTAATACGCGTTGCAATGGAGTATCTTCTTCGCACACGAATCACAATCGAAGAGCCCTTAAAGAGGAATAGCCCTGTACAATGATTCAACTGCCATATTAAATCGTACTGCTGGCTCCCTCCAGTGTGTGTAATATGCGGAGACCTACACCCTATTACCATGTGGGGCAAATACAACAAAAAAGAAGTGGAAAAGAAATGTAACCACACAGCAAACTACAGAGGATGTCCCATATTTAATGAACTAAAACATCGGTTACTTTAACGCAAAGCCCCAATCCGAACAGAAAATATTTCACCACCCATTCAAAATACTCAACCTCACGGTTCCACGTCTATTCAACACAAAACAATTTCAACATGTCAATTCAACATACGACAATTCAACAAACGTCAATTCAACACACGTCAATTCAACACGGCACAATTTAAACACATATACAATTTCTACATAATCAATTTCAACACAAAGCAATTGAACATCGGCAAATTTCAACATCTTACGATTTCAACACAGTACAATTTCAACACTGGAAAAAAAATAAACAATTAAAAAAAATGTATATTTTCAATCTTGCAAGTGGCAATGTCAGTCGAACCTGACTTTAAAATCCTCCGAAAGTGTATGCACATTTGAAAGCACCACAGATAACATTCTTTTGTTCACAACTTGAATAACTTTCATCCGATAGCAGGCGTTGTAAATATTGTTCGTGTTTAATTGGTTTTGTGTTGAATAGACGTTTGTTGAATTGACGTGTTGAAAATGTTTTGTGTTGAGTAGACGTGTAGCCTTAATATCCATCGAAAGTGTACGCATATTTGAAAGCATTAGTGATAACATTCTTTTGTTCACAACTTGAATAAATTTCATCCGAGTGCAGACGTTGTAAATATCGTAAAATTTTTGCCAGCCACTTGTGTCACCCTTCTTTCGCAGCATGAATTTGTTTGTGTTTAATTTGCTATGTGTTGAAATGACGTATGTTTAATTGACTTTTTGAAATTTATGTGTTGACTATACCGGGAATTGGTTTATTAAATCGGCGGAGGATGAAGGTTGCGATTGTGGAAAAATTGCGCCGCAGGAAAAAATTTTTTTGTAAAAAATAGAGGCAAGCTAACTTCGGCTCGACCGAAGTTTATATACCCTTGGAGCTTGATATATGCCTGACAGTTTGTATAACAGCTATACTATATAGTGGTCCGATTTCGAAAAATCTTGTTGAAATTATGTAAAATCATTGAAAACTTATAAATACGAGCGTTGGGAGCGATATCTTTGAAAACAAAAAAGTTTTTCTCAATAAGACTTTTTTTCAGACCTAACTTTTGTATGGCAGCTATACTATATAGTAGTCCGATTTCGAAAAATTTTGGTGAAATTATGTTAAATCATTGAAAACTTATAAATACGGGCGTTGGGAGCTATAACACTGAAAACAAAAAAGTTTTTCTCACTAAGACTTTTTTTCAAACCTAACTTTTGTATGGCAGCTATACTATATAGTTGTCCGATTTTGACAAGGCTTGGTGAAATTATGTGAAATCATTAAAAACTTATTAATACGAGCGTTGGGAGCGATAGCACTAAAAACAAAAAAGTTTTTCTCACTAAAACTAGTTTTTCAACCGATCGTTCCTGTGGCAGCTATATGCTATAGTCATCCGATCCGGCCGGTTCCGACAAATGTGCAGCGTATTTATACCAAAAGACTTCGTGCAAAGTTTGGTTAAGATAGCTTTAAAACTGACGGAGGAGATAGCATAGAAACAGACGGACGGACGGACGGACAGACGGACATGGCTGTATCAACTCAGCTCGTCATGCTGATCAAGAATATATATACTTTATGTGGTCGGAGATGCTTCCTTCTATGCGTTACAAACATCCGAACAATTTTAATATACCCTCTCCAAGGGTATAAAAATCGCGCGATTTTTTCCAAAAAAAACGTTTAACTGCTGTTAGTGTCCCCCTTCTATCTCTGATGATACTACACACTTGCATTATATTTACTATCACTAATATAAGTCATCGTTACTCAACTTTAGGTTCCACGTTTATTCAACACAAAACAATTTCTACACGTCAATTCAACACACGTCAATTCAACACAAAACAGTCTTCAGAAAAAAAGTCAACACACGTCTAAAAGTCATTTCAAATTTAAATTTAATAATAAATTAACTATTTGGATTTGTGTTGAATTGACGTGTTGAAATTGTTTTGTGTTCAATTAACGTGTGTTGAATTCTTGTGTTTGGTGAAATGACTTAGTGTTGTATTGACGTGTGTTGAAATTGTTTTGTGAATACTTTGTTTTGTGTTGAATTGACGGATTGTTGAATTGTGTTGTTGAGTGAAATGACTGTGTGTTTTATAGACGTGTCACCTCATAAAGGAGCAACTGAATCCTAGGAAATCTGCGGGTCACGCCCTAATCACACCAAAAATTATCATTCAACTTCCACATTGTCCCTTAGACTTCATATGCATAATTTTTAACGCCATAGCATCATGCGGCCACGTACCCCAAAGATGGAAAAAGAATATCATCATTATAATTTCAAATCCAGAAAAAGACAAAGCCCAGGCATCGTCATATAGACCAATCAACCTTCTGTCCTGTTTAACTAAACTATTTGAGAAACTGCTATTGCTCCAACCATTTGTTCCATTTCTGGAAAATTGCAACTTAATACAATCCCATCAACTGAAGGACAAGTTAACAATTTATATCTTTAGATTTGAAAACTTATTGTAAGTCTCTAAATGAGAAGATCCAATAATTAACAATACATTAACAATACACTTAATATTTTTGTGGGCCGCAAATTTAAATTTTTTGTGAGATAAATAAAAAAAAATTAACTGAGCTAAAGAAAATTAAGTTTTTTTTTAAAATACTTTAAAAAACGCATGAAAAGGCTTACTCTGATTTGCTCTTGCGGGGTGTCTACCCTAAGCAGGCAAGTTCGAAAGGGTTTGTGAACCAAGCATAAAAAATAAAATCGCTCGAAGTTCTGTGGCATGGCGAACATTTTCGAGCCATTTGACAATTCGCTAGAAGCCAAATAGTGAATTCTGTGGCACCCCTGATTAACTGGCTTGTTAATATATCCATACTCATATTAGCTTCAAAAAGAAATCATATTTAAACTTAGCGGCAACACTGTTAAGATTTGATATCTGGTTTGTCATTGCTTTTATCCAATTTTGCCATGTGTTGTTTGTGTGAAATTTCGTGTAATCGTGAAATATTAGTTGTGCCACGCTGTACAAAACTGAGCATATCAAAGCTGATCCACCACCATCCTGGTATGAGGCATCAGATTGTGCTCAAACATTGACGCCCTAGAACAGCAAAAATTTCTCGTAATATCAACAACAAGCAACGATTGCAGCTCCAATTCAAGAAGCGGACTTACTGTTTAAACAACTTAAACCCAATAATTGAAATAACAAAACAAAAGTGCCTTCCTGGTAATTTGTGTAAGCATATCGATAAAACAGTAGGAACGAAATATTTACAAATAAAAAAATATCTAAATCGAAAACAAAGAATTTGGTAACACAAAGGCAGACATAAACATAAAAACAAAAACCCTAGCAGAATTAAACAAATGACTGTCTACGAGTCTAAGGTAGCTGACTGCGAATGTAATAAACACAGGTTGTAGATCATACACAACATCTAATTTCATGCGAGTTCTTATTTTTGCCTCAGTAATAAAATATAATGTTTCAAAAACCACGTCATTTGCCAAACTATAACGTTCTTCCGATAATGAAACTTTGGGGATTGGTTGAAAAGTTTCTTAGTTGAAGAAATGCGCGGAAAATCACCAAATTCTTTTTGAAGTTAAAATAATAAAGAAGACGGGTATACCGGCCGGTAAATAGGTGATGTAGATCAAACGAGTACGCTGAACTGGCCAAAAAAAATCGCATAATTAAAACATTGTATTATGAGTTCAGATGACCATAAAAATTTGATAGATAGCAGTAGAGTAAGGCTGCCTTCACACTGTTCGACACATGACCCATGACATCTAGTAGGCCCGCATTTCCCTATGAAATTCTATGAACTTGACAAGCTATTCAAATTTAAAACAGAACAAAAATCAGGACTACTGGACTATCATTTGCCATGTGTCGAACAGTGTGAAGGCAGCCTAACTGATTGTATACTGAACGCCACAAAAACTCGCGAAATTTACTATTTTTTTTATAAGTTTCGGGTAACATGAAGATTTGATAGATCGTAATTATAATTAAAACATTCCGTTACTCGTAGAGTAAAAAGGGTATACTAAAGTCGTGCAAATGTATGTAACAGGCAGAAGGAATCATTTCCGACCATATAAAGTATATATATTCTTGATCAGCATCAACAGCCGAGTCGATATAGCCATGTCCGTCTGTCCGTCCGTCCGTCCGTCCGTCCGTCCGTCCGTCCGTCTGTATGAACACCTAGATCTCAGAGATGGTAAGAGATAGAGGTTTGACATGTATGAGACAAATGCTTCTTATACTTGCAGGCAGATCAAGTTTATTCCAAATTTTGGCCACGCCCCCTCCCGCCCCCGCAATTCGGAAAAAACGTTATATCTCCTACAGTTTTAAAGATAGACGATTCTTACCTTCTAGAGATAGTTAGTAATTAGCAAAACGAATAAATTTGCCGAAGAAATGATAAAGATCAGATGAGCAGTTCTCAAGTAATGAGCAAAAATGTGAAAAATAGCCGAGTTCTAAAAGTGTTGCATACTTTTCAGATGTTCACCCTAAGGAACGCAGGAACACTGTTAAGCATGTTTTCTCATGAGTAACGGGTATATCGAAGTCGGTTATAGCCGACTTAAACTTGCGCTCTCGTTTTTAAAATGGTTAGATCCTACAAGACGGTTAAATTGACGGGTGAAAATTGCAAAATATTATAATCAGTTCAGATTATCCTGAAGACTTAATAATACTAGTTTCAAAATATAAATAAATTAAATGATCCATTTCTAGTTTGGAATGGTGATCTAATAAATCGACTTCAAAAATTTGTTCATATCTCCGTTTTATAAATATGCGATTTTTTCATTTTCGGTAGGTGCACTTACATTTTACGCCACAACTCCCTTTATGATCGTCAGACGGAGTCAATCAAAATATGAACCGAAATAGTATTACCAATTTTAGCCTATAACATTGTTATACCCTTGCAAAGGGTATTATAATTTTGCCCAGAAGTTTGCAACGCATAGAAATATTTATTTCCGACCCTATAAACTATATATATTCTTGATCAGTGCGATTGAGCGTTGTCCGTCCGTCTGTCTGTCTGTCCGTCTGTCTGTTTCTACGCAAACTAGTCTATCAATTTTAAAGCTATCGAGCTGAAACTTTGCACAGAGTCTTGTTTTTACTGCACACTGCTAATATGTCGGAACCGACCGGATCGGATGACTATATCTTATAGATGCCATAGGAACTATCGGTCGAAAAGTGGGTCTTTGTGAGACAACTTTTTTGTTTTTAATGTAAACGCCTTCCGGTTCGCGAATTATTAGTTTTATACGCTTTTACACAGATTTGGAAGTTTTTGTCAAAATCGGAAGACTACATCTTATAGCTGCCATAGGAACTATCGGTCGAAAAGTGGGTTTTATCAGAAAAATGGTTTGTTTTAATGCTGACGTTCGTAAACTCTGTTGTATTAAAACCAGGGCTGCAAACCGGGCCGGAGCTGAACCGCTCTGGAGTCGGAGACTCCGGGATTTTTGAGAATCCCGAACCGAACCTGAACCGGAGCAAAAAAAATTTCGCGGCCGAACCTGAACCTGAACCGGAGCAAAAAAAAGTTAAAAGTGGTTCGGTTCAGAAAAAAATGCATATTACTTTTTTCGGGCTGGCTTATGCATTGGTGCTTTACGTTTTGAATGTTCCTAATTTCTTAAAAAGTTCTTAGAAAAACGTTCTCACTTTTTATATTCAATCCCAATTACAATTTTCGTTTTTAATCCAAAAAACCTAATTTTTTGACCTTGAAACAAAAACAGCTTGCAAAGAGACAAATCGCTGAATTGTATGAACCTTAAAAGGATCTCATTAATAAAAGCACACTGATTATTCTCAAGTTCATATTTTTATACACTTGAAAAGTGTATTATAATTTTGCCCAGAAGTTTGCAACGCATAGAAGGAATCATCTCCGACCACATAAAGTATATATATTCTTGATCAGCATGACGAGCTGAGTCGATTAAGCTTTGTCCGTCCGTCTGTCCGTCCGTCCGTCTGTCCGTCTGTCTGTTTCTACGCGAACTAGTCCCTCAGTTTTGAAGCTAGCGAGCTGAAATTTTGCACAGAGTCTTCTTTTGTCTGCACGCTGCTAATATGTCGAAACCAACCGGATCAGATGACTACTTCTTGTAGCTGCCATAGAAATGATCGATCGAAAAATGGGTTTTAATGAGAAAAGCTGGTTTTTTCTCAATATTACCGCTCTCAATCACGGTCATGGGTAATATTAAATGTTTTTAAGCTGATCTGCGAAGTTTGGTCGAAGTCGCTAACCGTTGAGACAAGCGTTTTCAAGTGTATAAAAACTTCGGCACGGACGAAGTTAGCCTTGCCTTTCTCGTTATGATTATGAAATGGAATCCTTAGCTAAAGAGCAAGAATAAATGTTGCTAATGTTGCTACTGTTGCTACAATTTACATTCCTGTTTTCGAAGCTAGCAAAAACAAAATTATATCTGAACCCCGGTTCGAACCTGAACCTAGGTTCACCGACCTTCTGAACCTGCTCCGTGAACCCGAACCCAAAAAATTTCACAGGTTCGAACCCCGGAGTGAACCTCCAACGATTTCAGAGGGGTTTGCAGCCCTGATAAAAACATTTGCAAGGGTATTAAAACTTCGGCAAAGACGAAGTTAGCTTGGCCTTCTCGTTTTTAAATCGGATTTGAAATTTAAATTTAATTAAAAACGAGCGCGTAAGTTAAAGTCGGTTCTAACCGACTTCGATATACCCGTTACTCAAGAAAAAATATGTTTAACAGTGTTCTTTCGTTCCCCTGGGTGACCATCCGAAAAGTATGCAACATTAGCGCGCGGGGCTTGGCTCACTTTTTTGCTTATAACTTGAGAACCGTTCATCCGATCTCGATTCATTTTGCTAATTAATAACTAACTATCTTTAGAAGGTACGAATCGTCTATCTTCAAAACTGTAGGAGATATAACCCATATTTGTCAAACCTGTATCTCTTACCATCTCTGAGATCTAGGTGTTCATACAGACAGACGGTCGGACGGACAGACGGACATGTCTATATCGACTCAGCTATTGACGCTGATCAAGAATATATATACTTTATATGGTCGAAAATGATTCCTTCTGCCTGTTACATACATTTGCACGATTTTAGTATACCCTTTTTACTCTACGAGTAATGGGTATAAAAATCTACTTTTAGGTCGAAATTGCAAGAAATTGTATTTTTAACTATAACGACCCTATAAAGTATATCTATTCTTGATCAGCATCAGCAATTCCAATTTTAATATAGAGGGTATAAAAATTGAAAATAAGAGTTATTATAAATTAAAAATTAATCGTTATTTTAAAATTTTTATTTTTAAATAAAAAAATAATGGTTAAAATTTAACTTTTTGATAAAAATTGCGAAAAAAAAATTGTGCTGATTTTGGACTCCTTTCTTAAAAATAAGTAGTGTGGCTTACTTCTGTATGAAATTGGACGCTTTTTTCGCTTTAATTTTTTTCTTTTCCATAACTCTTATTTTCGATCCCTGCTTAAAACGAAAGTTCGCATTTTAAGAAAAATAGGTTCCTTTGTAGTAAATAAATTCCTTTTTCTCATTTTTCAGCGCTTATTGTTACTGAGGCAAAAATGAGAACTTGCAATGAAATTAGATGTTGTGTATGATCTACAACCTGTGTTTATTACATTCGCAGTCAGCTACCTTAGACTCGTAGACAGTCATTTGTTTAATTGGTTTTATGTTTATGTCTGCCTTTGTGTTACCAAATTCTTTGTTTTCGATTTAGATATTTTTTTATTTGTAAATATTTCGTTCCTACTGTTTAATCGATATGCTCACACAAATTGCCAGGAAGGCACTTTTGTTTTGTTATTTCAATTATTGGGTTTAAGTTGTTTAAACAGTAAGTCCGCTTCTTGAATTGGAGCTGCAATCGTTGCTTGTTGTTGATATTACGAGAAATTTTTGCTGTTCTAGGGCGTCAATTTTTGAGCACAATCTGATGCCTCATCATATGCTCCGTTTTGTGCCACGCTGTGCCATGCACAACTAATATTTCACGATTACACGAAATTACACGTTTCCGATGTCGTTGCGTCGTCCATGAAATGTATTGCAAGTACATTTGTAATAATGTGGATGCTGTTTGTTCTAATGTCTAATTTAATTTTTGCTGCAGCTTTGCCAGCTAAAAACTGCTCCACACACAACTTTGACAAGTGATTACTTGTCGCAAACGCCGTGTGTTTGGCAATGCGTAGGCATAGTGCCGCATCCTGTTCCTCTGTTTTTGTTGACTTTCGAACGAAAGCTTTGCGCCAATTGCAGATTTGCAATACGCACTATATGCTCTCCTTGGATTAGTGGAGTCCCTGCAAATCCATTGCCTTAACTCCTCATCTTGCATTTTTACTTATAAACTTTTGGCATCCTAACCCAAGCACAAAACAACGCAAAATAGTGAGCATATCCTTTAGAGCCACTATTAATCAAAATTTTTGTTGTCAATTGCAAAAAGGTATAACAGAAGGCAAAAATGCTGAAGAAAAGTAAAAAAATTGCTAGTTTTGTAATAAAATTGCTAAAAATGCTAAAGAAAAATTAAAAATTGCTAGATTTACTTTATACACACCAAATTCATCATGATTAATGCCCTTTAAAGAGTGCAAACATTATTTCATTATATAATTTTCTATAAGAGAGCAGACCTTGATAGTAAGTTATGGCAGCGTCATACAGAAATACCTATTCAATATAATCTTGTAGCCATATAAAATTAATATAATTCTGAATCATTCCTTATTAAATCTTTTGCCTATTTTAATGGGCACTAAGCATAATTAATTTTGGGTGTTGAAACGTAGTACTATATACACATAGTTTAACCTTATGAAGTGTTTGAAAAGCCCTACTCAAGCTTGCAAAGTGTAATTTTGGGTATAAAGATGTAATTTTTTTACCTTGCAAGATCAACAATTTTCCTGAAAACTTAAAAGCAAAATTCCAAATAGTTGAACCGGGATTAGTGTGAACGTTTGCTGCATGTTTTTGAAAGAGCAAAACCAAAGACTCTACAACTGACAAAGATGAGTAACAGTCAAACAAGTAAATGGCAAGGCGAAATTTCAGCGTGGACCTTCGGTTTTATGTAAAACTGTAGGTTCATATCGTAAATTTCCCCCATAGTAGGTATAGGAATACCTTCTCGTTCCTGTACTCTCAGTTTTGAGATACTTATAATTTAACTCATTACTTAAATGTAACTTGTTTTAAAATATTTCTGTATCTTAATATCTAATAATTTTGTCACTAATATCTAATTGAACCATTTACCGTTGCGATTAGCGTTAAAGATATAAGTTAGTACTTCATACTTATAGCGCTGAGAAGAAAACTTAAGTCAACGAAACTAAACTAATTATAAAGTGCAATCAAAAATAGACACAATGTTATTGACATTAATCCTTTTGTGGTCTGCATCAATCTAAAAATCAGATTACAACTTAGTAAATAAAATTAATCTAAAAGACGGAGAAGATGGATGCTTACGAGGTTCTATCCAAATGCCTGCTTTGACTTGCAACGCCGCTCGGAATTGAGGGCCCACTTCTGATAAACCTCCTTATTTGGCTCCATGTTCAGATGAAGCCCCAATTTGTTAATATCCAACTCTTTCCCTGAAATAAAAAGCATTTTTTTTATACATTTAATTAAAAATTATAATTGCCATAAAAATATGAATGATGTTATGTAAATTCACATGAAGTTCAATAACACTAGCTTACAAAAATAAAAAATATTAAATGACACATTTCTTCTGAAACTAATTTTTAGTCTTGTTTGGAATGGTATTCTCAAAAATCGATTGCAAAAATTTTTTTATGACTCCCGTTTTGAAATATTTTTTTTCCATTTTGCAGTAGGTGCACTAACATTTTACGCCGTATCTCCATTCATAATCATCAGATGGAGTCAATAAAGATATGAATCAAAAGCTTATCCTCAACTCAGAATGCTATAAGGACTACTTGGTCAGGTGTAAGTTGAGCTTTCAGGTCGACCCAAAGAAGTTCTACAACTTTGTTAATGCTAAATGGAAATCCTCTCAATTTCCGCCCTCTATTTGCAACATTTTTCCAACGATGCTATTCCGCATCTGCTAATAATTTTGTCTCTAAATATCCTTATTCTGTGGCTAATTCCAACTGCACTGAATGCCCTGTTGTAGATGCAGATAGCGTTTTATCTAGCCTACGATCAATCAAGTCCTCTTTCAGTCCCGGACCTTACAAAGTTCCCAGCTGTGTGATGAAACTATGTCCTGACTCCTTATGTGTGCCGCTTTGTAAACTATTTAACACATCTCTTCAACTTTGGAAGGAATCCTTTATTATTCCTATCCATAAAAAGGGACAAAAAGCCAATCATTTGGAACTACAGGTGCGTATCAAAACTATCGGATATTCCTAAGCTTCTTGAAAAGAGCCTGACTCCCCAACTACAACATTATTGTCGTTCGGTAATATCTATATCTCAACATGGTTTCATGAAGAATCGCTCTATCTCTACAGCTTTGTCTAACAAATTACGCTCATCACGAACCCTTCCGAAACGTTTGTTCAAACTATAACTTGCATTTCCATATTTTTTCATCTCAATCCTCCTTGTTTGTAGTAAAAAATAATTTATTGCCGTTCCTAAGTAGGCCCTCTTAAAGTTAGACAGAAAATTGTTAAACTATAAATAAATAAATAAATAAATTGCCAATTATCGCGTAAGGCATTGCTTTTAGATTTGTAGTTAAATGCAATAACGAAGAATATTTAAAATGTATTTTATTTCATTTTTAATTGCCTAGGAAAAATATTAAAAAATCCAACAAAATTATTTGTATTTATTCTTCTTTAAGAATCGCATTAAGGCGAAGAAAAAACGAGAAGGCCAAGCTAACTTCGTCTTTGCCGAAGTTTTTATACCCTTGCAAATGTTTTAATACATCAGAGTTTACGAACGTCAGCATTAAAACAAACCATTTTTCTGATAAAAGCCACTTTTCGACCGGTAGTTCCTATGGCAGCTATAAGATATAGACATCCGATTTTGACCAAAACTTCCAAATCTGTGTAAAAGCGTATAAAACTAATTATTGTCGAAACAGAAAGCGTTTACATTAAAAACAAAAAGTTTTCTCACAAAAACCCACTTTTCGACCGTTAGTTCCTATAGCAGCTATAAGATATAGTAATCCGAATTTGACCAAAACTTCCAAATCTGTGTAAAAGCGTATAAAACTAATAATTGTCGAAGCGGAAGCCGTTTACATTAAAAACAAAAAAGTTTTCTCACAAAAACCCACTTTTCGACCGATAGTTCCTATGGCAGCTATAAGATATAGTTATCCGATCCGGTCGGTTCCGACATATTAGCAGTGTGCAGTAAAAAGAAGACTCAGTGCAAAGTTTCAGCTCGATAGCTTTAAAACTGAGAGACTAGTTTGCGTAGAAACAGACAGACGGACAGACAGACAGACGGACAGACAGACAGACAGACAGACGGACAGACAGACAGACGGACGGACAAAGCTCAATCGACTCAGCTCGTCGCCCTGATCAAGAATATATATAGTTTATGGGGTCGGAAATGAATATTTATATGCGTTGCAAACTTCTGGGCAAAATTATAATACCCTTTGCAAGGGTATAAAGATATTTTTGAGGAAAATTGTTGCATACGTACCGAAGATGGATCAAATTGAGTGGAGGAACTAACATTCACACTTAAGTATTTTGAGTGTTTACAAGAATAAATTTGTTTTTTCTTCGACCAGATTAAAAAATAATAATCAAGAACAGAACCAAAATCGAAGCAAACGAAAATTCTTCATTTAATAAAAAAAAACACAAAAATGCCACAGCTTTTGCACTCAGTTGCTCACAGCTTCTGTGTTTGTTTATAAATTTTGATCACCATCATCTGTGTTTCTTCGTAGAATCGCGATTCTTAATTAGAAAGCATATCCCAGTCGTTTCTTATTCGGCAATAACCAAAAATAACCACGCTCCGTGCATGCTAGTGTGCACAACAAGCACTGGCTTGATCTTTCAAATTCAGTAGTAACCTCAGCTTTACGGATTCAGTCAAGCATGTTTGTTTACTTCGGTTTGCTGACGTACTAAAATATCATGGTCAGCATGGTTTATATTTATTAAAAAAATTTTTTGTTTTCATTGGGCACATTTTATAAGTATTTATAAAGTTGTTGACCAGAAGAGTGAAAAAACATAGAATTTCTAAAAATTCGAGGGTCGATGAAAACAATTTTCAAAAAAAAGGGTCGGGAAAAATAATGGTGTTTGCTTATTTCTGTAAAACAGAGTTTTGGATGTGCTTTGAAAGTTTTACAGGATGTTTAAAAGATCCTAATAGAACGGTTAAGCAAATAAAACAAGAGCGTAAGTTAAAGTCGCCGACTTCGATATACCCGTTACTCATGAACATCCGAAAAGTATGCAACATTTTTTTTAGGGTGGGAGGGGGGTAGCGGGAGTTGCTGGTTTCACTTTTTTGCTTATACACAGAGAAAAAAAAAGATCCCCGTAGAATGGATAGTCGAAATATCCACTTAAGATCCATTTTTATACCCTTGGAGAGGGTATATTGAAATTGTCCGGATGTTTGTAACGCACAAAAGGAAGCATCTCCGACCACATAAAGTATATATATTCTTGATCAGCATGACGAGCTGAGTTGATATAGCCATGTCCGTCTGTCCGTCCGTCCGTCCGTCTGTCCGTCCGTCTGTCCGTCTGTCCGTCCGTCTGTCCGTCTGTTTCTATGCTGTTTCAAACTTTGCACGAAGTCTTTTGGTACAAATACGCTGCACATTTGTCGGAACCGGCCGGATCGGATGACTATAGCATATAGCTGCCATAGGAACGATCGGTTGAAAAACTAGTTTTTGTGAGAAAAACTTTTTTGTTTTCAATGCTATCGCTCCCAACGCTCGTATTTATAAGATTTTAATAATTTCACATGATTTCACCAAGCCTTGTCGAAATCGGACAACTATATAGTATAGCTGCCATACAAAAGTTAGGTCTGAAAAAAAGTCTTAGTGAGAAAAACTTTTTTGTTTTCAATGCTATCGATCCCAACGCCCGTATTTATAAGTTTTTAATGATTTCACATAATTTCACCAAGCCTTGTCAAAATCGGACAACTATATAGTATAGCTGCCATACAAAAGTTAGGTCTGAAAAAAAGTCTTAGTGAGAAAACTTTTTTGTTTTCAATGTTATCGCTCCCAACGCCCGTATTTATAAGTTTTTAATGATTTTACATCATTTCACCAAAATTTTTCGAAATCGGACCACTATATAGTATAGCTGCCATACAACATATCAAGCTCCAAGGGTATATAAACTTCGGTCGAGCCGAAGATAGCTTGCCTCTATTTTTTTTTTTAAATATCCTTTTCACATTTTTCAGCTCCTTTGGATAGAGAAAAAAGATCAATGAAATATTTTTTCTCTGATATATCCTTTTTAAGCGAAAATAAATCGATTTCGAAAATATCCAATGGATCCCAAAAAAGGATAGTTAACTATCCAGTCCAAATGGATATCGAAAATATCCTGAGGATCATCAGAAACTATCCTTTTTTTTCTCTGTGTAACTTCAGAACCGCTCATCCGATCTTAAGCATTGCAAATCGATGCAAAACTATCTCTAGAAGGTACGAATCGTCTATCTTCAAAACTGTAGGAGATATAATGTTTTTTCCAAATTGCGTGGGCGGGAGGGAGCGTGGCAAAAAATAGAAATAAACTTGATCTGCCTGCAAGTATAAGAAGCATTTGTCCCATACATGTCAAACGTTTATATCTTACCATCTCTGAGATTTAGGTGTTCATACAGACGGACGGACGCACTATGGTCCCAAATCCCAATAAGCTGGCCAAAAGTCGAAAAAAACATTTTTTTATGGATTTTTAATGATTGGAATAGTTGTAGTTGTTCACTCAGTTTGTATTCTGACCGTTGATAAGAACACAATGTCCCCACCTGGCTCAGGTATGAACTGATTTCGTGAGCGTCAAGCGTACCTTATACTTTACTTGTCATGCGTCGAAAAAACACAACGTTCAGAAGCGTATAGATTCGCGAAAAGTTAACCACTTTTAGCGCATCGGTCAGAACTAATAATTTACTAAGCATTAGATTTAGGCCCTCTGTCTCTGAAAAACACTTTTTTACACTCAGTATTCGTTGTTGGAATCAATTACCTAGTCACGTAAAATCTATAAGAAACGCACCGATCTTTCGTAAAACTCTTTTCACACACCTACAAACAAATAAATGTTCTAAATATTTTAATAAAAAAAAAAAAAATTTGTCTTAATTTAAACTTGTAATAATGTTAGCAATGTCAAACTCTATATTGTATTCTTTTATCTTAGTAGTTAGGCAAAAACATGAATTAATGAACTTTTTTGTTTTCTTTTTTTTTTGTGACTTGCACAATAATATAAGCTCTCTAGAACTTAGTCGAACATAATAAAATTAAATTAAATTAACTCATACGCAGTGTTGCCTATTATCACACATTTTTTTCATTTATAAGTAGTCGGCGATAATTTTATTTAAAAACTATTTAAATTTGAAAAATATTTAATGACTACTATATTTGATTTGTTTAGTTTTATTATACTCTGTACCAAAGTACACCCAAAAGGTACACGAGTATATTAAGTTTTTGCAAAAAAAAATGTAACATATTACGTTATCATTTGCAACCCTATAGTGTATACTAGCAAATAACCCGTCGCGCTTCGCTGCGCCTTCAACAGTATAGAACCAACGCACACTCACTTCAAGTCCACATCCCACACACTTCCCGTCCACTTCCCGCCCTCTTCCCGTCCACTTCCCGCTCACATCCCACCCACTTCCCGCCCACATCCCACCCACATCCCACCCACTTCCCGCCCACATCCCACCCACATCCCACCCACTTCCCGCCCACATACCACCCACTTCCCACCCTCTTCCCGTCCTCTTCCCGTCCACTTCCCGACCACATCCCACCCACTTCCCCCCAATTTACCGCCCACTTCCCGCCCACATCCCACCCACATATCACCCACTTCCCGCCTATATCCCACCCACATCCCTTCAACTTCCCGCCACATTCCACACACTTTACATCCACTTACCACCCACTTTCCACCCACTTCCAAAAAAACTTACCACCCACAACCCATTCTTTCCAACCACTTCCCAGTGGGCATCCCGGCGGTATTTCCAACATCGGAAAATAAAAACAAAATTAATTCCGATTTTGACCTTTCAAACCGAGTTTCAAGTCAATCGGGTATAAAATAGTTTTTTGCATGCAGAATTTTCCGGCCATTTTCCTCGTGGGCGGATTTTCCGACATTGAAAAATCACATTTCAATTTATTTCGTATTTTGTCCTTACAAACCGAGTCGGACGAAAAATAGTTTTTTTCAAGCAGAACTTTCCGCGAGTTTCAAGTCAATCGGATGAAAAATAACATTTTTCCCATACAAACTTTTCCGACGCTTTTCCGACTTTTCCGGGTGGAATTTTCCAAAACCCCGTATCTTATGTCCGTCTCCTGGCTCTAAGCTACCTCCCTACCAATTTTCACCCAAATCTGTTCAGCCGTTCTTGAGTTATAAGTGGTGTAACTAACACGACTTTCTTTTATATATTATATATATAGATATATTTTTGATCAGCCGTTCGTATGTCCATGTTCGTATGAACGCACAGATCTCAGAGATGGTAAGAGATAGAGGTATGGCATGTATGGGACAAATATTTCTCATACTTCCGGGACCATCAATTTGGAAAAAAATCATTTCTCTCATAGTTCTGTAGTTCATACCCTTGCAGATAACAGTTTAATATTGTCCACCAAGATTATTTTCAAATTTTTTCTTAAATCGAACTCTTTTTTCAAGTTTTTTTTAAACTGTTTGGATACAAATTACGATGATTTCCAATGCAATGTAATACCGCCTGTTCCTGTTCCTTATTTTTTGTGAGTTTGCCACAATAATCCTCAACAAATTTAACAGCTCGTTCGGCAACATCATTTACAACATGTATGAAAGATATTGTTTTCTGCCCCTCCAAATAGTCCTCGTCTTCTAATCACGTCCGTGGATCTTTTTTAAGGAATTCGAATGAAATCTCCAGTTGATTAAAAAATTTAAAAATAATCTATACGTTTTTCTGGAGGTATACGATTAAGATATTACAAGTTTAATAAATTAAATGTATTACCAATAAATATTTCAATATCCTCCAGTTTTAAAATGTATTTCTTTTGTCCGGTTGTAGATTCCTTTTTTAAGGCTGACACCATTGCTTCTTTTTCATTTATGCTGACTTCATTATCAAAAAATGCCAAACAAGCAGCTTCCACTGTCAGGTACCATAAATGATTTAGCATATTTTTAATAACTACTTGCGATATTGTTGGATCAATTTCCTTATATTTTCCCATATTCTTTATAAAATTCAAGTCAAGATATGGAGGTTTAATCGCAATTTTACATTGAAACCAAACTCTTAAATATCTGGTTTCAACAAAAACGCATATATCTTCCAACGCCGAGCGTTCTTCGTTAGAAATGGCTAACTGGCTTTAAAACATTAAAATTTTTAAACAATATATTGCTCTAGCCATCCACCTCGCCTGATGAATGCCTCCTGGAGCCCTAAATCTGATGTGGCTATACTTCTCAGCTATTCCGTTTACAAATAATAGTGAAAGCTCTATTAATTCACGATAATCGCTCCGTTCGTGCACAATGAGCAGCTGGCTTTCTGCAAATTCGACTAGGGCTGACTTAAGAGGATCTAAATGCTTCTTACATCTAGGAAAATCCATTCCGTATTCCCACTCGTTTTTTTTTAACTGGAACCAAGCATTTTTTAAATTTTAAAAAATTGGCATATCTGCATTTGTACACGCTTTCGGCAGCTTAGCTTCTACAACTGCTCTTAAAACCAGCTCATATATGTGGTGACGACAAGGGAAATGTAAAATATCTCTTTTAAGTATCGCTCCAACAACACACAAGCTCCTTTTATTCTGCCAGTGTTGGTTGCTGTTGTGTCGCAGCAAAGTATTTGAACTTTATCTATTACGTCCCATTCACTGATGGTATTGTAGATGGCTGTAGCCTGTTCTTTGCCAGATCAGTTTGGTATTTCCGGAACATTTAATAACTTTTGGGTTTCGCTTCCAGTTACAAGAATTGGCAACCTTTCAGTTGATCTTTCATTTGCCTCTAATTTTGAAAGGAAAAATTAACTGTAGTATTTTTAAGACTAATACACGCTTTGTAAAAACACTTACTTTGCGGGGGAAGAAGTTTTCCGTCCCAATGTAGCGTTACTACCTTCGGAATATTTTCCGTGAAGCTTAGCTTTAATTTTTTTGCTC
This sequence comes from Lordiphosa clarofinis, assembly GCA_018904275.1. NCBI lineage: Eukaryota > Metazoa > Arthropoda > Insecta > Diptera > Drosophilidae > Lordiphosa > Lordiphosa clarofinis. The sequence goes on along the minus strand of JAEIGQ010000090.1, from coordinate 933,726 downwards.
TTTGAACACGCAACTGATTTCTGCACCTTAGAATACTTGATTTATTAATTGAGTTTGTATCAATGCCCAGCGTCCCCAGCAAGATAAACACTGCATTTCTTGGGCTGCAGGCAATAAGTCCCCAATGAAATAAGTCCCCAAACGATAAAATGAAATAAGGCCTCAAATTTGGGGAGTTATTTCATAATGAAATAATACCCCATTTTGAAAAATTAAATAACACCCCAATTTTTCAACTATTTTTTTTTTGTTCATTTTATTGTTTTATTCAATTTATTCAAAAAAAAATAATAAAAAAACTATCGGAAAAAACTATACAAATTTGGATTTTTAGTGAAATAAACTACACAGAGAAAAAAAGATCCCCGTAGAATGGATATTCAAATATCCACTTTAAGATCAATTTTTTTAAATATCCTTTTCACTTTTTTCAGCTCCTTTGGATGAAGAATAAAGATCAATAAAAAATTTATTTCCTGATATATCCTTATTAAGTGAAAATAAATCGACTTCAAAAATATCCAATGGATCCCAAAAAAAGGATAGTTAACTATCCAGTCCAAATAGACTGGATCGTAAGGATCATCAAAAACTATCCTTTTTTTTCTCAGTGTACCTATAAAATTTTCGCCTACGGCGCTAAGATTGACACAATTTCTTTGATTCAATATTAAAAGTTTTTATACAAAATTCGTCTGCGGCGCTAAGATTTGCATCAAATACTAAGTCAGAAAACGCAGGCAGATAAGAAAATTAACCGTTATTGAAGTAATTGGAATTTTTTTCGGCGCTGCGAAATAAGGCCCCAATGAAATAAGGCCCAAAAAAAAAAATGAAATAAGGCCCCAAAAATTTATATGGAAAACAAAAACAACGATTTTTTCTCAAATTTGGGGAGTTATTTCATTTTTCGGGGCTTTATTTCCTAAATAAAATTTCAAAATGAAATAAGTCCCCAAAAGAAGAAATGAAATAAGGCCCCAAAAATTAGGTTTGCGGTCTTATTTCATTTCGCGGAAATAAGACCCCAATTTTTAATATGAATTTTTTGGGGTCTTATTTCATTTCTCTTATTTTTGCTGATATATGGAAAAAAATTCCAATAACGGTTAATTTTCTTATCTGCCTGCGTTTTCTGACTTAGTATTTGATGCATTTTTGTACAGATGTGCAAAAGTACCGTTTTACAATTAGTTCAGTGATAACCTTTTGAGTTTGTTGATCAGTTTAGTGATTTGCATTGTGTAAAGCAGACGTTCAAGTGCGAGATAAAATTATAAAGTGCGAAAAAATTGATGCATTACGGCGAACTGGAAATTTGTTCTACGTCAAAGAACAGAAAATGCAGTATTTTGACGAGGTAATTATATTGTCTATTTTAAAAAATCTTAGCGCCGCAGACGAAATTTTTTTTATATGAAAACTTTTTATATCATATCAAAAAAATTGTGTCAATCTAAGCGCCGCAGGCGAAAATTATTTACAAAAAAATCGCGCGATTTTTGTTATTTCCGCGAAATGAAATAAGACCGCAAACCTAATTTTTGGGGCCTTATTTCATTTCTTCTTTTGGGGACTTATTTCATTTTGAAATTTTATTTAGGAAATAAAGCCCCGAAAAATGAAATAACACCCCAAATTTGAGAAAAAATCGTTGTTTTTGTTTTCCATATAATTTTTTGGGGCCTTATTTCATTTATATTTTGGGGCCTTATTTCATTGGGGCCTTATTTCGCAGCGCCCATTTCTTGAGCTTACTTGGCACCTATCTAAAACAGCTACCAATTTGGGAGTAACAAATTCTTTTTTTTCTGTTTTTTCGCCCGCCGTATATTCTTTTTTTTTTATTCTTTTACATCCGGCTCTTCCGGCTCATATCATCCAGGGTTTCTTCTGAATTGTTTTGGTCATCCTTTGCCTTGGCATGGGTAACATTAAAGAGTTCACATAAGGACCTCTCAAAAATTTGTTCCCTCCTTCTGAATACCTCACCCGCTTTGTTAACATTTTTTTTCAAAAGAACATATTCCTGGTAAAGGTCAATAATTTGTTGTCGCACATGATGAATGGGTCTTATGGGATTTTGAGCGATCTCCCATGTCGATTTCAATTGGCAAGCCACTTTGTTCGCACTTTCCTTAACCTCAAGTTGTTTGCATCTTGTGCCATACAAAAATGCAGATAGCACACACCTTTTTGTTGGCAAGGTGGACTCAATAGGCCGATCAAAAAAATACTAATTTCTTTTGCCATGTTTCAACAAATGTAGTTGCCTTTTTGAATTTCAAACAATGACAGCAATTGAAATGAACTTATAACTTCGTTGTAAAAATTTGTATTTGGTGAACGTGTCGTTTGACCCGCCCATTTAAAATTAAAATAAAAATTTTTTTTCACAATTATTAATTATACAACAAATATTAGCTTTGGGAATGCTGAGACCTCCTTTTTTCCATTTTTCCGGTTTGGGGACCGCCCTAATGAACACATATGTAAGTTAATTAAAGTATATTTATTCTTGATCAGCATCAACATCCCTATGAACAAACAGATCTCAGAAAGGGGAAGAGATAGAGGTCTGACATGTATGGGACAAATGCTTCTTATACTTGCAGGCTGATCAAGTTTATTTTCGATTTTTGCCACACCCCCTCCCAAAGAGAGAGAAAGAGAGAAACTAAGAGGTAAGCACGGCGGCAGCGCTTCGGGTACAGAGTATGTTATAGTCGGCCCTTGACCGACTTTCTCACTTGTTAAAAACATCATGGTCAAATTTAAAATTTTGATTTGCATTGGCAATAACTATCATTTTTATTAATATCGGATAATAAATAGCGGAGTTAAAAAATGCTGCATACTTTTCGGATGTTCCGCCTCAGAAACACAGGACCGCTGTAAAACATTTCTTCTCATGAGTAACGGGTATATCGAAGTCGGTTAGAGCTGGCTTTAACTTACGCTCTTGTTTCTTATTGACACAGTTGTTTTCGTCAAATTGTAAAATTCAAATATAAATAATTACCTGTAGTTGTATTCTCAATGGGATTTTCTATCTCATGTGCTCGGTTGAAATTCACATCACTGTCCTTTTTTAAATTGTACAAGAGGCCGCCAGGTTTCTTTTCAGGAACTTGTATGCAGTGTGTATCCTATAAAAACAAGTTTTTAATCATTTATCAACTAACTTGAAGGATTGTCTGAGTTTTTAAATACCTTAGTTTCTTAGTCAAAATAAAAACCGAAGGCCCATTGGCAATTTTGGCAACCAAATCTTGCTTTGGATGAATATTATTTAAATAATGTTTAGCATTACTGTTGCTCTCAATTTTTTTTATATTCATTGGTAAAACTATTAGTTTCTTTGTAGTGTTTGAATATCAACGCAGGCAAGACATTCTGGAAACAATATACGAAAAGGATAAAAAGAACACATTAATGAACAACCAGTTGATATTATAAACTAGAGTTGAGCTTACTCACCTAGTTTTCCGATCAATCATTTATATGGCAGCTACCCGCAACAGTCATGCGATCCGGCCGAGAGAGAGTGCTTAATAAAAATATTTTAAAAAACTGCAAGGTGGCAACTACCAAATAAAACAAATCAGAATGGTAAAAACAGTAAAGACTAAAATAAAATGTTCTTGAACTGCAAATATTGCAATAAATCTCTCAAAGAGAGTAAAGGTCGGTCTAAAGCTATTAATTCAGTGCAGGAGGCTTATTTTTTTATATAACTATAACTAAAAAGACAAAATCAATAAAGGACAAATTGTGCGACAAGTGTAGACGCTTAAAGCTGTCAATCAGTTCGAATACTGATCCCGAAAACTTGCTCCAGCCGAATGAAGAGTACGCAGCTTCTGACACAAACTCTTCTATGATAGTCTCCTCCGATTCTGACAATGATTCCGACTTTGATTTCGAAGAAGAAGATAAAATAGAACTAGATAAAACGTGTTGCTCTACGCATTCTGTTTATACTATTCGCAAATCGAAAAGACAAATAAGGTAGGTTGTCAAAGCCGTTCATGGATCAATTGCTCAAAAATATAAACTTTTTCATCACAATCTGGACAACAAATATCTCAACAAAGTTGGTGATCTATGCGGAATCGCTGGGTATCTCAACAACAAGTTTGGAAAGAGGTTGAACTCAGGTAAAGAATTAGGAAGCAGAATACTTTCTCATTTTAAAAATCGTATGATGGATCCGAATACTTTGTCTAATGAAGTTGAGCAAGAGCGTTACAACCGAAGAAGAAGTTTATTAAGTCCATTGAATACATAATCGCTTTGGGAATATCCAAGACTCGCGGATGACGAGCTAAAGGTATCTTACCAACTGTCGCTAGCAGTCTCATACCTAGCAGAAATCCTGATTGAGGACAGGACGATATATGCTTCATCCGTTAAAATGAGTCCCTCAATAATAAAATTCGAGGTTCGCTCGAGGCATATTAACAGCAAGTCCTACTGTGTGGGCTGTTGTTCTCATGCTGCAAGTGTGATTTCTTACTTGGCTCAAGCAAGTTACTTATCACGCATTATCCGTCCAGCAGCAATATTATCAAGAATTTTTGAGTCGGATGAAGCGAATGTTGTCGTAAACGAAAATAGTGAAGACGATGAGGAAATAAAATAAGCGAATATATATTTTTGAATTTTTTATTAGAAAGCGTATCTTCGATTTTTTCAAAACTTTTTGATAACACAAGTTTACAAATAATTAAACTTTTTTTCATCCTCTACATTTTGATGTCATTTCTTATGTAAAATCACGCGCTGAATCCGAATATGGAGCTTAAAAATTCCTCAGTAGAACAGATTTCGAGATAATCCTAATTTACCGTTTTTCGGATTTTTGAAAAAGAACCTCTCACTTAATTTCAAATATCTCAACTATGAAGTAACCTATTAACAAGTATTGTACACCAAATTAAAGCTAATAAAATTATCTTTTAATCGTTCTTATTTCATTTTATTGTCAAATTTGTGGTGTAGCTGCTAATTACAAAGATATCGAGAATTTCGATTCATTTTTATCGAAAATTTTAAAAAACTGTAAATTACACCTTTATTTTCACCAAGAAAAAATTTTTTAAAATTTTTTTCTCTTTTGGATGATGTAACCTAATGTATAACCAATTAAAAAAGTGTTCATACATCGAAATCGGTTGGAAATTGTAGAAGTTATGAGCATTTATCTAAAAAATAAGCAATTTCAGTTTTACCGTTCAAGTGGTATTAAACAAGTCTATGGTCCATTTTGTTCCGCCGTTTGTGGGCACAGTTTTTGAATTTGTTGAAAAGCTTTTAGAGCTTAGCACAAACACTAGTTGATCCGTTGTATAATGATTTTCGTCCAACTCCTAGGTAAGTGAAGAGCATGTCTCATCTGAATCAGCCGATGACTTAGTAAACTTTTAAGCGCATGCTGAAGAGCGAAATCCTCTCTGCCAAAGTGGACTAAACGATCTAATAAGAGTTCTAGATCTTTCAAAAGAAAAGTCGGAAATTTTTTCCGTCACGTTTACTTGAACGGAATTTGTTGAAGAATGATGTCAAAATAACGTACTATTGAGATCGTTTAAAGCGCTATGCTAAGTATTACTCGAAATAGAATAATATTTGTTATTGCAATGATGTGTGTGGTTTATTTGAGGAGTTAAACGAGCAGTATGATCCAGTCGAGTGGCGTTTGTTTATCGACGGTTGCAAGCTCAGTCTAAAAGCTGTATTGTTGCACCAGGGAAGCATCAAGCCTCCGATACCGCTAGCGCACGCCGATAATATAAAAGAATCATATGAATCAATGGCCATATTGCATGATTTTAAAAACTACAAGGAACATAACTAGAAAATTCGCTCAGACCTCAAAGTTGTTGCAATAGTTTCAGGATTACAACAAGGATTTACCAAACACATGTGTTTTTTGTGCAAATGGGACAGTCGAGCACGCCACGATCACTACGTTGGAAAAGAATGGCCGGTCAGAACGAATTACACTGTTGGGCAAAAAAATGTAAAGTTCGAGCCACTTGTCAGTAAGGAGCAAATTATACTGCCTCCCCTTCATATAAAACGGGGTTTATTTAAAAATTTTGTGGAGGCTCTACAAAAAGACAGTGGTGCATTTGCATATCTGAAGAGTGTGTTCCCTTACCTATCCGAAGCAAAAATCAAAGAGGGTGTCTTTGTTGGGCCGCAAATTAAAAAACTTTTCAAGGACTCACAATTCAATTTAATGTTGTCCAAGGATGAGGAGGACGCATGGAACTCGTTCCTTTGTGTTGTCACTTCATTTCTTGGAAATTTCAGAAGTCCTAACTACAAAAAAGTCGTCGCAAATTTAATAAGAAACTATGAAAAAATAGTTTAAGTTTGTATATTATATTAAAATTTTCATTACACTCAAACGCTGCACATTGTATTGCAAACAGGAGTAAAAATGTCGTTGAAACTTCATTTTTTAGATTCCCACTTGGATTTCTTCCCTGAAAACCTCGGCGATGAGAGTGATGAGCATGGTAAACGATTTCATCAGGATATGAAGAGTATGGAAGGCCGCTATCAAGGATTTTGGGATGAGGCCATGATGGGTGAATTTTGATGGTTTCTTACATGAGAGGAAAACTGTGCACACAAACGGGGGGAGCAAAACGGACCATAGACATTTTTAATACCACTTGAACGGTAAAACTGAAATTGCTCATTTTTTAGATAAATGCTAATAACTTCTACAATTCTTAACAGATTTCGATGTATGAACACTTTTTGAAATCGTTATACATTAGGTTACATCATCCAAAAGAGAAAGAAATTTTAAAAAAAAATTTTTCTTGGTGAAAATAAAGGTGTAATTTACAGTTTTTTCAAATTTTCGATAAAAATGAATCGAAATTCTCGATATCTTTGTAATTAGCAGCTACACCACAAATTTGACAATAAAATGATATAAGAACGATTAAAAGATAATTTTATTAGCTTTAATTTGGTGTACAATACTTGTTTATAGGTTACTTCATAGTTGAGATATTTGAAATTAAGTGAGAGGTCCTTTTTCAAAAATCCGAAAAACGGTAAATTGGGATTATCTCGAAATCTGTTCTACTGAGAAATTTTTAAGCTCCATATTCGGATTCAGCGCGTGATTTTACATAAGAAATGACATCAAAATGTAGAGGATGAAACAAACGTTGTATAAGAAACACACTTGATGAACAACGCCCACAAGTAGGACTTGCTGTTAATATGCCTCGAGCGAACCTCAAATTTTATTATTGAGGGACTCATTTTAACGGATGAAGCATATATCGTCCTGTCCTCAATCAGGATTTCTGCTAGGTATGAGACTGCTAGCGACAGTTGGTAAGATACAGAATATAATACCTTTAGCTCGTCATCCGCGAGTCTTGGATATTCCAAAAGCGATGATGTATTCAATGGACTTAATAAACTTCTTCTTCGGTTGTAACGCTCTTGCTCAACTTCATTAGACAAAGTATTCGGATCCCTACGATTTTTAAAATGAAAGTATTCTGCTTCCTAATTCTACCTGAGTTCAACCTCTTTCCAAACTTGTTGTTGAGATACCCAGCGATTCCCATAGATCCCAACTTTGTTGAGATATTTGTTGTCAGGTTGTGGTGAAAAAGTTTATATTTTTGAGCAATTGATCCATGAACGGCTTGGACAACCACCACATTTAAGTTTTTTTCGATTTGCGAATAGTAAAAACAGAATGCGTAGAAGCAACACGTTTTATCTAGTTCTATTTTATCTTCTTCTTCGAAATCAAAGTCGGCATCATTGTCAGAATCGGAGGAGACTATCTAGAAGGTTTGTGTCAGAGCTGCGTACTCTTCATTCGGCTGGGCAAGTTTTCGGGAACAGTATTCGAACTGATTGACAGCTTTAAACGTCTACACTTGTCGCACAATTTGTCTTTTGTTTTGTCTTTAACGGGGCGGCTACTCGTCGTCGGTTTTTATACATGAAAACGCTTGTCTCAACGGTTAGCGACTTCGACCAAACTTCCCTAAAAACATTTAATATTACCCATGACCGTGATTGAGAGCGGTAATATTGAGAAAAAACAGTTTTTCTCATTAAAACCCATTTTCGACCGATCATTTGTCTCCAGCAAAATTTCCTCGCTAGCTTCAAACGGGTTTCGCGTGAAACAGACAGCGGCGCGGGGAAAGCTTAACGACCAGCCGTCACTGATCAAATATATTACTGTGGTCCGGAGATTTCCTTCTATGCTTAAAAAAAGCTTATAAAAAGTATTTTTGACGTATAAGACATGGCACTGAATAAGTGACCCAACTTTGGGCCAAGATCAGTTTGTTTTGAAGTTATCTATCCAATTATAAATGAAATTTCAAAATCCCAGACTTTAGGCCGCACCCCTTTCCTTATCGGGCTAGACACTTTAATTTTATAATGCAAAATATTTTTCATTGAAGCCTAATAAATTGTAAAGTCAACCCCAATACATTCTTGAAACAAAATAAAAGTTCATAAGATAAGTACAAAATTTTCTTCGTTAATGCCGAAGCAAAGTGTAAGAACCAACACTTTCGGTATAAAATTATTTGCGTTTTTGCATCATTATTCTTTTTTGTCCTCAATCCAAGAAATTTTGTACTTGCACTTTGAACGCGCTTTTTTACTTAGTTTAGGAATAAAAACAGATTTGAAATGTTTAATTAAAATTAAGCAGTCGTTTTTTTTTGAGCGTAGGAAGTGAATGTGTGTGCAGAGAGCGAGAAGAGAGAGCGTGTCTCAAAGGTGCAGGGCATTTTGAAGTCGGATCACTGACAACAGCGCTTTTACTTGTTTTAGTTTATTTAATTTTAAAGCTGTCTTCAAACTGGGGCGTTTAGCCTGCTTGAGGTGAATATGTTTCAAAACAAACACTTATGTTTCTCTTTCTTTGGAGTTTTTCTTTATCGTCAAATATTCACTTATTTTCACCATGATTGGTTTTGCCATACTTCCGGATTGCATTGGGTATAGGTATCCACCGATGGGCAGCTGTACAATTATTTTCTGATACTACCTTGGGATTTTAACACCGAGAGGAAAACTTATTTTTCGACATCGAGTCTTAAGACCTGTTCTATCGTCGCGTCGCGTTCTAAGAAACCGTTTTGCTCTATCGAACCGTTGCAGCGCGTTGGTTATCCCTGCTCGGGCGACATGGAAATTCTTCATCCGTTTAAGAAATAAAAAAAAATAATCCATATTGTTGGACGGTCTTGCGACCTTGGTTTATTTTCGAACGTTTTGCGACTGAATTTTTTTAAGGCAATTTGGCCCCACCTAAGGCTGTGGCTGTCAGTGGCGGCAGCGATGTTGGCGGCGACGATGTTGCGCAAGATTCCTTAAACTTCTGCTGTACTTGACTTGTGCAGAAATTTGATGACTGCGATGTTGGATAAGAGTTGGAGCTGCACTTGACGTGTTCAGAAAATCAACCAGACGCAAGGTCAGCATTTCTTTAAGCTTGTGTCGCAAAACGAAATTAATTTGAGCTTATATTTATACTCTGTACCGAAGGTACAAAGGGTATATTAAGTTTGTGCAAATGTTTGTAATCGGAAGAAGGGATCTCTTTCGACCCAATAAAGTATATATATTCTTGATCAGCATCAACAGCCGAGTCGAAATAGCCATGTCCGTCTGTTTGTATATCCGTACGAACAAAGAGATCTCAGTGACGGTAAAAGTTATAGGTTTGATATGTATGGAACATATACTTCTTATACTTTCAGGCTGATCAATTTTTGCCACGCCCCTTTAATTTTTGACCAACGTCATATCTCCCACTGTTTTGTAGATTGATGGTTCGCACCTTTTACGCATATTTAGTAAGTAGTATTATTTATCGATCCGTCAAAAAAACTGAAGATCGGATGAACGATATTCGAGTTATAGGGAAAACAAACAATCATGATGGGTAGCACTGGCCGCAACTGCGATGGGCAGCTCTTCAAACACTTTATGACATTTTTCTCACCTGGTGTGGCTACTAACTCAAATTGATAAGCTTTAAACAAACTTTGGGGGTTCAGAGTAGAGTTGGCAAGTTAATGGATATATCGAATCGAACATCGATTAAATCTTTGGTCAACGATTTAAATCAAACAAAAAAATTAAAGACTAATTGAACATGCGACGCCAGCAATACGTGTGCTAAGGATTAGACCAAAATTTTAAAACTAATAAAAGTTAATTTATCTGATTTAGGACAGAAATGTTGGTTTTGGTAGATGAAATTGGCTAAATATTCTTGTAAGTAAAAGAGAGTCTCTTCTATGGAGTGGAAATTTTTGACAACTGTGATGCAGCCAGCAAACATAAACTGAATGTAGCCTTCAACAACATAGCTAGATACGTTTTTGATACAAGGCCAACTGACCATGTTTCAAATTACTCCACAAAACTTTTGACCTCAATTTAGATAGTTGGATACAATATAGAGCATTGATTTTTCTACATAAACTTATTAGTACGAAAGAACCAAAGTACCTCTATTTGCTGCCGCACGATTTAAAGACAATTAGAAGTGCAACTCAATTTCGAGGTAAACTATTTGCACACTTCCAAAATCTTCTCAATGGTCAGTAAAAGCTTAGCACATTAGAATATATAATCTACTGTCAATATCAATTTCTTTCTCTCAATGTTTATTTTCTTAATGTTAGTGTGTCATTTATTTAGATTTAGGGATTCAATTAGAATTAGAGTTTTTTTTTTTTTAATTTTTTTTAATTTTTGGACTAGTGCCCTAATCATAAGTTTTAAGCAACTTGTAGCACTAGGAAGTAAGTAAGTAATAATAAATAAATAAATAAAGTAGTAATAGACAGACAGACAGATAACTACCAGTGTAGAGACAACCCATTGAAAACCTTGTACTGTTAAAAGGGGAATAAATAATTTTTATATTGTTAGAAATACTTAAATTATAATTCTTAAAGGGCCGATTCATCATTTTATGGAAAGCTCTTATGTGTCATATATACGGGGGTGCCACAGAAACCTCTTCCAACCAAATTCCAACCCAATTCCAATTCTTAGGTGCCACAGAAATTCCGTTTGGTTGGTTTCAAACCTCCCGTGTTTTGTAAGGAGATTTAGCAAAATTCACCACCCAAACAATTTTAAAAAGCAAAATAAATTTTGGGAGTGTAAACAACATTATTTTCTAGGATAGATTGCATCAAACGAATAAATTATTTAATTAGTTTAAACATTGAAATTAACGTTTCAATAATTATTGGGAAAAACAACCAAAGTCTTTCATGTTAATCAAAACCAACCACTACTGTGGCTCCTCCTATCGTTTGTCGCGAGTTTGTGTCGCCATCTGGTTGGCAGCCAGCGGATTAAGGGCTGGCAAGATATTCTTCATGTTTTGCGCCAACAAATTTTTTAAACTTTGCATTTTATTTATGGAGAATTTGACTTTAATTTAAATTATAATTTAAAAATGCATCATAAAACATATAACACAATCAAAAAATTTAATTTAAACATCAATTTAACCCTTAATTACAAGAAGAAAAATTTTTTGGCCAGAAATTCAGCCCTGTTTTTAGAGATGGAACTTCAATTGGAACAGCTGGTGCTCTAACTACATTTTCTAATATGAAAATGAAATCTCTCGAAGTTCTGTGGCACCGACGGTTTTTTCGAGAGATTTACAAACCAACCGTCGGCAAAATCTCTAGAGATTTCTGTGGCACCCCCGATAGTAACAATTTACACTTAACATTGATGTAATAAAACGCACTACCTCTAAGTCTTTACACATCTCTACTCACGAACAAAAGATAACAACAATACAGAAAAAAGTGCATAGTATAATTAAATATCACTGCTCGACAAAATGAAAATCGATTTTCCCCCATTGGACCAAACCAACTTACGAAAATCGCCATAAAAAGGAAATCTATCGACGCGTTATCGAGATATTATCGATAAACGATTTTTCGATTTGTCGAAAAGTTACCCCCACATAAACTCTTATACCTTTTTTGTTTTTCAAACGATGTTAATGATCTAAGCAAATTTAGAAAGACAAAACTTGGCCAAACAGTTTGTTCTAGGACAAAAACAAGCTGGGTCGTACGCTTTTAACGCTATGGGCTTAAATTGAGAAAAAAAGTTTTTTTTGCCAAATTTGAAAATTTATCGAAATTAAAACGCTTGTAGATTCATAATTATACAAAATTGTTATGTTTTTTTAATTGGACAGTAAACACTATTCAATTTACTTTAAAATAAGCCATTAAATACAGAATTCGGACATAAGGTGGAGTTTTCAAGAATTTTTTTTGTGAAAATAGGCAAAAATTTAGTTTTTATTCAAGGGCCGCAGGAGCCTTTTTTTCGAACTTTAAGTGTGTGATTTTAATAAAATGGCTTAAACTAGACTAACAACATTTTATTTTAAACTCTTTATCCTTTGAGGGCACAGTACATCGCGAACCAAACAAACTGTTTCTGAGAAGTTCCAAAACTTTTAAGAAATGAAATAATGGTATTGAAAATAGGATTCTTGAAATTTATTTGGATTTCTCTTCCAACCGCATAGCATATGTGAACAATTTGATCAGGACGTGTCCAACATGAAAAAAGATACCATGGTTAAAACCTGATGAGACCGACTACTGCTGGACGCTAATCTCCGAAGACACATTGTCTAAAGGAGAAATTCAAACAGGATTTCTTTTCCAACTTCTATTTCTGTAAAAAAAAAAAGACAATGTTGAATAATGTAGCACATTCAATGCAAATTCTAATATATTGCATCCTATTCTTTATTTTTATTGCGCTTAAATAGAGAATAAGACACTAAATAGAGAATAAGACACTGGTAATTTTCAATATCATTGTAAATTGACATCTTGCTAACAGATGATTCGGTGGGAATTATGATCTTTCTTTCTTGTTGAATAGACCGACACTTTCGATAGGCAAACGGAACAATCAATTAGATAATTATTCTGCTCCCTCTAATGTCCTGGGACAATAAATGGCATTCGTATTTTTTTTCTTTGACGAAGAGGTTGAGGTTTAGGCGGCCACCACGGCCCATCAATCAAGAATTTGGTTTATGACCCTTGATAGAGAAAAGATCAACCTATTTATCTAAATTTTCACAAGCACTATTTCGTTAAAGATGGCTTTTTAATATATTTTTTTAAGTTGCCTTTTTAGGGATTTTTTTTACCAACTTTGACCATTGATATCTTAAAAACTTGACGTGCTAGAACTATTTTTGGAATCTGACTTTTTCTCAGCTTAAAAACCTCCGTCGAACGGTATCAACCGCATTCCCAAGCCCGCGATGGATCAATATTTGTTGAACTGTATTATTGTCATGGTCTTATCCGAGAGTCTACAAGAAACGCATACAGACGCAAAAAGTGGTCGTTTATAAATATTTTGAAAGTGTTAAGAGTAAAATTTTATTAATTTTGGAAAAAATTGTAATACGTATTAGAATTATTCTATGCCTGAGCTTATTTAAACCACTTACTAGAAGTCAGAAAAAACAGTCATAGCGGTATCTGAAAAAAACTACTTTTTCGCAAGTTTTCACAAAAAAATTCTTGAAAACTCCACTTTATGTTCGATTTCTGTATTTGAGGGCTTGTTTTAAAGTAAATTGAATAGTTTTTACTGTCCAATTAAAAAAACATAACAATTTTGTATAATTATGAATCTACAAGCGTTTTAATTTCGATAAATTTTCAAATTTGGCAAAAAAAAAATTTTTTTTCCTAATTTAAGCACATAGTGTTAAAAGCATACGACCCAGCTCATTTTTGTCGGACACCAAACTGTTTGGCCAACTCTTGTCTTTTTAAATTTGTTTAGAACATTAACATCGTCTTAAAAACAAAAAAGGTATGAAAGTTTATAACTTTCGTAACTTTTCGAAAAATCGAAAAAAACGTTTATCGATAATATCTCGATAGCGCGTCGATAGATTTTCTTTTTATGGCGATTTTCGGGATCAGCAAGCCAATTTACTTTAGAAAAAGTTGATTTGGCGCTTTGGGGAAAAATGCTGTCGAGCAGTGTCCCTGTAGTTCGGAAGATCGCCGGCCAGCTGGAGAATGTCAGCCAGATTCTGGCTCCGGCTGCCGACCCCCATACCAGCTCTCATACCAGATTTTATATGGGATGTCATCAAATCCGGACACTGTCGCCAGCGGTCAGACAAAAGTGTCCAACCGAGCGGCAGGCAGTTTGGGTAAGCCTAATGTCGGGCGGTATGGACTATACATCGACCAAACGGTTTTCTCACCAAAAAGACCAAAAGAAAAACAGAAGTTTTGGATTTTTCAATTTCATATACATTTGTTTTTATACATTACCACCATAGCTGTTAAGTAATGATTACTAATCGTAATGATTACATATTTGATTATTTTTTTTTAAAGGCAAAATAATGATTACAATACGACTATTTTCAGTGTTACACGATTACTAATTGATTACTTTCAGAAATAATCAAAAATAATCGGAATTATTTAGGATTATCAAAAAATAATCAAAAATAATCAAAAAATAATTCGACTACTTTACAAGATTATTTTTGATTATTTTAAAAAAAAAGGCATAGCCATATTTGTGATTTCATATAGCACTTTTAGCTGCCTACTAATACTTGTCGGTAATGGCGTAGAGGTTACGGCCTACGGCCAAGTCCCATTTTGTGACATATTTTTTTTTTTTTTTTTTGGAATCTAGAATTTTAAAACAATTGCATTAGCTCCAAATCCGAACGGCAAAGTTTGAGAAGCTATTTCATGGCTTGTTACTTCACAGCTGGCTCGAAGCTCGTAAAGGGAACCGGATGTGTAAAAGCTATTTCCTACCCAAAGAACAACCTTTTTTGTTAGATCGTTCGAGGCGAGATTCAACCTACGACTTCCACTGAGCTGCACACTGGCACCCCTAGTTAGTAGCTACCTCAGTCAGTAATGCAATTGTTTTAAAATTCTAGATTACAAGAAAAAAATCCATGCCCCAAACTGGGACTTGAACCTAGAACTTACTGCCTTTCAGTCATAGGCCTTAACCTCTACGCCATTACCGACAAGCATTAGTAGGCAGCTAAAAGTGCTATATGAAATCACAAATCTGGCTATGCCTTTTTTTTTTAAATAATCAAAAATAATCTTGTAAAGTAGTCGAATTATTTTTTGATTATTTTTTGATAATCCTAAATAATACCGATTATTTTTGATTATTTCTGAAAGTAATCAATTAGTAATCAAATATTTTTAACCAAGAGGATTATATAATTATTACAATTATTTTTAAAAAATAATGTAATTGATTACTAATTGTAATCAGGGAATCAAACCGAAACGATTTTCAGTTTTCGGATTTTCGGTAAACGGTTCTGTTTTGGTTCTGCTACTGTTTCGGTATTCGGTTCCGGTTCCGGTACCCTTTTATTTCGGTATCGTACCGGTACGTACCGGTATGGACCGGTAAAACTAACAGAAATTTTAAAACTTAAGTTTAATCAAAGGGGGTAAGCAACAGTACACATGTATACATAAATTATCAATTTACTTTAAACTTCTTTAAAATTAGTTGCAAAGAAGGTAAATTAATGATTATTTCTTAGAAGCATGATAGCGGTCAATGTATTTCCGTCCATCTGATTTCTAGCGGAGTTATAATAAACCGGAAAATAAATGTTCTACGCAGCAAGAATAACTTTTGATAGTTAATACAGTTCCGGAAACATTGTCGAATTTTCTGATCGCCATTTAAGTACATTATCTTTATTTTGTAAACGTTTTAAGCTCAGGAAAACCTTGATCAGGCATCATACGTTATACTGTCTTGTGAAAATCAGGGACCGTAAATAATGATTATTTTATTTTTTTCAAGTAAAAAAATCACCCACTTATAATGGACCTAGAAAGATATGATTTACACCAAAATTCGTATTTTTGTACAATCTCTGCAAATCCACCATGATTTTTAAATTTTTAATTTTTACGATTTTCTTCAAAAATAATGATTATTTTTGAGTAATAAAATAAAACTTAAATCATTATGATTATTTCTGAGCAAAAAAATAAAACTCAAAAATAATGATTATAAATGATTTTTATTTTTTTTGCTCAAAATAAAACTCAATCTTAAATTACGGCTTCTGTGTTAAACTTTTCGCGAATGTGATTTCACATTCTTGATCTATGATTGAATACCTTTCATATGATATACCACATGTCCCTCAAGGACGAATATTAAGGACCTACTATTTTCTATTAAATTTCATTTATTCTCTTATTTTCTGTTGCAGTATGTATGTAGTATGTATTATTTTGGGTATTATTAGTTATTATTTATTGTTTCTAAAGTGGTGCACCGCGACCAATTTCGGTCTGTTGCTAGCAGCCCTATTTCCTGTACAAAAGACAGGATTTTTGTGAGTTTTAAGTTATTGATATTGCGGGTGTAGAATGTGTTTCCCAAATCTGATGATTTTGCGCCTCGCAGGGGCATCGCAGTGTGCTAGTATATGCTCAGAGGACTCCACAATATCTGCAAAGTTGGGTGTTTGTTATTCCGAACTTGTACATGTGGCTCCGCAGTGACCTGTGTTTTCGCCCTGTCAGAATCCTGAGGGCATTCTTTCTTTGTTGGATTAACTTTTGAAAACTTTTGAGGTCGAGGTTCACTATTAATGCTTTAGCTTGTCTCATCCCCCTGGTGTTTACCCAGGAGGCTGTTCTAAGCACATTTTCTTCCTTTCTTAGAAGCCCTTTCATTGTGTGTTGGCCTATAACACCTATGTTGACCATTGCGGTGGTTGCACCCTTGCGTGCCAATTCGTCGGCCAATTCGTTTCCGGGGATGTTATTGTGTCCTGGTATCCATCTTAGGGTCAGGTTGTTCCTGCTGCCTAGTTGGTCCAATTTGTTGTTTGTCTCTAAGACTAGCTTAGAGGTGAACTTATGGCTGCTGAGCGCTTTAAGCGCTGCTTGGCTATCTGAGAGTTTAGCTATTTCTCTATTATGGTAGTTCTTTCTCATGTTACGGTCTGCGCGACGGGAGATTGCACATACTTCAGCTTGAAATATGCTTGTGTCACATAGGGTTTTTTCGTATTTTCTTCATAATACATTCTACATACATACTGCAACAGAAAATAGAGGAATAAATGAAATGTAATAGAAAATAGTAGATCCTTTATATTCGTCCTTGAAGGACATGTGGTATATCATATGAAAGGTATTCAATCATAGATCAAGAATGTGAAATCACATTCGCGAAAAGTTTAACACAGAAGCCGTAATTTAAGATTGAGTTTTATTTTGAGCAAAAAAAATAAAAATCATTTTTAATCATTATTTTTGAGTTTTATTTTTTTGCTCAGAAATAATCATAATGATTTAAGTTTTATTTTATTACTCAAAAATAATCATTATTTTTGAAGAAAATCGTAAAAATCATTTTATAATCATTATTTCGAGATTTTTAAAATAAAACTTATAATGATTACGGTGCCTGGTGAAAATACTAAACTATTTGTATTGTCCTGATTCTTTTCTTAGAAATTCATATATAAACCGACTTCATCTCCACTTTCAGACAAATTAGTTGGGTCAGAGCTGCTTTCCTCATTTAGTTTCAATTAAACATAAAGTGGATATCAGTCGAATCAATTACACATGTACTTTATTCTGTTCAGAGGTTAGCCTAACATTATAACAAGGGTCTAAGAAAATACCACATAGGAATGCATTATTTTCAAAGGGACTGGTCTCGCGATTTTGTGTTTCACTGACCAAAAGTTTTGCCAAACTAGAATCTTTTTTATTTGAAAATAACAATTCAGCCAAACTGCGTAAAAATCCGCCAAATCTAACTGCTCGTTTCGCTGTCTAGTGGTTGCACTCAGAACCGAAACCGTACCGGTACAACGTTTAGGTTCTTTTCGGTCTTTTCGGTTCTAAAAATATCGGTTCTCGGATACCGGTATACAAAAAATTAAGAATATCGGTTCCGGTTCCGGTACCGATTCTGAGTTTCAATCGGTTCTTTTCGGTATACGGTTCCGGTTCCGGTTCCGGTTTGATTCCCTGATTGTAATCGTAATTAAACAGCTATGATTACCACCAACCACCGCAACATCACATTTTTTAAATGTGTTGAAAGTACTTTGTTTTTTTTTTTTATAAACATTCCTTTACTGGGATTTGAACTCGAACCGTACGCTTCACAGTCGAATGCTCTAGCTCAGTGCTACTGTTGCTAAGACCAATAGCCAAACTAAGTGTGCTATATATTATATATTATATTTGAAATATTTTATAAAGCTATCATTTAAATATCTCTTGCCATAAGTATGATGTGCGGACAACGCGAATATTTTTAAGTATCTTTAATCAAGAAACGTAAAGATTATGCATTCGCTTTTAAAAAAATTATTCTTCGTTTTAACGGACTGACGCGTCTGCTGACTTAGAATCTTTAGAGAAGACGATTGTCGGCGGACAAAAACCGCAAGGGCCGAATGCTTATCGCAAAATGCACATAACCTCAAGAAATATTCGTTATTGACCGTACTAGTATCTTGCTGCTTGAATTTGGGGGATGATGCTTCGGTCTTGGCGTCATAACCATATAGAAATGCTTCTTCATCAGCTATGACCCGAATATTCGTCAAACTTACGAAATAAATTGTATGTTGATATCTGTCCAAAAGAAACTATAAGTGCACAGTGGCTGTTCATGTCATCATAGGTAGTACATATGTTGAGAGCAGGAGTACCAGCCTGGCAAAAGAGTATCCCGCCAAATTTAAAAGTTATCCTTTTTTAACAAACCTAATTTTTTTTGCCATTCCCATTAAATGGCGGTCCTACATTGATGTGCGGATCGGGCAGTCCGATGGTTACCCGTAGCTGACTGCCGGATGGTTATCCGCTAATGTGCTGGCCGATGGCTGTTCCAAAACAGCCTGGCGGATGGTTGGCATTTTATGTATAATCTCTGGTATTGTTGTGCCGATCGGGGCTGTCCAATGGTTACCCTTAGCTGAGTGCCGGGTGGTAAGTGGTAAATGGCCTAGCCAATGGCAGTCCCAAAACCGACATCCGGCTGGTTGACAAAACTGCCGGATGGTTGACTAAAGTTGAATGAGCGTACTGTGCCAAACGGGTCATCGGATGCTTTGCTTTTGGCAGCACCCGACACAAAAAAAACTACTGGGTGTATAAACATATTAATTTCTATTTTTGATGTGAAACATCTTTAATTTCGGTACGGACGATTTTAGTAGGAGTAAAATTTGATTTCAGCGTCACGTGACGCTAACGTCGACCATATTTTGGGTTGATGTTTAGCGGAGTTTCCCGACAAACACACACACAAACACAAGAGAATGGTCGGAGGTGAAAGCGAAGAGGTAGGAATGATGCTGAAGAGGGGCAACTGGGTGGGTTTAGGGAAAGATCTAGGTGAGATCTTGGTGGGATCTTAGTGGGATCTGGTGGTATTTGAGAGGGGTTTGGGTGGAGTCTTATATGGGCGTTTCGGGGTGAGATCTGGGTGGGATCTGGGTAGGAATTGACTGGGATCTGGGTGGGATCTCGGCGTGATCTTGGTGGGATCTGGATGGAATCTGGTTAGAATTTGGGTGGGACCTGGGTGCTATCTTGGTGTGAACTGGGTGGGATCTGGGCGAGATCTGGGTGGGATCTGGGTGGGATTTGGTTGGGATTTGGGTAGCTGGGAATTGAGCGGGATCTGGTTTGTTTCTGGGCGGTATCTTGGTTGGAACTGGGTAAGACCTTTGTGTGATCTAGATGGGTTTTGGTATGGATCTGAGTAGGATCTTGGTGGAATCTGTGTGGGATCTAGCTGGGATTTGTGTGGTATCTGGGTAGTATCCGGGAGAGATCTGGGAGGGAAATGATTGGATCTTAGCAGAATAAACTCCCTGAAACACTGCAGCAAGTGATCTTGTTTCTGGTATTTTCGTTAATTATCTTCTTTCGAAAGAGTGCCTTGGCTCATTTATATGCCATTGAGAGAGCTTGTGATTTGAACATAAGCTCTTAAGCTAAGCATCCTGTTTCACATCAAAGAATCGTGAGTGCTAGCGACACTCAATCCTTTTTTTTATTTAAAATTTAAATAAAAACGACAGCGTAAGTTAAAGTCGGGTCCGCGTTACTCATGAAAAAAACATGTTTAACAGTGTTCCTGCGTTCCTTAGGGTAAAAATCCGAAAAGTATGCAACGTTTTCTTCAAATCGGCTATTTATTATCCGATCGTGCTGTAAATTTCACAGATTATAGTTATTGCTAATATAAATTTAATTTATAAATTTGAACCCGATATCTTAAAAATAGAAGCAAGCTAACTTCGGCTCGACCGAAGTTTATATACCCTTGGAGCTTGATATGTGCTTGACAGTTTGTATGGCAGCTATACTATATAGTTGTCCGATTTCGATAAGCCTTAGTGAAATTATGTGAAATCATTGAAAATTTATATATACGAGCGTTGAGAGCGATAGTATTGAAAACAAAAAAGTTTTTCTCACTAAGTCTTTTTTCAGACCTAACTTTTGTATGACAGCTATACTATATAGTTGTCCGATTTCGATAAGCCTTGGTGAAATTATGTGAAATCATTAAAAACTTATAAATACGAGCGTTGGGAGGGATAGCACTAAAACAAAAACAAAAAAGTTTTTCTCACTAAAACTAGTTTTTCAACCGAAAGTTCCTATGGCAGCTATATGCTATAGTCATCCGATCCGGCCGGTTCCGACAAATGTGCAGCGTATTTGTACCAAAAGACTTCGTGCAAAGTTTGGTTAAGATAGCTTTAAAACTGACGGAGGAGATAGCATAGAAACAGACGGACAGACGGACGGACGGACGGACAGACGGACAGACGGACATGGCTATATCAACTCAGCTCGTCATGCTGATCAAGAATATATATACTTTATGTGGTCGGAGATGCTTCCTTCTATGCGTTACAAACATCCGGACAATTTTAATATACCCTCTCCAAGGGTATACAAAATGTGGAAGTTATTCAAGATTTTCTATTGTGGGGGGCGGGGGTGGGCGTGGCCAAAATTTGCAACAAACTTGATCTGCGTGCAGCTAAAAGAATGTCAAGTTTGATAGCTCTAGCTCTTATAGTCTCTGAAATCTAGGTGTTCATACAGACATACGGACAGACGGACAAGTCTATATCGACTTGGCTGTTGATGCTGATACTAATGATGCTGATGCTAAGCTGCTTTTTCGGCCTTTCGTTCTTATGGCAGCTATATGCTATAGTCACCCGATTTAGATCAGACTTGGCAAATGTGTGCCAAAAGCCTTCGTGCAAAGTTTGGCTAGGATAGTTTTCAAACTGACGGAGGGGAAAACATAGAAACAGAAGGACAGACGAACGGACGGACATGGCTATATCAACTCAGCTCGTCACGCTGATCAAGAATATATCGCTCACTTACTTCAAATCTGGCATAACTAAAAAAATACGGTTTTTGACTTAATGAAGTTGAAATATTCGCTGTATTGTGTTCTATTTTGTGCAAAAGCTTTCATATTGATATCTCTTCTACTTTCCATGTGATATGAGAATGTGTCGCAATATCATTTTCATGTTAATGTAAGAACGTCCTATCTCAGTTGTCCTGCTATCGATATTGAACAAACATACTTTGTAGTTCAGTTAAAACAATATATTTTTAAGTTTTATTAATAAGAATTCTAAGTTTATAAAATTTTACTTTATTAAGTTGAAACTAAAAGAACCATTTTTTAGGTAAAATCCATTGAGAACTTCAAACGTGTTTTTCGTAAAATAGATTATTTTGAGTTATGCCTGTATTGAAGTAAGTGAGCGGAGAAAGCATTCCTTCTGTGCGTTACAAACATCCGGACAATTTCAATATACCCTCTCCAAAGGTATAAAAATAGAATTGGAAAAAAACTCTTTGCCTTTTAAAATAAGATTTTTTTTTAAAAGGTCCCAAAACAGCCTTGACATGCACAACGCCCCTTTAATATAGTGTAAGATATGGTCATCAGGCATCGACCAAAATTTGCAAATCTGTGTAAAAGCTTGTAATATTTATAATCGCCGAGTTTGGAGAGGTGAACATTAAAAACAAAATAAGTTTTTCTTACTAAACCCCTACGGCAGTTATTAGATATAGTCATCCGATCCGGTCGGTTCCGACAGCGTGCAGGAAAACGAAGACTCTGTGCTAAGTTTCAGATCGATAACTTTACAACTGAGAGACTAGTTTGCGTAGAAACAGACAGACAGATGGACAGATGGACAGACAGACAGTCAGGCGGACAAAGCAATATGAACTCAGCTCAATCCACTCGTCGCCCTGATCAAGAATATATATAGTTTGTAGGTACTGAAATGAATATTTCTGTGCGTTGTAAACTTCTGGGCCAACCTTTTGCAAGGTTTTGCAAACAACACCAACACAAATTTTCAATTAAAACTTAACCGATTACCTATGGAATGAAAAAAACCGCTTGTTAATATCACTTACAGTTTTTTTGCCAATTTAATTTGTTGTAAACCTTAAAAAAATGACTCCTGAAATTTTTTAGTTCAACTTTTTTTTATATTTTATTTTATATTATTAAAAATATTAAAACTATATGGATTTGGCTTTCTTTAGCAGATCAGGATAAAAATAAAAATTTTCTCTTTTCCATTTTTTTTACATATGAAATTTTTAAAAAAAATTTTAAATATTTTCTTCCACAAAGTTTGGAATCTTTTTTTATTGGACCTATTTCTCATTGTAATCCTTATTTGGAGACTTGATGCTCAATCATCGTCATTATCCGCCGACACCTCCATCAGCTGGCAAGCGCACCCTTCGCATCGGTTGGACTCGTGACGGTTGCGTGGTTGGTCGTCTATGTCTTCTTATTCGCGGTTTTGGCCGGGGAAAGATCAAGGTGTCATCCATTTTCTCCGCTTTGATTTTGAGGCCTTTGTATGGCTCAGGTGGCCGATTAAAAGTATGCGTGAGCACATGCTGGACACCGTTCAGAAGCGAACAGAAATGGCGCCATCTACCGCGACATTTGCGCCACGAATCCTTAGTTTTTTCAAAGCCCAACAGAGGCTCATCGTCCGCTGCGGTGGTCAATGTGCGAGCAGGACGTGGTCGTGGAGGCGGTGGTGGTATCCGTTGCTTAAGCAGTTCAAGTGAAGCCTTGCTATCCTCCTCCGGTGCATCCGCATTGATTCCCATTAGACTCGCTGCGCGACTTTGTTGTCGTGTCCACGGACGATTGCTACGGTAGCTCCCGACTGTCTCTCTCTTGCAACGCAACAGTGCTGGCGGCGCCGTGCTTGTCTCCTCTAGCGTCGGCGGCATGCTTATCTCCTCTGTCGGTGACTGCGGAGAATTTGCACAATACTGTGGCATGGTCAGAGGCGGCAAGTTCTCCAAAAAGCCAAGCAAATCGGGTGTGCTCGTACGGTCCCACATATCATCGTCCGGCTCTTCTTCTTGCAGCTCCATGGCATCTTCACTGATATCCACCAACTCCCGCTCAGCGGGCGGCATCATCAGGACCACATCAAAGCCCACACCACCACTCAACACCCATTCACACTGCAGTATCTGTTCCAATTGTGGACGGTGGATTGGGTTGCGCTCCAGACACCAGATCACCAGTTCCTTAAATGAACTGCTGGCATTTATCCAGCGTTCGGAATGCTTGTTAAAGCTGTTTTTTCGAATTCGGTTTCTTAGTTTGTTATGAGCTCTGGCACTGTGGTCCATGTCAGTTTTAGACTTACGGTATGGCGGATGACCCACCACCATGGTATAGAGTGTGGCTCCCAAACCGTAAACGTCCACGGCGGGTGAATAAATGACAATATTGGCATCTAGTAGTAGCTCTGGTGGGGAATAGTCCAGGGTGTAGCGGGGCCTGTCCTTCCAGCTCTGGAATCCGCTGTTATAGCAAGCATTACCAAAATCCACCAGCTTCACATTCTGATGATCTTTTTGACGTTTAATCATCACATTCTCAGGCTTCAGGTCACCGTGTATAAAATGCTTCGAGTGGACATGACGCACTGCCTGCACCAGTTGCAAGAAGATATCAAGACACACCTTCTCATTCATTGTCTCAGTTTGAATTTCTTCTGTGAGCTCCTTCCAGCGCAAACACTCGGTGATTATCCAGATATCGGTTTTGTCGCGGAAGGTGTCAATGTATTTGACTATGTTATCATGACTGTGCTCATCACGAGCACAAGAGGTCAGTGCATCCACCTCGGAGGCGCGGAATTTGGACAATGGGATGACCTTGGCCATGTAGTCCAAGTCGGTGCTGCGCGTTGCCACCAAATGGCAAGTACCATTGGCACCACTTACGGTGGGTGTGCCCAGTACCAGCTCGAAATCATCCGGTCGGTGGGGTATATTCTGTACTCCTGAATTACAATACTGAATATCGCACAAACTTTCACGACGCATTTGATCCAAATGTTCGGGTGCCACATAGGTATAGCCCCGGAAGAGATGCATGTTACTGGGCGGCGCTATGCAAGCGGAATCTTCGGCCGGTTGATCGGTAAACTCTGAACTGAAGTAGTGCAAATCGTCCTCTGATGATAGGTTAGGTTTGTATGGCGCTTTGTGGCGTTTGAAACGCAACTCCTGCCAGTTAATGCCATGGAAGAAGGGATGCTCCTTAATCTCTCTGGCATCGCGATGATTTCCGCCCAGACGGCGATTAGGGTCTGTTTCCAGCATCTTGAGCACAAAATCTCGAGCACGGGCACTGAATGAGGTCGGTATAACTAGTTCATTGTCCCTTATGCGCCTGGCAGTTTCTGCAGCTAAATTCGGGCCATCGGCATCCGGATTGGTAAATGGTGAAGCGCCGGTGAGCAGTTCATAGGTCAACACGCCCACCGACCACCAATCGACTGCACTGTCATATCCCTGCGGTCCAATACTAACAATCTCTGGCGCCATGTACTCCATGGTGCCGCAAAAACTGTGCGCTCGAAATTCGTTCTCCGACGACAAAATCTTGGCCAAACCGAGATCGGAAAGTACAATATGCCCATCACGGTCCAGCAAAATGTTCTCGAGTTTTATGTCACGATAAATGATCCCTAGTTGATGGAACTGTTCCAGTGCCAAGACCACTTCCGCAATGTAGACGCGCACATGCGACTCCTCGAATCTTTGGGCGTTGTACAAATGTGTGAACATCTCACCGCCACTGACGAAATCCAGCACCAAGTACAATTTTGACGCCGATTGAAATGCATAGTGAAGGCCCACCAGAAAAGGACTGCGCTGCACTGCCTCAAGTACGACGCGCTCGGTTCTGGTATGCTCAGCAGTTTTAAATTTGGCCACGACAGTGGTCTTGTTAATAACCTTCATGGCATACAGTTTGCCCGAATCATGACGAGTTAGTTTCTTCACCAAAAACACACGACCATAAGCGCCTGAGCCAAGAACGCACTGTATACGGAAATCTGCCAGACCCACGGTCTCATCGCTGTACAGCTGTACATAGGAACGCAGATCGGTGACTTTTTCCAAATCCCGTTGGATTGACTCGTCGTTCAAATCCAATACGGCTGCCGCCGCCAATGAGGAGTTGACTATTTCCAGCTCGCTGCCTGGTTCCTCCTCATAGGTGTGCTCCTCGGTTTCGTCATCGGAAATATTAATCACATCCCCAACTCGTGGTGGCGGCGAGGGCGCTTTGGGTGTTGATATGGTGTCGCGGTTATTATGGTTTATTGTTGTTGCATTTGTTTAACACTTACTGTTTTGGTTGTCACCATCGCTGTTGTGCGAATCTGCTCTAAATTTGGCCCTTTTGCTGGCATGAGGAGGTGATGGTGTCGCGTCCGCTTTCCGTGTGCTGCTTCGATGGTCGTTGCTGCTGCAGCTGGCGATTTCAAACTGTTGCCGATTCATTTTAAGTTTGCTCGGTTTGCGCGAGAGCGCAAGAGAACCTGAAAGTTTTCTTCTGGGGGTTAGTCGAAACTCACAGTGTTGCCACCTTTCGTCAAGAAACTCGAGCTGTTGTTGACGTTGAAAAAATAGCTAAAAAATAGCTTAAAAAAAAAAAAGCGAATGGTTTGTTCTTATTATGTACGTTTTTTTTTTTTTAATTTATAATATATCATCTGATGAAGTTTAGAAAACTAGAAGAATGTGTTTTTATTTTTTGGTAGCAGTATAATATGTGCAATAGGTAGGTCAGTCTATTTAATGCTAAGAATGTATTTTCAGATTATTATTGGACTTATCACGCGACAAATAGTGCAAGTTGTTTTTGATTCCATGAAGGGAGGGATTTGCATGTTGGGAAATGAAAAAACATATTTTGAAGCAGCTTAGAAGGACGAAAAAAGAGGCGTTATTATAAACGTATTGTGGAAAGGTATTTCATTTTACAAAAACCAAAAGCATTGATTCATTTAGTGGCAACAATTAAGTTCATGATTTCATCAATGTAAAAAAGAAAAAGAATAGATCTGCTGTGCTCCTGCAGGTCTTCATAAAAAGTTATATTATTATATGTTAAATTATTTTAAAAAAATTTAAATAATTATCCTAAATCGTATTACTTCGAACAATACCTGAGGAATATATCTGAAAAGGTTGTGTTTTTTTTTTAATTCTAACTGGAGCATTCAGGGAAGTGTGTGTAGATATTCTTCGCTGGAGTCGGTCCAGGTTCTGTTTGGTTTTTGTAAGAGTCCTGGTGAGGTTGGTGAGCTAGCCAGGATCTTTCTGCGCCGCGATGCATCAATGTTAACTACAGTAATGGGCTCAGGAGGAGCGCTTTGCGCGTTGGGAATAATGTAGCTTTTTTTAAGTGTCCACCAAATATTAAAAATTTAATAGGAACGAGAATAACCTATCTTAAGCTAACAAGCAAAACATTTGACACATATTTTAGGATATTTTTATGAAAATTTGGCTAAATAGCCATGATTGCAGATTTTGCGGAACGTACAAAAAACATAATCTATGATTCCATGGCGAAGAAGTTCGCTATTTTAAAATTTACTAAAAATTTGTCAAAATGTTTGCCGACCCAGCATTCCACTAATGTTAGGAAAAACATTTTTTCTATAAACACTTATTTCTGTTTCCCGCTACTTTTCCCCGCTGGATCCCTCTGAACGCTCACACACATCGCTACAAATCGGCATCTCTAACAAAAAATAAACATCAAAGTCACACAACGTAGCAAATGTTAAACAAAATAACTGTGAGCGTTGAACGAGCTAGGATGAGCCTGTTCGCACATTCCAACCACCATTTCGTCGGCTATGTTTTAGCAGCCAAACAGCCAAATTTAAACCTAAATTCCTCTACGATTTTCCTTCTATTTGGTTTCTGGAGCTGCCATCTCGCTCCTATCGAACTTTTCGAAACTTGGCGCCTCGTCTCGTGCCTATCGATAAGCCTTAAACTCAACACGAAGCGAAAATGCACCTTACGCGGCCGACTGACTGAGTCGGACTGAGACAACAGAAGGAGAAAATTGTTTTTATATTTGCATACGGCTTGTATTTAAACAAATGTGTCTTCTTACAGCCGACGTATGTATCCCCAGTTGTATGCAGCGTGTATTGAACCAATGTAGCCCCACCACCCGCTTAATCCCAGCATCAACACTCTGCCTCAGCGGTAAGTATGCATGGCTCGCGTCGCATGTGTTTTCTGCAATTAATCTTCTTTGAAATCCTCAGATCCTTTACATGGAATTGCTGGTCAGGTCTTCCTTTCCATGGGCCGCACCACCCTGGCACCGCACAAACTTTGGTGCAAGAAATAGACCAAGCTCGGTGGATCTCCTGTCCTGTTGTTCTAGTGTGGTATAGGCTGGATGCAGCTTCTTCTTCATCAGTTGGCGTTTTTCTGGTGATGCAGGAGCATGTGATAACCGAAGACTGCAAAAAACCAAGTCACTCTTGTTTCTTGCTGTTGCTGCGTTGATCTCTGGCAGACATTCGTTGCAATGTCGATGGTCCTCGTCGTGATGTGTAGAAGAATATACAACGGGTTTCACGTGTTGAATTCCAGAAGCCTGGACCATCTTCTCGAAAGCTTTTAAGGTAAACTGTCTGCCGTTGCTAAATGGGTGATTTGCTGACTCTCGCGTGTGACATCGCTGTGAGAGATGTGTACTCGACCAACACAAAATAACAACGCCCCCTCTGTCTGTCGCTCCCATATTTAGCTGCATTCGATGATTCGGACTTTACACCAACTGCAGCGAATTTTTTTAAGAATACATATTACTGCCTTCTGAGCAGATGGTGCGTCTTCGCCATGCCTTCATTTCATCCACATAAACTGGAATCCCAGAGATTCCATCTTGAACTGTAATGTGTACCAGTACGTGTATCTTTCTTTAAGCAGCGTTGAGTGCTTCTTATGATTTGATGGCCACTGTGGGTTATGCCAGCTATTTTCACGCATTACTTTTGAGGGCATCTGTTAGACCAACGACCAAAACTTCACAGTTCTTTTACAGATGTGGGGTCGCTCTGGCTCGCTCTTTTCAAATCCTTTTACTAAAATTGCTCTTGTCAGGCTGGATACATATGATCGCAACTCGGTAGGGATGACAATGTTCATCAGCCTGCAGCGACGCGTTGCACAATCCAAAAAGCATCGTAGTAAACTTTTACAACAGCCCACCAGGGACTGTGTAGTCGGTGCATGTCCATCTTGATTTGCCAATATGCGATTGTTATGTCCAGAATCTGCTCTGGTAACCTTTCGGACATCGAGACAGAAGCAATTATTGCCTGGCAGTCGAACCACCGTAGAGCGATGCTATAAGGGCCATCACTGACCTTCATAACACCCCTCAGTCCATACTGCTTCCTGCATTATCAAAGATATTAATTTTTAGTTTGCTACGAAATTTCACATGAATAGAACACCTTTTCATAATCATTCAGATATCAAAGCAATTTAAAACTTTTTCTATTCATGTGAAACATTGTAGCAAACTAAAAATTTATCTTATCTGAGTATAGGCCTTAATGTCCAACATGTTCAGACATTAAAATCTCTTACTTTACTTTAATAAATTCCTTTATTTCTTTTTTTTCCAGTTCCCACGGATACATATAAAACATGATTTCTTTGGAGTTGCCTTGGGATGATATAGGCAGTATCACCCGACCTATGATGAAGTCATCCACACCAACCGCTGGTCTTACTAGCGCATCTTTTCCAATAGTTATCGGCAATTTCGTCCCAACACGCAGACTGATGCTCTCATGTACAATAGCACCTCGATGTTCACTTCGGCAAAATAGACGCTCAACCGCTCCACTGTTGCAGGATTCATTCCAGAACTCGCTTTCACCGTATTCCAAGCAATCCGGACAGGTTGGACTGTATGCGTCGGGTATTCCACAATGGTAGCAGAACCCTTTGCGCTCCCTTGTGAGACAATCTTTGAATCCGCAATCCTGATTTCCAGCAAACCGCACAGAAAGTTGGTTTGTGCATTCAATACAATAGAGCTGACTAATCCCCTTAATCCGCCTTGCCTACGCCACAGAAGAGATTTGCAAAGTTTGACCATATTTCGACTTTTGAAATGTTGAAAAAAGTGCTTAAAAGAGCAACGTTAAATGCATGACTCTCAACTAGCACAAATATGTATTAAGGATGAATTTAAAATACAAATTTGTAGGTATGAAAAATAATTAAAACAATAATATTAATTTATTAAAAACGGTTTCGGTTCTGGTACGGCTTAACATTATTTCGGTACTCGGTTCCGTATTGATACCTGGATTTGTATTTTGGTATACCAGTACGTACCGATATGTAGCGGTAAATTATAAAGAAAGATCAGTTATGGAGTTTGCGTACATCCGATTTTTTTAGCGAAATCACAACAGCCAGGGAAATACACATTTTAAGCTTAATTGCCCTTCTCAAAGGCATACACACAATTGTGGAAGCTTTGTCAAGTTTTTTTTAAAAACTATTTAACCACATCTATTTATACTCTGTACCAAAGTTACATAGAGTATATTAAGTTTGTGCAAAAGTATGTAACAGGGAGAAGGACTCATTTCCGACCGTCCGACCGTCCGTATGAACAACCAGATCTTAGAGACATATATAAGACAAAAGCTTCTTATACTTGCAGGCAGATCAGGATTATTTTCAATTTTTGCAAGGCCCCCGCAACTTGAAAAAAACATTATATAGATAGAAGATAGTACTTTCTAGAGATAGTTAGTAATTAGATCGGAAGAATTTATTGTATACCGGGAACCCGAAACCGAAAAGAACCCTAACATTGTGGCAGTACGTATTCAAACATTTTTGTTTGTTTATTAATTTTCCCAATACAACAAGAGCTTGTCTTGATAATTAAAGTATTGGTCACAATATATTATTTATCCTAGCTTAAAAACTAATAGGTTCGATATGAATTAAAATTAAGTTTACAATGCGATACTACGATACGATAGACTTAATGATATTCGATAACACAGCCCAACAGTGATTTTGGTGCAGGTATATTTTTAACAGATTATGTTAATATAGACTTCGCTGAACAAAAATGTATCATTGGTTTTGTTCAATCAGCTCTTGTTTCCAAGATATCGCGGAAAAACCAAAAAGTCGACTTTTTGGCACTTTAGGATTTATGGAGGCCACACTAGGCATAATTGTCTGAATTTATGAACTAATTGCGATAAAGTACATGTCAATGCAAATTTTAAAAATCATAGCCGCTATATTAGTACAGCGGAAAGTGTCTAAATTGGCCTCTAAAGACAAACATTTTTCGATTTATAGCATTTTTAGCATTTTTTATAGCTCGTTAAAGCTAGCGCAGTTATTGAATTAATATTTTCACCATCTGAGCCTATAGACAAACATATGATCTAATTTTGTGATTTTTATAGCGATTAAATCAATTTATTTGGCAAAGTTATAGCCTCTTAAACACAAAATTACATATTTAAATTTATGGGAGGAAAACTAGATTTGTAACTCAAATTTTTATAGGAACTGTGAAAAGGCTACTTGTTTCCAAATATAATTTATCATCTACAATTTATGCCGAACCAAGTAGCCCCTTCACAGTTCCTATACAGATTTAGAGTAACAATCTAGTTTTCCTCCCATAAATTTAAATATGTATTTTCGTCTTAAACACGCCATATCTTTGCCAAATAAACTTATTTAAACGCCATAAAAATCACAAAATTAGATCATATGTTTGGCTATATGCTCAGATGGCGAATGTATTAATCCAATTACCGCGCTTCCTTAAACGGGATGATTTATTTTGATAAAAATGCTATAAATCGGAAAATGTCTCTCTTTAAAGGCCAAATTGGACACTTTTCGCTGGACTTATATGGTCCCTATGATTTTTTTAATTTGCAATGATATGTCCTTTATCGTAAATAGCTCATAAACCCAGACATTTATGCCTAGTGTGGCCTCCATAAATCCTAGAGTGCCAAAAATGCAAGATTTTCGTTTTTCCGCTATATCTTGGAAACAAGAGCTGATGGAACGAAACCGAAACCAGTTTAGGAATCAGTAAACATAAACTTATCATATTTTTAAATCAACAGGGCTGCACCTCACAAAGATGGTCGTTTTGTAGGCCTGTGTAATTTAGACATTAAGACTTTTAAAATAGGCGGTAAGGTTGGTTTTGAACAGTGTTGCGTTCCTAATAGTTTTGAGTTGGTTCGGAAGCTGGTTCCAGCAGCGAGCAGCAAAGACATAGAAGTGTTTTTCTGAACTGGCCAGGCTTAATCTTGGATGAGTTATATTATTAGTTCTCGCGGATGAGGCGAATTCCCATTTTTCAAATGAATACTGTGGTTCACGAGTAACAATCATCTTATGAATAAAAACTAAAGTTCTAAGTTTAATCCAAGATTCAAGAGTCAGTTCAAATATTTGGTTGGCAAAGGTCGGTATATGCTCAGAAGGCTTGCGGTCAAAGACATATCTCGCAATAGAGTTGAAGGTTACACGAAGTCGGTTCATGCTGTTAGCGTCACAATTTGCCAAAATTTCAATCCCGTTGAATAACATCGGGACTAAACAGGATCTTGCTATGAGCAGTTTAATGTTCTGCGGTATCACGGTTTTTGAACCAGATAATTGCCTGAGAGATCCATAAGTTTTCCCAGAAGCTTTAGCTATGTGGTTGCTCTAGGAGAGAGTTGCATTGAACTGTATTCCTAAGTTGCTGATTTGGTTTACATATTCTAGGGGTGTGTCATCAATAACTAGTTTAGGCAGCTGAGTCATATCAAGGGTCTTTTTGTACACGATTAAACACTTAGATTTTGATGGGTTTAATCCAGGGCTCAATACCGGAACCAGAACCGGAACCGTTAACCGAAATAAACCGTTTCAAATCGCGTACCGGAACCGGAACCTGAACCGATACAAAAAACTTTTTAAGAACCGAATACCGTTTACCGTTATTATTGGAACTGATAAAACTGGAACGAAACCGAAACTTTGGTACCGGTACGGTTCCGGTTTTTTTTATACGCTGTACCTAATTTTTTATACGCTGTACCTAATTATGTTAGGAGTGTGCAAAATTATGTAACTGAGAGGAATCATTTCCGACCTTATAAAGTTCTTGATCTTATGTATGTAGACAAAAAAAAAAACAAAAGATTGAACAGTCCAAAATATTGCAAAGTTTGGAAATGGCAATGACGGGTAAACAGAAGGTGTAAGCCCTGGTTTTGAGCTCCTTCCAAATTTGCCCAGTTGCACCTGCCCTGGTTAGCTTTGTGTGGTAATATGCACTTTTAGCAGAGCTTATCATTTTGGTGACAGTACTTCTAAGTTTTTTAAATTCTAACCGTAGATCGGGTAATTTGTATCGTTTCCACCTATTGTAGGCAGCGCCATTTTCTTCGACCCACATTATTTTACCACGCTAACATCTGAACAAAAAATTCGAATTTTATTATTTCTGTTCTGTTCAAGTCCACCTAAATAAAAAAATCAGCTCTGGCACATAATCTACAAATGGAGATAAAGCCGATACATATATATCGCGCAGCTCAAAATAAACGATTAAGTATTCTCTATAGAAAATACATCTTTTTGATAACAATCCAATCCGAAAATATAACGCTAAAAGATCTTAAAACAATATCGCATGTAGCGCGATGATGTTACTATATAGTAATTCACCTTGAGCTCATGTTGTATGATAAAAATGAACTTGTAAAATAAAATAACGAAATATTATTTGAGTATAAAATATATTTACATGAAAAATTGTACACCATATAGCGATCATTACCCAAAAATCGTGTTTTGTAACTTAAAGTAAACATTGGCCGTGGCAAAATTGATCACCTTTATTGGGTGGTCCTCTTAGATATCAAACTATGTACTTATTATTTGGACAAAACAAGAATTTACCAGTGTTGGCATAGCAAATAGTTATTAACCATTTTAACCAGAGACTACAAACCGAACGAATTTCGGGTTCAGTCAAGGCATTTATACTACCCTAAAGCATGGTATAAGTGATATAACCGCAACCAAAATGTAGGTATTGGCCGTGTTAGACACGCAACCAATATCGAAACTCGCTCGGGTTGTAACCTGTGATTTTAACTCATGATTTGGGATGTTAGATGTGGTCAGTGCACTTAGCCTATTAGTGAACGATATATATTATTAGGAAAGGAAATATGACTATACGAATAATTCAGTATCTTCACAAATCAGTTTAACGCCATTAATCAAGATTTTTCTGTTAAACAATAATGATAAGAAGTCTGCAAAGCTTTCGGAATTGTTAGAGCTAACAAATGCTCTTCTTGCTGATCCAGCTACCCAATTAAGCGTAATCTCTGCTGGAGAATCGGATAGAGGCAAAAACAATGACCGATAAAAAATAATTTAAAATTTTTTGTAAATCGAATACACCCGCAATTGCGTGTTTCTAGGTTGCTTGCACACTTTACCTTGTCTTGGTCTTAGGTTAAACATTTCTTTACATATTATCGGTAAAAAGTCACACGAGGACCAAATAATTCGACCCGAAGTCAAACTCACTTAAAAATCTCTACATACAACTACTAAACGTAGCGAGAAATTCCCATTAATAAGATATAAAAAAGTTGACTTTAAATTTTTTGAGTCGGAAAATAAGAATGAAACTGTGATTTAAATTTTTTTGTTTATCTTCCCATCATGCTCAAAAATTCAAAAAAAAAAGTTTTGTTTTTGGACCGCGAATTATGAAGAATTATCATGAATATGGGCTAATCCGAAAACTTTTGAACCAAGGGCTAAAATTTAAAGTTGTCCAAAATCCAAATGCTTGTTAATGGAATAAAAAAATACATATGGGCATTTCCATTCTGTCGAACCTTGACCGTCGTACAGATTCTTCTTCTTCTCTTCTTTGTTGGCCATTACAACCGCTTGCGATTAACGCTCTCCATTCGCTTCTGTTCTGTGCGAGCTGCCACCAGTTGGTCACACCACACACCGACTTTTAAAGGTCAATTAAACTAACTCGCCAATCGCCGCTTCATCCGCTGCTGTCATTGTCCATGCTTCTGCGCCATATTGCAGGACTGGGATGATAAGCGACTTGTAAAGGGCTATTTTTGTTCTTCGCTTGAGGTCTTTGCTCCTGAACTCCCTGTTTAGCCCATAGTAGCGGTTCACAAGAGTGATTCTTCGTCGGATTTCCAGACTGATGTTGTTCTTGCTGGTTATCATCGTTCCGAGGTAGACGAAATCCTCTACAACATTAAAGTTGTATTCCTCCATTGTAACAGATTGTCCAAGTCGCAATGACTTTTTGTCCGCGGATACTAGGTACTTCGTCTTGTCCTCATTTACCGCTAGACCCATTATTTTAGACTCCTTTTCAATCTCTGAAAACGCCTTGCAGTAAGCCCGTGTGGTTTTGCCGATAATGTCAATATCATTGGCATATGCAAGTAGCATTAGATCTTAATGAATAAATCCGCCGGTTCTGTTGGTATGTGGGCATCAGTAGATTAAAGAAGTCACACGATAAGGTATCGCCCTGCCTAAAACCTCTTTTGGTATCAAATGGTTCGGAGAGGTTCTTTCCTATTTTGACGGAGCTTTGTGTACTTCTCAACGTCATCATGCAAAGGCGAACGTACTTTGCTGGAATACCTAAGGTAGACAAAGCTTTGAAGAAGCTTGATCTTATCGGTGTGTCGAAGGCTGATTTATAATCAACAAACAGGTGGTGTGTTTTTGTAAAAAACGTGACGTTTTTTCCATCATCATATCTATGAGTTTTCTGCTATAATGCGAAGCAAAAACTTACAGTTAACAGTCACTGTCACTTTTTCTGTCTGTAGTCTTTAGTCATTTTCTTTCCAAAAAATTAAGCAAATTTGATGTCAAAATGAGAAAAATCGCGCTAGCTGGGCCGTGAAACCGAATATATCCAATTGGGTTATCAGTAAATGTAAGACTAGCTTCAAGCTTTAAAATATGTAAGCAATATTGCTCTACGGTGGCTTGTTTGTTCTTGACAGAGGCATACCTAAACGTACCTCGAAAAAAAGGGTTTTTTTGTTGGTCAAAAAAATGGAAAAAAAAACAGTCCTTTCAGTATTTTGCGCTTAGCAAAACTTAAAATTTGTTTCATTTTCTTTAAGACACTCGTAATATTTGTAAGACATCGAATATATAACTAAAATTTTAACTAAAAATCGGTCCACTGTGTGTAAAGTCCGCAACGGAAAAAGGGGTTTTTAATTTAACAAAATGAGCTTTAAGAATTTGGTTTTTCAAACTTGCTTTATAAACAGAGTTTTCTATGCCCTTTATTCTGATGAAAAAAAATATACTTTTATTACACATCATAGAACTTTTTATGCAGGCTCTAGGTCATTTAAGTTTTGGATATTGTCCAAAACTTGTCTAAAACAAGACACGCACAACACCACAAAGGAGGCTGGTTGACAGTATAACGCTATTTCATGAAAACCAATTCAATCATCAGCTGTCTCTGCCTGTCCTTAGTGTTTTGGCAGAAGTCACCTCATGACAGAATTGCTATAACTGCTTGGGAATCCCAAAGGCAGGCTTGTAGCAAAATTCGTCATCAGCAACAAACGCCAAAAACACAAAGGCCTTTGTGAGTGTGTGAGTATCCCGTGTATCGGCCCTTCTGCTGCTAGTGGGGGAAATTCTTTCCCCGCATTTAACTAACACAGGCGCCAATTGTTTGAATTGCCCAAAGCAATCAAACGGGGATGTTGTTTTTTAATGAAACTATTTTAGGTTTAGTTTCTACACATTTTATTACGCATTTTTTTGAAAAAAATTAATTCCAAAATGTATAACGTCCGCAACGGCATGAAAATACTTAAAAAAGCCAAGCGATCCGATAGCACGGAGCTTCCCGATATAATAAGATATGACAATGTGCAACAACTCTAAATTAAAATACAGCTCCACCGCGATTTCTGTGCATCAACTTTAATAAAACAACTCTTAAACATTTTGCATTAAATGTCCAGTGCACAAGAAACAGTTATTTGCAACAGTGCGACCGAACGCTACAACAAAAATATCTCCGAAAAATATCGCCAAAAAAAATAAGGTTTCAACTTCATGCAAATTAACTTATACTACGTTTATACGCACGACTTATTTGCAAATAACAATCTGGTAATTAACAAATTTTTGCGTATAAACGCTGAGTTAATTTTAAATTTGCAAATAGCTGGCGCATAAACGTAGTATTAGTATGACTGTTTAATGTTCGTCGTATGAGGCATGAAGAGATGATGGTGGAGGTGCCACGACGTCGTCCGCTTTCCGTGTGCTGCTGCTGGTGGCAATTTCGAACTGTTGCTTCTGTGGGCGATTCATTTTTATTTCACTCGTTTTGCGCGAGAGCGCAAGAGAACCTGAATTGCGACATCAGGGGGTTAGTCGAAACTCACAAACAGTG
This sequence comes from Lordiphosa clarofinis, assembly GCA_018904275.1. Lineage (NCBI taxonomy): Eukaryota > Metazoa > Arthropoda > Insecta > Diptera > Drosophilidae > Lordiphosa > Lordiphosa clarofinis. The sequence goes on along the minus strand of JAEIGQ010000090.1, from coordinate 896,646 downwards.
TTGCCATCTTTCGTCAAGAAACTCGAGCTGTTGTTGACGGGACAATAAAAATATAGCTAAAAAAAAGCGAATGGTTTGTTTGTATTATTTATGTTTTTATATATTTATAATATATCATCTGGTGAAGTTCTCGTCTCGTCCCTGTCGTAATTGCACAAATGCTTTTTTTGCTTTCGCGCCATTGTTTAAATTTTGCTCCAATTAAAATCAAATCGAAATGAAATCAGGGTCGTTCCACCATCTGCTTTGCTTTTGCTCTTACGAAAGCAAATCAACTTTCAGGAATACCACTAAAATGTTGCCCAATTTCATTTGATTTCTGATTTTGGTTTCACCATATGGACCTGACTGAAGACATGCTTAGCTTTATCGACATGGCAAGGAAAACATCTGAATCGCGAAGTAGGCCTACTCCAAAAATATAATAACCTCCAGAGTCTTTAAAAGCTATTACTTCAGTCCGAAACTTGATCGTTTTTTCAATGTTTTCCGACTTTACTATACGACGCTCTATTTCCCCAATATCTTTAAAGGAAAATTCTTCCAAAATGGAAACAATACCTTGAGTTTTGGAAGTAAAATGATTTAAGCCGATAACTATTGATTTGTTTTGTGACCTGTAAAATAAAGCTGAATGAAGCTGCATTCTTTTGAAAAAGCCAGGCATCCCGACAAATCGGCATCTCTGACAAAAAAAAAAACATCAAACTCACGTAAATCAACAAATGCCAATCAAAATAACTGTAAAAGTTGAACGAGATAGGATGAGCCTGTTCCCACATGGAATGTTGGTTGAACTATTCCAATCACCAATTTGACGACTATGTTTTTGCAGCCAAACTGGAGCCTTGCCATTCTCTATATATATTATTATCTAATTGTGAACCTAAATTCCTCTACGACTTTCTTTATTTTAATATAACTAACTAAATTAAGTAACATACATTTTATTCTAAAGTCTAGTCTCCAATCGAGCTCTCATTTCAAGTTCTGTTATTTTGTTTCTCTTTTTAAGATAAATATACTTAAGCTGGGTATCGAGACACTCGAAATTTTTGCGCAGCGGAAATTAGTGGTATTCCTGAAAGTTGATTTGCTTTTGATTTGCTTTCGTGAAAGCAAAAGCAAAGCAGTTGGTGGAACGACCCTGATTTCATTTTGATTTGCTTTCAATTGGCGCCAAATTTAAACATTCGCGGGTAAAGCTTAGTATACACTTCCACCAAAGACTCGCCAAAACAAAAATACCAAAAGTGACAATTCTTTTGTTTTGGGACAATGTGACCAGATATATGATATAAGATGTATGCATGTTGAATGGTCACTTTGCCAAGACCGTAGCTTTTGGTTTAATTTTAAACTATAAGTTTTACAATCAATAAATACAAGTTATTAACATGCGTTCTTAATGGCCAAACCCTGGCTACTGGGCCTGATGAGCAGATATGACACTTTTGCAATGATTAAATTCATAATTATAACCCAGTTTAAGTATGATTGAAGTCTCATGGTGTTTTGTACCTTACTTTGAATATTGCGCTCAATCATTGATGGGAAAATTATCCAAATTTCACCCGATTACGCATATTTGTGTATCGGCAATGTCCGATACCTCTTGAAATAATTAAAATTAATTATTCAGGGAGCTATCGATAAAAATACACAAACTACGGATCTAGTATTTTATCGGTATTTAATCGAGGCCTTTTTGTTTTGAGTGTGGACTGCCACCAAAGACACTGCCAAAGGATTTTGGCACAAAAATTTTTGTGAGTTTTTATACTCTGTACCAAAGGTACACAGAGTATATTAAGTTTGTGCAAAAGTATGTAACAGGAAGAAGGAATCATTTCCGACCCTATAAAGTATATATATTCTTGATCAGCATCAACAGCCGAGTCGATATAGCCATGTCCGTCTGTCCGTCTGTCTGTCCGTCTGTCCGTCCGTCCGTCCGTCCGTATGAACAAACAGATCTCGGAGATGGTAAGAGATAGAAGTTTGACATGTATGGGACAAATGCTTCTTATAGCTGCAGGCAGATCAAGTTTATTTTCAATTTTGGCCACGCCCCCTCCCGCCCCCGCAATTTGGAAAAAACGTTATATCTCCTACAGTTTTGAAGATAGACGATTCGTACCTTTTGGAGATAGTTAGTATTTAGCAAAATGTATAATTTTGCCGAAGAAATGATAAAAATCGGATGAGCGGTTCTCAAGTTATGACCAAAAATAAATTCCCGCCTCCCCCACCCCCTCCCACGCGCTCACAACCAACACCGCATTTTTATTCAACAACGTGTGAGTGAAAGAGAGAGGGAGAGAAACTTAGAGATGAGCGCAGCAGAAACGTTGCATTCAGCTCCTGCTCTTGGTACAGAGTATGACATAGTCGGGCTTGACCGACTTTCTCACTTGTTTTATATGGAGTTTTTTGTTTTGGCGAGTATTTGGTGGAAGTGTATACTAAGCTTAAGCAAAAAATGACAAATGAAATTGTAAAATTGAATTTTCTAATATTCTTTAACAATAGTATGTGATCAGAATCTGTAGTTCTAAGAAGTTTGTATAACTAAGGTGAATTCAATTAATTATGTATTTGTTTATGACCACAGAAAGTGACTGCCATTTGACAGATCCAAAGTGGAAGAGGCAGGATAAAATAGTGGAAGAATTTGTAACCTCGAACCTTCTAGGAGAGCTGTGCAAATATGTGAGCCTGAACACCTTTGACTACGTCAAGCACAAGCTCCAAGAACTCGGGCACTTATGACTCTGTCCACTTAAGGCCGCGGTCCTTGTTTTCAATAGTCTCGAATGCAGTCTTAGATGCAATAAATAGTTATCATTTAATTGCTAAAATATGGAAAGCAAAAGAAAGAATAAAAACTTACATTTTTTATATTTAAATCACAACAAAATTTAAACAAACACCATGCGCGCGAAGCCATTTTTTCTACGAGAACGGTCTCACTAAAACGAAAGCAAATCGAAATCAACTTCGAGGCTGATTTCGCGAAAGCAATTAGTATGACCTTAATTTCCTTACATTTTCTGGGCACACTGCTCATTTTGTATGGAGCAGCTGTGATCAGCTGTTTCGCGAAATCAAATCGAAAGCAAATCAAAAGCAAATCACTTTCAGGAATACCACTATTGTTTGATAATTTCACGAGCCGCTCAGACAATGTAGTGTGACCAGGAAACAGCAAAAAATTCAGCTGTTGCTTATTAAAGAAATTGGCGGGCTAATTCAAATAAAATTAAAGAGTTAAGATTATTGATAAAGGAAGTCACTGGGAGAAATTTAAAGGTCATAGACAATGCCATGGTCAATTTCATGGATGCATCTTTTGTGTGCCTGAAGGTATAAACAGTGTCCCTTGTTATTGTATTGGCCTGCGAGAGCAGAACTTATCCCCTAGGACATATCCCCTGGACATACTGCTATATGCAAAACGCATCGAACGATTAGAACTAGCACATTAAGCCACAGCCAGATCCATGCATATTAGTTGAACGGAAACTATCACAGAAAGCCGGAGAAAACACTGCTACAATGGGCTATGGAGACTGCTATGGTTCAGTGCTGCTTGGCCGTGGGTTTGCACACATTGGGCGAATGGCATACCAACCACATCAACGGGAGAGCATACCGAAAAAGATTCTCAGCCACAAGTGATGCAGCGGCCGGAGCTGCCCGTATCAAAACGCTTTTTATTGGCCAGATTCCATAAAAATTGTAGCGACACTTTGATCAGCTCCACACGTTTGTCCACCTCGGAGCTCTTCAAATAATGGTAGCTTTGTTTTTTTAGTCTTCTTTGCTTTAACTTTTTTCATTGCGTGCTCAATTTTCGTAGGTACCTCTGACAATTATCAAACAAGTTTCATAATTTCACGACCCCCTTCGACAATTTATCAGCTGTTTTCAAGAAAACGAGTTGGCAGGTCCATGTTAATTATCGAAGCGAATTTCGCGTGTCTCGATACTCGCTCAGGAAATCCGCTCTGACAATTTTCGCGAGCGGATTTCCTGAGCTATGTAATTAGATGGGCTCCGCAAAAATTTCGAGTGTCTCGATACCCAGCTTTATAAGTAAATATTTATTCTATTTTGTAGTGGGGTCTTCATTTTTGGTTTCTAAAACTTACACCAGGGGCGCTTTCTTCCCCTCCATTTACGGGAGCTGCCAACTCGCTCCTATGGAACTTTTCAAAGTTTGGCGCCTTACTTCCTGCCTATCGATATGCTTTAAGCTGAGTTTACACCTCTGCAAAGGAACTGCCATAATAGAAATATCAAAAGTGACAATTGTTTTAGAAAATTGTGACCAGATTGTAAGATGTAGGGTCACCTTGCCTTTGGTTTGGGTTACCACCTATGGTTAAGGTTTACCAAAATAAAATCAATTTCGGTTTAGGGTACGGCAACTCATAAAATGTATTTCGGTTACGGTTTGGATACCCTGGTAAAAACGCTCCAAATCTTCAAGTCAATTTAGAGCGTTCCAGCCATTGTATTTTTGTTGGCTTATGCCAACAGTTATAGCAAAAGGCGGTGCACTGTGGGCCAGAAATTGTATCTTTTATTTCTACACCAGCCAAGCTAGGAAGCTGAATTTTTCGACAAAACAATCCTAAAAGATTGAACTTATTTCGATAATCCAAATCAAAGTAGAAAATATTTCAAGTTTTTACTTTTTATACGCTGTACGAAAGGTACATAGAGAATGTAACAGGAAAAAGGAATCATTTCCGACCCTACAAAGTACATATCGCTCACTTACTTCAATACTGCCATAACTCAAAATAATTCATTTTGAGACAAACACGTTTAAGGTTTTCAATGGACTTAAACTTGAAATAATGGCCTTGTTCTGCAGAACAACCTGCTTCCTGATCAAGATAAAAAGGGCACTGATTCTTCTGCTGAACTCAAGTGATGCGGTATCATGATAGCCAATTTGAAGTATCATGATAGAGGAGCATGTATAGAAGAAATAGTACGCTACTTTGAAGTGATACTGCTCACACCAATAGCAGTTGTGTATCGATAGGCATGCTATCGATAAAAACATACGCATTTTGTGCATTGATTGCAAAGATAAGTCTTCTATCGGTTGTTAATTATAACAATAAATTCTAAAACATAATAAAACCTAATTGTAATTTTTTATCTGCAGAATTCATGTTAACACGGATCGCAAATGTGTCTACGCCGCCATTCCAGAACTCACCCGCCCCGCGGCTTTGTTAAAAATGTAGCAATTCGTTCAGCAGAACTATTTGATGCATAATTTTTGTATGCTACTTGCTCAGGGATCAATTATTCCGCTGAACACGCCCAATGGTTGTTTTAGTTTTCAGTTAATCGAGAACAGTATTATAAATTTAGAATGCTTATTAATAAAACTGGAAAATATTATGTTTTAACTGAAATCCGAAGCATGTATGTTCAATATCAACTGCAGGACAACTGAGATATGAAGTTCTTGGATGAACATGAAAATGAACCTGCAAAATGATATTGAGACACATTCTCATATCACATGGTAAGTAGATGAGATATCAGTACGAAAATTCTTGCACAAAATAGAACACAATACAGCGAATATTTCTGCATCGCTAAGTCAAAAATCGTATTTTTTGAGTTATTCCAGTATTGAAGTAAGTGAGCGATTCATTCTTGATCCGCATCAACAGCCGAGTCGATATAGCCATGTCCGTCCGAATTGGATTCGTATGAAAATAGTTTACCTCAGAGTACATGTGCTATATTCCGAAGTTAAGAAAAACAAAGCATACTTTTCGGCTGACTGTTTAACATAACATGTTTGATTTCAAGTTTAGAGCAAACCCGCGCAAAAGCGCATACCTACAGCAATGGCACATTATTCAAAGAAAATAATAAACAATATTGCAAGCAAATTAAGAGAGGTACTTTTGGGTACTCTTAACGCAAAGTTGCCAAATGTAAAAAACACACACAAAGTTCCAGATTTTTTCCATTTCACAATTGAAAACTTCTTTATAATTTTTTGCTTATGCGAAGGATCCGTGGATTATCAGTTTGTGTAAGCCTCTTATATTTTGTTGTGCTTTTTATTTGCAAGTCTTTAAAATAAATTCGAAATCGAAATGGAACGCTTACTCCAAGCTGGTTAATGGGGGAAGGCAGAGCAGCGCAGGAGAGATGATTCGGAAACATGTTTTGTACGATCAGAAATGCAAGAAATAACTTTTTTTTATTTAAACGACCATGCCCATCGCATTTTGGCCACCAAACCAGTTTTAGTGGATTGGCAAAACAAACGTAAACTACGCATCGTGCAAAACGTGTTTCAAAATGCCAACCACTTGGCGGGTAAGAGATATTTTCTACACATTTTACCTTTGATTCCAAAAGGAGTCCACAAATTGTGCGTGGGTGATGGCCTGAGGCGCCGAACCTGCCTTGATGGTCGTATGGAATAGAATTTCAAAGTATTTTGCGGAGTGCACGGAGAGCTTAAGCCTAAAGCTTTCCATTTCATATGTCTTCCGATAAGTTAAGTAAATGTAGAAAGGACCAATTTCAATGGACAAGATTGCCAAATACATTTATTTAACGGCTTCTTTTGAAGTCATCTACATAAGTCAGCCCAAGCGAATTTTTGTCACGGAATCGGAATACAACTTTCCTTTCCTGAGTCACACTCGATCGTATTGCTTGTTCATCGTAGGAGGAAAACTTTGATTCTGTCACTATTTGTTGTTGCAATGATCCAAATAATTTCTGATTCTCCAGCAAACAGTACACTAAATATTTTCAATCTAATAGCCTATTTCCACTGAACAAATGAAGCTTCTTTTCATGAAATGACAAGAAATAAAGAAAATGATATCATTTCTTCCATACGAATTGTCACTTCATTTTGCCTTTCATTTCTGAAAAATGATGAAAAATGATGACATTCCCCACGAAGGAATCTGGTATATTTTAAAAAATACTAGCTACTCTCTGGCATTACTCGCTACTCTCTGGAAACGGAAAGTGTCATCACCAATAATTTGTTAATTTGAATTTAAATAGTGGGCGCAATTTTGTTTAAAATATAAATTAGTCAATAAAAGTTGTGTATTTAGCTTTCTGTTGATAATTCAGGATGATAACAATGCGTTTGCCCCTGAAAATTGCTGTTATAACGGGTATGTTATTTTTTGCTAAATATTCCACGTGAGTTTGAAAGTGGCGCCTGTTATTTAAATCAAACTTGTCAGCTGTTTTTCACAACGTATCGTTGTGAATGTTAAACAAATGACAATTTGTCAATGGAAACGGCAAAATTTTTAGAAATGAAAATGACAAGAAATGAAGCCAGTGGAAATAGGCTATAAGAGTAGAGCTTGAAAATTGAACCCCGACTTACTGGATATTCTTCTCAATTCAAGCTTTCAATGACTGGCCTTATCATTTCTAACTTGTAGTACCATTTTGAGATCTCTTGTTCATAAATTAGAGAGTGAGAGCGATTAAATGCTTAATGTAAAAAAAAGCTTTAAGGGATTTTTAAGAGACGGAGTCACTAGTATTAAATCGAGTCGGACAATGTAGCAAGCAACTTAATTTTTAAGCCCCAGCATAAGGCCGTATTTTTCAGAACGCGTCGTTTCGCTGAAGTGTAAACAACGTAGTTTGTGCTTACAAAACACAATTTGGCGGCTGTCCCCCCTGGGCTATGTGAACGTGTACTAAAAGATGATATCTTCAAAGAAGTAAAATATGCCATTGCCTACAGTTTAATGGGTGATGAGAGTTCCTGAAAGAACAATTGATTCGTATTAGATTCGTTGATCAAAACAAACAATCTATTCGTTAAGAATTTATAGGTTTCGTACAGTTTACAGCCATGGGTGCAAAGACTAAATATTGCTTTTGAATTAAATAAATTCATCACAGATGCAGGACTTGATCCACTTAAACTATGTAAATGGCATGTAAATGTACAATTGGCTATACAGCTCCTCCAACGGGGCCAAGCCAAGCTTCTCTCAATCTCTTGGCGTGTGTGCTTTAAATTTTTCGCACAAGAGAAAGGGACCTACAGTTTAACGCCGGATCCGAACGGAAAAGTTTGAGAATTTGCTTTTTCATGGCTAGATACTTCACAGCTGGCGCCAATACCTGGTGAAGGTGACCGAATGTGTAAAAGCTATTTTTCTAAAGAAAGAAAAAAACTTTTTTTATTAGATGTTTACAGGCGGGATCGAACCCACGACCTCCCGTCCAGCACACTAACCACTGGGCCACACACGGATAATGGTGTGCTGACCATTTTAAGGAAAAAACGAGAAGGCCATGCTAACTTCGTCTTTGCCGAAGTTTTAATACCCTTGCTAATGTTTTAATACATCAGAGTTTAACAGATATATAATAACAGAGATTGGACCTTCTGAAGTGCACAAACCACGTAAATAAAATCATTCAATTGGTGAAGAAATCGTAGTTGAACTCCGATCTCCTAGAACTGTGAAAGTTCAAATCCATCGCTCAAATCGTCCTTCATCGAATATGGTATAATTTGGGAAGAGATCGCTATTGATTACATAGTTGGACTCGTTGCAACGAGCAACGAGTTGTTTACTTCACTCGAAGGCTGATTCGCTAGCAGACTATTTTTTTCCCAATAACAAAGATCGCTCTTTGTATTGCTCTAGCTCTTTTTTGTATCACATCCTCGATAGAAAAAACTTTCAGTACACTGATAAAGGTGAAAACTTGGTTACGTTCAACCATGGCGGAAAGCCGTTTGAGTGGTAAATATGTACTAAACAATATAAATACAAGAATGAATTAAAAAACTAACCATTTGCAATACAATGTTTGTTTACAGGACTATGCATGCTCAGTGTTCGCAGAAAAACTGTGAGCGGAAATGAGAAGGGCATTGTGGAGAAAGTTCTAAAAATATTCGCTGAGGATCCACGACGTTTAACATTAATTTAGATACCTCGTCCTACCGACTCCTAGTAATTCAGTTTAATACGTTGCATAAACTAAACACTCGAACTTCTTTTGTTTGAGTTTGAGTTACAGACACTTGGAATTGGAAAGTTTAATTTATAGAGCAATAAACGGTTCTGTCACCTACTTAAAAACTGTTTCCACCCCCTTAACTTAATAATATTTATTATTATTATTTTTTAGCCGATGCTACTCGTATCATTTACAGAATTCGACTAAAACATTATAATATCTGTAAGTTATTCCAAGTGTTTGTGTTGGCGTATTGCCCACTGACTAATCAGTTCCTACACCTCTCCTTTACTTGCGAGATGATTAACTGCCAAAGATTTAGCCATTGTGTCCACTGTATTCTCCGATTGGTTTGTCATCGATGCTGCAACCTGCGGAAACAGAACTAAATAAATTAATTATTAAATGAATAATACTTATACTAATTCGATTTGTCTTCGTCTTTCATTTTCACAACATTCGTTTCTAGACTGATTGCATCCACAGTTGTATCAAAATTTTCTGTTAGTTTGTGTAGAACATCCCAATCTTTAAATCCAACTTTTGTATCTACTCCTGTTACTTTTCTATTCCTATCTCCATACTACTTTCCATTTCTCTTTCCCAATTAGTCCTTGTCTCGTTCCTCCTTGTTCGCCGGTGGGCGAATTGAAGTAGATTATTTTGTCTGCTTGGGGTTTCCCTAATTTCTCTTATACGATAAAATATGAATTTTTAATTTCTGGGTTCTTACTACGCGCTTGGTTTCATTCAACAACAACAGTGTATATTTTCAGGATTCATTTTTTAAAGGTTTACTAAACATTAAATTACTGAAAAACTATAAGAGTTTTTTATTTGATGGGTAATCGGTTAAATTAAGGTTAGAAATTTTTGTTGTTGCTGCTGCGGCTGTTCTATTCCGGTTAAAAGTTTGCCAAAAATTCAAAGCATAGACCCATGGTTGCAAACATTGATAACGGACTATCTTGAAGTAAAATTAAAAATAGAGGCAAGCTAACTTTGGCTCGACCGAAGTTTATATACCCTTGGAGCTTAAACTAAGACAGAATTTTTTTCACACCTATCTTTTGGATGGGAGCTGTACTATATAGTTGTCCGATTTCGATAAATCTTGGTGAAATTACGTGAAATCATTCAATACTTAGAAATACGAGCGTTGGGAGCGATAGCACTAAAAACTAAAAAGTTTCTCTCACTAAAACTAGTTATTCGACCGATCGTTCATATGGCAGCTATATGCTATAGTCATCCGATCCGGCCGGTTTCGACAAATGTCCAGCGTATTTGTACCGAAAAACTTTGGTTGCGATAGCTTTAAAACTGACGGAAGAGATAGCATAGAAACAAACGGACGGACATGGCTATATCTACTCAGCTCGTCATGCTGATCAAGAATATATATACTTTATGTGGTCGGAGATGCTTCCTTCTATGCGTTACAAACATCCGGACAATTTCAATATACCCTCTCCAAGGGTAACAAAAACAAAAAAAGGTGTGAGTATCGCTAGCACTCACGAGGGTTTGATGTGAAACAGATACTTAGCTTAGGAGCTTATTTTCAAATCACAAGCTCTCTCAATGGTATATAAATCAGCAATAAAGTAGAAATACCAGCAACATAATCAGATTCTACTCATATCACTTCCAGAACCCACCTGGATCCCACAAAATTCGTACACAATCCAACCAAGACCCACCCAGATTCTGCCCAGATCCCACCCTGATCCTACCCAGATTCAACCTAGCTAGATCCCACTTAGATCCCACCCAGATTCCGTCCAGATAACTCCCAGACCTCACCCAGACCACATCCAGATTCCATCTAGATCCCACCCAGATTCTAACCTGATACCACTCAGATCCTACCCAGATCCGGCCCAGATCCCATCCTGTTCCCACTTAGGTCTTAACCAAATCCCACCCACACCCTACCCAGATCCCACTTTGATCCCACCCAGATCCAACCTAGCTAGATCCAACTCAGATCCTACCTAGATCCCTCCCAGCTCCCACCCAGTTGCCCCTTCTCAGCATCTTTCCTACCTCTTCGCTTCCCCCCCTCTGCCCATTCTCTTGTGTGTGTGTGTGTTTGCTGGGAAACTCCACAACACAACAACACAAAATATGAATGAAGCCATCACGTGACGCTGAAATCGAATTTTACTCCTACTGAAATCTTCCGTGCCGAAATTAAAGATGTTTCACATCAAAAAGTTTTTCTCATTTAAAACCCACTTTTCGACCGATAGTTCCTATGGCAGCTATTATATTAGCAGTGAGCAGTAAGAAGAAGACTCTGTGCATAGTTTCAGCTCGATAGCTTTAAAACTGAGAGACTAGTTTGCGTAGAAACACACAGACAGACGGACGGACAAAGCTAAATCGACTTAGCTCGTCGCCCTGATCAAGAATATATATAGTTTATAGGGTCGGAAATAAATATTTCTATGCGTTGTACAATTAACGATTCGCCATAATGTTTGTAATAAAAACCTAAGCGGTTTCCCTAGTAAAGTCCAGAAGCATTGGACCACCTTTTTATACACTTTAAAAGTTTAGCATAAGGTATGAAAAACGAACATTTTTATAAAGTCAATCACAAAATGTGAAAAAAAGTTATTCAGAAAACAAATTATTGATACTATTACATCATGAATTATACCAAATATGAGCTGTCTAGATAACGCACACCAGCGATAATTTCAATGAATGCAACAGAGAGTCGAAGATTATTTTGCACATTAACGGTGCTCCATTAAGTTGTTGTTTTTAATGAAAAGTATATTCCAAAAAACAGAATTGGATTGTTAAATCACTTTTTAAAAATAATCTCATTTAAATGATGACCGCAACTACACTGAATATGGTAAATTTGGATTTTGACGATTTTTATACCCGTTACTCGTAGAGTAAAAAGGGTATACTAAAGTCGTGCAAATGTTTGTAACAGGCAGAAGGAATCATTTCCGACCATATAAAGAATATATATTCTTGATCAGCATCAACAGCCGAGTCGATATAGACATGTCCGTCTGTCCGACTGTCTGTATGAACACCTAGATCTCAGAGATGATAAGAGATAGAGGTTTGACATGTATGGGGCAAATGCTTCTTTTATCTGCACGCAATCAATCAAGTTTGTTTCAAATTTTGACCACGCCCCCTCCCGCCCCCGCAATTTGAAAAAAACGTTATAGAAGAAATGATAGAGATCGGATGAACGGTTCTCAAGTTATGAGCAAATAAGTGAACCAAGCACCCCCGCTACCCACCCAAAAAAATGTTGCATACTTTTAGGATCGTCACCCTAAGGAGCGCAGGAACACTGTTAAACATGTTTTTCCATGAGTAACGGGTATATCGAAGTCGTTTAGAGCCGACTTTAACTTACGCTCTCGTTAAATCTTTAATCAAGTATCTTGCATCATTTGAATATTTAACTTCTCATAGATTTTCAATTACCTTAGCTTTATTTAAGGACCTCGATATGGATATGTCAATTTGTTGATGTGTAGAATATTCAGCTCAAATGATTCCGCAAATTGGACTTTTCCTGTTGGTTTTACCAAAGCGAAACTTTATGGAATTAATGAATTGCTTGTAAGCTTAGGGGAACGGGCTTTGTCACTCAAGCCCAATGATAACATTTATGCTTATGCAAATGGCCTCTAGTCTTAATTATCCAAATTATTTTGATGATTCTGTTGTCGCTTCTCTCTTTGCAATCTTTCCAGTCGACGAACTGGGCAGTTTTTGTGTTTATTTTGTTTCTCTTTTGGAGTAAAATATGTGGAAAGGTTATTGATCGATTATAAGATTCTTGACATCCCGCTGAAATACAAGGCACATCATCCACTCGCGCATACAATGGCAGTTGCAGTTTGCAGATGGGCGACAATCGTTGTGTTGTACCAGATTCCAATTTGGTGGCAGTACTGGAAAAACTTGTTTTTCGTCTTGTTGTTGTTGATGATGATCAAAACGAATCTCTGGCAGTTCTCACGTTTCCCAATCGTAAAGGCAACATACACCAGGCATTATTGAAAGTTTTTCGAATTTCCATCACACACACATAGACACAGTCACAAGTCACGTGAAATTTTTCCTCAAATTGGTAACAGGTTTTCGGTCATCTTGGCCAATTCCAAAGACTGCAGCTGGCAGAAAGTTTTCAGAGTGCCGTCAGCTTTGTGGTCAGAAAATATGCGGATATATGTGTTTGTGTGTGTGTGTACGAACGATGTCACCAGGCGACTTGGACCAGCTTCTGAATTTGCCCAGTCATAGTCATTTGCTGCATTCCAAGAGCCACTTTAGATGGAGCAAAGCCAATCATGCATTTACGTCGAATCTAAAATGGATGTGGCACTTTGTGGAATTAGAGCGGGACAATTTTGAAATTGGGACAAATGGCAAGTCGAAGCTGGAATTGACACAAGTAGATGCACAGCGACGAAGAGAGTTGGACACATTTAAACTCATTGTACGACCAAAACTGATCCTTAGCTTAGACTTGTTGAGAAAAAAAATTAAAAGACTTTTGGTCGAACAAGAACATGTTATATCAAAATTTTCCCGCATCTTAAATTTCAACAGAACGAAAACTAATCTGTCACTTTATCCGTAACGGACGAGTTTTTGGTTAGTTTCATAACACTAATTATACTCTGTACCGAAGGTACATAGAGTATATTAAGTTTGTGCAAAAGTATTTAACAGGGAGAAGGAATCATTTCCGACCATATAAAGTATATATATTCTTGATCAGCATCAACAGCCGAGTCGATATAGCCATGTCCGTCTGTCCGTCCGTCTGTCTGTCTGTCCGTCTGTCCGTATGAACAAACAGATCTCAGAGATGGTAAGAGATAGAGGTTTGACGTGTATGGGACAAATGCTTCTTGTACTTGAAGGCAGATCAAGTTTATTTTCCATTTTTGCCACGCCCCCTCCCGCCCCCGCAATTTGGAAAAATCATTATATCTCCTACAGTTTTGAAGATAGACAATTCGTACCTTCTAGAGATAGTTAGTATGTATGTATCGATTGCCGAATAAATTATAAAGATCGGATGAGCGGTTCTCAAGTTATGAGCAAACAAGTAGGCTACCCCACCCCCTCCCACCCTCACAACTAACACCACACAATCTTAGAGAGAGAGAAAGAGAGAGAGAGAAAGAGAGAGAGACTTAGAGATGAGCGCAGCACCAGTATTGCATTCAGCTTCTACTCCAGGTACAGAGTATGTTATAGTCGGGCTTGACCGACTTTCTCACTTGTCTAAACATGGATTCTTCGCAAAACAGTGGACTTCATTGGGTAATCAAGGAAAACCTCGAGAATATCAAATGGGACAAATGCTAGACTAAATAATTATATCGCGCTAAAAGGATACTAAGTAAAGGAAATATTAAGAGTCACTGGGCTCTTACCAACCACCCACCATTTGTTCTGAAATAATGCTGTAAAAGGATATACCGAGACGACCTTGCACTCACTAGAGAAATATGATGGAAGATGGCAAAAATTGAAAATAAACTTGATCTGCCTGCAAGTATAAGAAGCATTTGTCCCATACATGTCAAACCTCTATCTCTTACCATCTCTGATATCTGTTTGTTCAAACGGACAGACGGACAGACAGACAGACGGACGGACAGACGGACATGGCTATATCGACTCGGCCGTTGATGCTGATCAAGAATATATATACTTTATATGGTTGGAACTGATTTCTTCTCCCTGTTACATACTTTTGTACAAACTTAATATACTCTATGTACCTTCTGTACAGAGTATAAAAAGGGAGGACCACATAGCTCAGTAATTGTGAATTTTTTGGAAAAAAGAGCTCCGTCCGTTTTTGAATTCGATTTCTTAGATTCCAGGAATTAAACTTGCTATCAGAAGAAGGAAAAAAAGGTTGCTAAATCTCATTTAATGTTAATATAAAAGATAATTCAAAACGGTAATGAAAACATAACGGATAATTCTTTGAACTCGAAAAGTAAAGACGTTGAAACGGTTGCCAAACAACTCAATAATAGGGAATCAATTCCACGATAAAGTAAAATATCGACTGTTACCTAAAGATTATTAAAAGTTGGAATATGTATCAGGAAAATCAACTTAAGCATAGCTCGAATAGTTTTAGCAGTTCCACCAACCCAAGTGTCAGTAGAATGAACATTTTCCACATTGGAGTTTGTTTTGTCAGACGCTCTTAAGTCTTTCAATATCGATGAAAATATATTAGGAGATATATTATTGTTAAGACTTAACTAAAATTCTATCATATTGAAGTTAATTTAAGTTTTTTAAAATCTATATTATTCCCTGTTGTTTTGAAAATCTCATATACAAGTATAAAAAAAAACTGTTTAAATGGAAATGTCTTCATGAAATGAACCAGTCTTAAACATCTATCAAAACAAATTTAGAATTTCTTAAGAATGAAATGTTTATTGTATAATAGGGTGTGTTCTAGAGACCTGCACGAGTAAGTAAAATTGTAATCAAGTAGTACTCACCGGGTATGTTTACAAACGAGTACGATTACCTAGCTGTCAAATTGCCACCGTGGTACCGTAGAATCGTAGGAAACGAACCGTTTTACTTATTTTACTCGATTTTACTTAAAGCTAAATTTTAGCTTTCGATTTATTATACCCGTTACTCGTAGAGTAAAAAGGGTATACTAAAGTCGTGCAAATGTATGTAACAGGCAGAAGGAATCATTTCCGACCATATAAAGTATATATATTCTTGATCAGCATCAACAGCCGAGTCGATATAGACATGTCCGTCTGTCCGTCTGTCCGTCTGTCCGTCTGTCCGTCCGTCCGTCCGTCCGTCTGTATGAACACCTAGATCTCAGAGATGGTAAGAGATAGAGGTTTGACATGTATGGGACAAATGCTTCTTTTATCTGCACGCAGATCAAGTTTATTTCAAATTTAGGCCACGCCCCCTCCCGCCCCCGAAATTTGGAAAAAACGTTATATCTCCTACAGTTTTGAAGATAGACGTTTCGTACCTTCTACAGATAGTAAGTAATTAGCAAGATGAATCAATTTGCCGAAGAAATGATAAAGATCGGATGAACGGTTCTCAAGTTATGTGCAAAAAAGTGAACCACCCCCTCCCACCCTAAAAAATGTTGCATACTTTTTGGATGGTCACCCTAGGGAACGCAGGAACACTGTTGAGCATGTTTTCTCATGAGTAACGGGTATATCGAAGTCGGTTAGAGCCGACTTTAACATACGCTCTCGTTTTTACATCGTGCCGGTCGCATAAAATTTCTAAAGAAATAATATCGACGTTCGTAGAAAGCAAGAGTCGGGGAGAGTACAAGCGGATTGCAGTAAGTGGTTCCAGCGATGTGTGGAAACTCTACGATAGAATTGCGGAGGCCAATACTTCCGAATTTGTTGGCTATGTGTTATGCAAGAGATAAGAAAAAACTTTTGAATTTCCAAAAGGATCCAGTCCATCAAATCTGCGAAAACATGTTTGTTTAAAACGCTCAAGCACCAGCGAAGTATTGCCTCAATTAAAAAAATAGAGGCAAGCTAACTTCGGCTCGACAGAAGTTTATATACCCTTGGAGCCTGATATGTGCCTGACAGTTTTTATGGCAGCTGTACTAAATCGTAGTCCGATTTCGACAAGTTTTGGTGAAATTATGTGAAATCATTGAAAACTTAAAAATACGTGCGTTGGGAGCGATAACATTGAAAACAAAAAAATTTTTCTCATTAAGACTTTTTTCAGACCTAACTTTTGTATGACAGCTATACTATATAGTTGTCCGATTTCGATAAGCGTTGGTGAAATTATGTGAAATCATTAAAAAAAACTTATATATACGAGCGTTGGAAGCGATAGCACTAAAAACAAAAAAGTGTTTCTCACTAAAACTAGTTTTTCAACCGATCGTTCCTATGGCAGCTATATGCTATAGTCATCCAATCCGGCCGGTTCCGACAAATGTGCAGCGTATTTATACCAAAAGACTTCGTGCAAAGTTTGTGTTGATATGAAGAGTCAATGTTTCGTTTCCTTCGTCCCAAATATATGTTCTAGTCCTAGTTAGGTAGATATAAGTTTATCTGTAACTAGTTTAAGTAATCGTTACATACATGTGCAATGAAGCAATATAAAGACCATCACTATTGAAGTTGAACACCCAACCAAGTGACGTTGAACACCCCCAACCGAAGACGCTCACCCTAAGTCAGGAGACTTTTTCACCCCCCTACACAAACAATGACCATCAATTATCAATTCGTCGCCGTTCGCAGCAATTGGGCCTCTGTTATTAACAACCGGTCAATTGGCCGCTTAGATAGTGCGATTTAACTCCTTCAGACTATTTTTCGTGGGGTTATGTTAAAGCTCATGTCTATACAGACAACCCCGCTTCAACTGACACATTGAAAGACAACATTGAAGCATTTATTCGTGAGATACCGGCCGAAATGTTTGAAAGAGTATGCCAAAATTGGACTAAGCGGATGGACCATTTGAGGCGCAGTCACGGTCAACATTTGCATGAAATAATCTTTAAACATTAAATTATATGGACTGTACTATCGATTCAAATAAGGATTTCATGCATTTTTCTGAATTGTATGTGTTTTTTTTTTTAACTTTTCTATAGCTCATAAAAAATCACCCTTTATTAATCGAGGTTCAGTATTATCATAATCATGGTAATGTAGTGATCATGTGTGCTCATTTTTGGCCTCGAAAAACAGTTTCTAAGGCACTTAGCTGTTTTATTACCACGGAGATCCCTAAGATGCGAATTGCTTTTATGCATTAATACATGCTTGCAATACATACTTGCATGGTTTTATACTTGGATGGGAGCAAATTTTATTTCACATTATTACTATTTTTATCTTTCTGCGAATTGATAATTAGTCAGTCACGGAAAGTGGTTTGAAACATTCCTTATGATCTTAACTATATTCTTTACTATATTCTATTGCTTGCTATTCAAAATGATATTACAATATTTAAGAAATCTGTAAATTAACATTTGAACCCAAACTTTCAAATTACTTGCACATACAAATTTTAAAATTTTTCCTTGGTTTCCAAATCACGAAAATAAGTAAACAAAAATTAATTGCGGCGAAAGCTAAATTTTTAAATCGATTTTTCCCGCGAGTTAAGCATATTTCGACCAAATGCTGAAAATATATATATTTTACAACAAACAATATGAAAAAAATTATTTCGATCCAAAAAAAATCCCAGTGGTGGTTTTTTTATTGAATCACCCATTTATACAAATAAATGTTTGTCTGTTTCTCCCTCTTGCCCGCCTTAAACGTTCATCCGATTGTAATGAAATTTTGGGAATCGGTTGGACGCTTACCCTGAAATATGGGGGATATGGTAAAAAAACTTGCGATTAAACTTTTGGCATGGACTTGGTACACGGATAATTCATTACCTGGAGTTGAACATTGGCTATATAACTTTTATTTAATGGTCTGAAATATTGAGAAACTTTTATAATTTTTTTACGAACTAAGGTTAGTATGCAGATTGGATAAATGGTGTAAAAAGTTTAGATCACAAACCGCGAATTTTCCCAGATTTTCATTTGACTATTTAAAAAAAAAAAAAGATGTGAGTGTCGTTAGCACTCACGAGTCTATGATGTGAAACATGATGATAAGTTTAAGAGCTTATTTTCAAATCACAAGTTCTCTCAATGATATAAAAATCAGCAAGGTCGCTCTTTCGAAAGAAGACAAATAACGGGGAGTAGAAATACTAAAAACAGGATCACTTGCTGCAGAGTTCTTTAATTTTTTCAGGAAGTTTAATGCGCTGATCGAAAGATAAATGATGATATTTCACCCCCCATTTTACCACCAGATCCGACCCAGATCCCTTCCAGATCCCTTCCAGATCCCACCCAGATCTCGCCCATGTCTTGCCCAGCTCCCTTCCAGATCTCATTCAGATTCCATACTGATCCCACCCAGATCCCTTCCAGATCCCACCCAGATTCCATCCAGATCGCACCCAGATTCCGCCCAGATCCCGGCCAGATCCACATCCCACCCAGATCCCACCCGGATCTCACCCAGATCCCGCCCACATTCCACCCAGATCCTACCCAGATCTCACCCCGATCCCACCCAGATCCCACCTAGATCTCGCCCAGATCCCTTCCAGATACCACCCAGATCCCTTCCAGATCCCATCTAGATCCCATCTAGATCCCACCCAGATCTCGCCTAGATCCCGTCCAGTTTCCATTCAGATCCCAACCAGATCTTGCCCAGATCCGTTCCAGATCCCACCCAGATCCCATTCAGATCCCATCCTGATCCATCCCAGATACCAACCAGAACCCACCCAGATCCCGCTCAGATCCCTTCCACATCCCACCCTAATCACACCCAGATCCCAAGATCCCACTTAGAAACCACCCAGATCTTATCCCCATTCCCACCCAGAACCCGCCCAGAACTCAGCCAGATCTCGCACAGCTGCCACCAACATCCTCATCCAGATCCCACACAGATCCCACCAAGAAACCACCCAGATCTTACCCCCATTACCACCCATATTCCGCCAGAACCCTCCCAGATCCCACCCAGAACTCAGCCAGATCTCGCCCAGCTCCCACCCAGATCCTTATCCAGATCCCACCCAGATCCCACCCAGAAACCACCCAGATACTACTAAGATCCCACCCAGATCTTACCCCCATTCCCACCCAGATTCCACTCAGTACTCTGCCAGATCTCGCCCAGCTCCCACCCAGATCCTCATCTAAATTCCACACAGATCCCACCCATATCGCTCCCAGATCCCTCCCAGATCCCACCCAGATAAGATTCAACCCAAATCTCTCCCACATACCACAAGATCGCACCAAGATCACACCCAGATCTTTTCCAGAACCCACCCAGTTGCCCTCTTCAGCATCTTTCCTACCTCTTCACTTCCCCCCTCAGCCCATACTTTGTGTGTGTGTTTGCCGGGAAACTGCACATATCAAAACAACACAAAATATGAATGACGTCAGCGTCACGCGACGCAGAAATCAAATTTTACTCCTACTAAAATCGTCCGTACCGAAATTAAAGATGTTTCACATCACAGAGCTCTCAATTTGGTATACAAATCAGCAATGGCAGTTTGTCACAAGAAGAAAACCATGATACAACTAAAATGGTTTAATGCTGCTCTCAGTGCCCTGTCTTTTCAGTACTTAGTAGCACTCACTCTCCCTCTCGCGTTTACAACAAAAGTTGTGGGAGTACGCTCTATATTGTTCTCTCGTTATTGTTGTGGTAGTTTTCTCTGTTTTAAACTTTTGGCTGAGCCATAGGCAAAGAAATGTAAATGAAATCTTGGGTGTGGGTGTGTGATCTTAAACTCTTCTCTGCATCTCTCTCCGCCCCCCAACGCCAATCTTCCCCCTGCCATCACTCTGCCAACCGTCTTGTGTGTGTGTGCCGTGCCACTGCACAAAGCAAACACAGCAACATAATATGGTTGGCGTCAGAGTCACGTGACGCTAAAATTTTACTCCTACTAAAATCGTCCGTACCGAAATTGAAGATGTTTCACATCAAAAAGCGCTGATTTGTTGAACAACAGGTTTAGATTAAACAGTCCAAAATATCGCGAAATTTTCAAAGTTCTCATTCGAGTCGGGAATATATGAGGTGCAAACCGATCTGAGTTCAGATTATCATGAAAATTTGATACATAGTAATAGTGCACTGAATGGCACGAAAGTTCGCGAAATTAGCTAATTTTTTTAAGTGTCGGGTATTATAAAGATTAGATAGATCGCAATGGTAGATGCGTAAATGGTAACATCGAACAGTCTACAAAGCCGGGCGAATCGACGGGAGAAAATTGCAAAATTTTTTAATAAGTTTAGATTATCATAAAAATTTAACAATTGGCATTTAAGCACGGGCAAAGAGAAGGTGTCGGTCAATTGTTTTTAAAAAATCGCGAAATTTGCAATTATTCTAATAAGAGTTTAGATTGTAATGAAGATAGTTAATAGGCTGTTAAAAATGAAGTGTAAATTGTACGTAATCGGAATTCCCAAAATTCGTCACATTTTATAATGAGTTTAGATTTTAGCGAAGATTTGACGGTTGGCAATTGAAGACGGGTAAATAGGAGGGGTCTGTCAATAGGTTTAAAAATATTTCGGGTAAGTGGGAAGTGATCATAGAACGGACAACAAAATCGCGCCACCAATGGCATCAATTAGTCATACGAACGTTAAGAAGGACGATTTGCAAGAATATATAATTGTCATAGAAAGATTGCGAAAAAGCACATCAAGAAACATTTTTCTTTCAACAATCACCTTTGCCAGCTATTGGCGTCATTTGCGAAGTATGTAGCCATTAATAAGCATCTCAAGCCTTGCCACTTGTTACCTTATTCTGACTCAGCGTTGACTCCTTCAAGACATCTCTACAAGCTTCTGAATAGGTCCCGATCATGCAAAAGTTTACCCGTTAAAGGTTAGCAAATGGCGGACCATATCAATGATCCTAGAGAACTAAGCCCATCGAAACCCACAATCTTTAAGATTGTCATTCCGAATTAGACCAAATATCTGGAATAAAATTCGTGTCTTTTCTTCTAGTTTCGATAGACCACCACCGCCCTTAGAGCGCTCGAACAACTCTTAACAGGTTGAACCATCATCTTATAGGCCAAATGCAGTTTTCTGGGCTTGCTGGTGAGCGGGCGAGTGGTATGGGAGCAGTTACAACTGTAAAACCAGTTGAGTTGCAAATAAAACTTGAAATCGGAGTAGAGGACCCAGGCAGCATGCTGCGTTTAGGTTTTTTTTTTGACATTTTGTCGCCTTTAGGCGACGCGAGTCGCTCACGAAAGGCCAAAACCAAACAAGCCAAGCGGGAGTCGAGTCAAGCAACAGCCGAACGAACGAACCAAGAAACCAACGACCGACCGAATCTACGACGAAGTCGTCAGTTGCAGCTCCAGCTTGGTGCCCAGCCCCAGCCAGTCTTCGGTACGTATTCAGCCAGCCAAGTTGTCGTTACCCCCAAAGTCGAGCCAAAGACGAGCGCCGTGTTGAGCTCAGAGGCACATTTCGTGGCCAAACTGTGCGTGAAATTGGTAAACCAAAACAGAGAAACAGAAACCGAAACTGAAACCATTAAACGGGCATTGGATTTCGCGTTCCGCAGGCGCGTCGCGAGTCTGCTTTTTTTTTCTGTATGAAATTAAAATTTTTGTGATTTTTGTTTGTTTTATTTTCTCGTTTATAGCAAAACGATTTTCAGTTCAAAACCAAGAAAGATTAATTTAATTTGTATTTGTTGCCGATTTGGATTAAAAGGTGAGCATAACTAAAATTCTTTTAATACGAAAAGCTGAATATCTCAGCTGGTCGATTCAAACTCGATTGACTGGGTCCCGCCAATGTCAATGTTTGACTTTCAAAATGGTATTCATTGATTGGAAAAAACAAAAACAATAAATTACTTCCATGCCCCTCCCCTCTGCTCACGCGAAGAATGCGGAATGCCAGCAGCGGATCACAGATCGCAAGATCTGCTCGTTCGCTCGTGCCGTATCGCCAAAAGCCATCATCAATCTTCCCAACACAAAACAAACAATATAATTATGGATATCCAAGCAACATAAACATTCTTGGGGACAGTTTTCTATTTAGCAAGTTTGTATGGAAACGAGACGAGGTCAATCGGCACTTGGCATTCTCCTTATGTCACTGATGAACTTTGATCCACTTAGATATACCCATGGCTAATCATCTTCATTGTGAGAGCTATTCTATTCAATTAGAAATGCCACAGATACGGTACACACGAGCCACACCACAAAGTTGAGGTCATTGCTCAAAGCATTTGTTTTAACTTTGGAAACAGAAAACAAACCACCGACCGACTTATGGATGGTATGCGTATGGGTTTGTCTGTCAGATACCAAACCTACATACAGACATACAGTTTTATGTTGTTATCTTGTTGTGTGATTTAAGCTACGCTTAGAAATAGACATCATAGAAAATCTACATAAGCAATTATGGTTGAGCTTAATGCTAAATAATGTGACAGCGCGCAAATACCCTCTCTTGGCGCCCAGAACTGGTCGTGACTGAATTTTGGGAAGAAAAAGCTACAGATAGCTGCTAAGTGTCGGGTTAGGTCAAAAGTTTAGTAGAAGCTGAGAAATCGGCCCTAAGTCTTAAAGTCTGTAAGATTTGTATTTTTATCATATTGTTATAGCCGCATTTTTTTGAAGATGAATGTGTTTTTCGTAGAATAATTCCTGGGACAATTTTCATAGAGTATTTCCTGCAACTGATCATGAGAATGGACAAATCGAACTAAGGAGTAAACTGCTCAAACGCAAATTTTAAAATCATGGACCTACTTTTAATTTTATGTATGATCTTTTTTTAGCGTTGCTTAATTGCTTATTAGAAAGGATGCATCCAATAAGATATATATTGGCGCTTGTTTCATTTGTTTGACAGTGTAATAACTTAAGGTCTCATGTTTTTATACTCTGTACCAAAGGTACAAACTTGATTTAAATAATAAGAATATAACAGTGATCTTCAACACTTTTCTCCAATGGACTAAACCTCCTTTAAAGCATGAAAATTAACTTAAATTAATTGTATCGATAAACATTTTTTCCAATTTTTGAGACTTTCAAAGGTCTATAGGTTTCCAAATTTTTTTGAGAGGACCTTCAAACTCTCAGATTAAAAAGTGTATTTTTGAGACCATTGTAACCCCTGTGGATGGAATTCTTCTTTGAATTTAGCTGTGAGCCAGACAACTTAGGATCTTATGGCTTGACCAGGCTTTTGTTTTACCAGAATCCCCTTTACCTAGAGCCGTTCTTTGTGCTTAAGAATAGTTCTGTAAAGCAATTCTTACATAGAAGCCTCTTGTAGACAAAAAATGAACCTTATCTGAAAAAGAATTACAATTGTGTATACTAAAACACCATGTCCGGTTTATGAAGTTAAGGGCTTTTCCTTACTTTTTAACTAAAAACATCGAGTAACAAGTAAGAGTGCTACAGTCGAGTGCCCCGACTGCAAAGTGCCTTGTAGCAAGTAATTTGGTTACAATAGTTTAAATTTCCCAAGTTAATATTGACTAACTTCTTCGACTAAATATATTTTCAAATGCTTTTCATAATTTACAATCTACCTTATTGATATAAAAGTTTGTTAGAATTAATTGGTCGGAGCACTTGCATATCTTGGGTGTTTTTGCTCGGACTCTATTAATGTATAAAGAATATACAGAAATTGGGCCTTACATAATATTAATTTAATCAAGCCAATGCCTTCTATTCTGGGTCCTAAAATTTTATTAAATAGCTCAAAAAAGATGTTTGGGCCGTTTCGAACCAAAAATAAAATATTTATTAGAAATTTTGGGCACCCTAATATTTTTAAGATTACATGACAAAAATGGCTATAGCTCCCTCAATTTCAGGCACGCAAAATGTTTGGAAAAGAAGCGGCTTGTTCATATATTTTTGAGACTTTTTGAAGGATAGGTCTTTTTTGCTTTGAAAAAATTTTCTTAATCCTTTAAATTCAAAATTCCCGAAGGAGCTTCCTTCTTCAACTTCATGATCCCCTTTTATCCATTATAATGGATACAAGGTATAAAAACGGTACAAAAAGTTCGTGAATGAAGCAGCTCCAATTACAAAAGTTGAACAGCATCAATAGCTGACTCACATTTATATTCGCAATATTCATAATCTGTACAACTTTCATATTAATTGGATAGTAAATAACGGAGTTATAAAAACGTTGCATAATTTTCGGCGTTTCTTATAGGAACACACTTGTAGTCATATATATGCTGTCTGCTTAAAATGTTAACATAATTGTTGACTATATGTTAAATAACATACGGAAAGGCTATTTAACATTTCTTTTCCTACAAAATGGAAATATCGAATGCTCTAAACCGTCACCAGAGCAGACTCCCTTAACTGAAGGTATTGTAGCAAATAACAATGACCAATTCGGCTGCACTTTAAATATATAGGCGAAGCTATGCAGATGGACTCTTCACGACTTCGAAAAATCATAGTTGAACAACTTTTGATAGACCGATCACAGTTCTTCCATAAATGGGATAGTATGGCATATAGGCCACAACATTAGTACATTTCCAAATGACAGCAGATGCGTGGCAAATTGAGCGGTTACAGAAGATTGAGTATGAGCGGCAGGCAAGGCAGAGTGATGCATGATGCAAAAACAAGCGCCTAAAGTACAAATTAGGTAAAAAAACCATTTTATTTATGATGTGGACCCATGGCAAATGGACTCTAGAGCAGTGGTGCCCAAAATGGCAAAAGCCCATCCCATGGGATGGGAACTTATAATTCTGCCGGCGTCGCAGAGCGAATACGTGTGTTCCATAAATAGCACGCTCGGCGGCTTGCTCTCTCACGACGCATGCTTTCGGCATTTTCTTCTTTCACGAGGCATTTGTTTGTTTGCTTGTTGTTCATGTTTGACGTCATGACGTTTACTTCGTATTTCACTGCTACGCCACTGCTCTAGAGAGAAGGGAAATGCTTGACCTAATGAACGGTTCCAATTGGCCCTCTGAGGGAGGCCACAAAATATAGGCGGGACTTTTTAGGGGATTTTTAAACAGGAGTGTCAATTTTATTTGTGGAGAATTCGATAATGTTTAATATTTTGTGTCCTCAACTAATGTACATATTATAATGTTTGTTCTGAAATTAATGTTAATGTCTATCTATGTAGTTATTTTCCTGCGACTGGTTCTCTTACGCATTATTACCGGTGATCGATTTAATATCTCGGGGAAAGTCATAGAACAGGAAATAGTGTATTGTGGATCACTAAAGGGAAGTATGGGCTTTTCTTGTACTGAACACGAATCTGTCCTTAGAAATGGTCCATCACGTCGAGATTTTTTAGAAATTATAGGCACATAGTATTCTTAGCTACGACTTATGTGAAAATTTTGAATGTATGCCTCAAGAGTTCTTTGTTAAAATGGTACTTAACCGCAAGCAAAGTGTATGCAAGACTTCGGTTTCCACTAAACTTCATTTAAGCTCGTCTGTTTGTTTATATTTCACTTAGTCAAGTGAGTAGAATGGGTAGCTTCGCATTTGGACTTAACGGAGGGTCTGTGGGGAGAGGCTGATCAACTTTAACGCACACGCTTAAGAGACAGCAAGAAAGATCATTTACAGAGATGCGCAAGATCCCACTCACATGTAGTTAGCTGCTAGCTATATTTAGGTTTGCTGTTGTTGTCTCCGCTGGGTGTGGTCTGCGTACGAACGAATGGAATGTGATTATCCTGCCTTTTGCTCTTTAGCAAATAAAACGAAACAAAAACCAATAAAAATCCCAAACAATATTCGACAATTTGACAAGGTGAAAGCCGTCTTTTTTAATTACACATTGCTTGTGTGTTTTGTTATTGCCCCATTATTTTTTTGGCATTTTCTGCAAATCATTCCCTGCACTTGTTCATTCCTCTGGGCTGCATCTCCATCCTGTTTCCAAATGCCCAGGCAGCCCGAAATGGAGATTTTTGGTTTCATGGAAAAAAAGTTCGAACGTGGAAAAAGTGAAATTTCAAACAAAAAACTTCAAAGCTTCAACAACAGCAGCAACGCCAACGACTGTTGGCGATAATAATTGGCGGAAAGTAGCAACAACAATAAGTAGGACGCTTGAGTGGATGCCCGGAATCGAAGCCAATCATATGAAAACGAAGAAATAAACCAATAAAAATAGTAACTGAAAACAACAAAATAAAAATAGCAATAATTTTGTTAATCGAATTGAAATGGAAATCAAATTGCCTGCAACCAAAATATATGATTAAAATTCCTCAGACATACGAAAGCCCCCAAAAAGGAAAAACGGCATATGTACACGAATGTATGAATGTATATGCGCATAGTTGTGGCAATCATTTTGAAATGCATTCTAGCCAAGCTAAATGGGAAACTAAATGGCTTAGTTGATATAAGTAATACGATAAAATAAAAGATATTATAATATTTAAAAGAGGACAGGGGAGTAACATATTGAAGTTACATATGGACATTTCCATTCTGTCGAACCGTGACCGTCGTACACATTGAAATGAAAAAAAGTCAAAATAAATCGAATTTTTAATTGGTTTTTTACTTTATAATATAGCTCTCAGCAAGCACTTTAATTAGTGTTAAAGTGTATATCAAGTGAAATTCGGTTTCCAAAATAATGACAAAATTGGAAGCTATTCGAACGTGACAAAAACAGAAGTGGATTTGGGGAGCAGCTATACACAAACAACGTTTAGCGAAACCTAACACAATAACTAAGCCCAAATAATTTTAATATCTTATGAATGAATAGTTCTTTGATATGTATATTATTTGGTTTAAAAATACTGAGTATATTTTTTGTAAAAAAATATTTATCCCTATTAGATGTTTACAGGCGGGATCGAACCCACGACCTCCCGCCCAGCAGTCCAGCACACTAACCACTGGGCCACATACGGCTATAATGCGATGCGAAAACTTGCAGTTAATTGCATTGGCATAGTTTCTCATGGTTTCTTATGCATTTATATAGACCGCTTTGTACCATCAGAAAGATTTTAGATAGAGAAAGTACGAGTAATCTATAGCCACTTTTTTACAAAAAATTAAGCAAATTTAATGTCAAAATGAGAAAAATCGCTCTAGCACGGCCGTGAAACCGAATATATCCAATTGGCTTATTAGTAAATGTAAGATTAGCTTACATTAGTTTAATTTAATTGTTTCCCTATAAAAATTCGATCAAATATAGTGTTTTCAAGCATTTTAATTTTTTTGGCCCAGGTGGACCTTTTTTTGGAAATGCCCATATTTTGAATACAAACAATTTGTGCACTGAATTTGTATTTAGATTCTTG
Organism: Lordiphosa clarofinis; assembly: GCA_018904275.1. Taxonomy (NCBI): domain Eukaryota; kingdom Metazoa; phylum Arthropoda; class Insecta; order Diptera; family Drosophilidae; genus Lordiphosa; species Lordiphosa clarofinis. The sequence goes on along the minus strand of JAEIGQ010000090.1, from coordinate 868,630 downwards.
TATGGGAATACTGCTCCCTTAGCTTGAGCAAATAATTCAAAAGAGGAACAACATTTGATTAGTTTCTATGAAAACTCGACTTCATGTGATAGCCATAAACCTTACGTGTGGCAACTGATAGGTGATCAGCCTCGCAAAACTCATATTAATAGCGTTTTTAAATAATTTTAATACAACAATTTTATTTTTGCTTTAAACAATGCTAGTTTATTGATTTTCCAAACTGAACACACTGAACATTTGGCTGAACTGTTCGTTATATAGATGCTTTGCGACAAATTTTGATCAAACTCGGTAATTTTAAACGCGATACAATTTAAATCAAACAAGCTTTCTCACTAGAACTAGTTTTTCCACCGATCGTTTCTATAGTAGCAATAGCATGTAAAATAAAAAATGCCAAGTTTGAGAACGTTTCTATGACCACACAGAGGAAAATAGATTCCCGTAGAATGGATATTCCAATATCCACTTGTATGTATGTAAGTATATATGTATGTATTTAACAGAGTTTTTATACCCGTTACTCGTAGAGTAAAAAGGGTAAACTAAAGTCGTGCAAATGTATGTAACAGGCAGAAGGAATCATTTCCGACCATATAAAGTATATATATTCTTGATCAGCATCAACAGCCGAGTCGATTTAGACATGTCCGTCTGTCCGTCTGTCCGTCCGTCTGTATGAACACCTAGATCTCAGAGATGGTAAGAGATAGAGGTTTGACATGTATGAGACAAATGCTTCTTATACTTGCAGGCAGATCAAGTTTGTTTCAAATTTTGGCCACGCCCCCTCCCGCCCCCGCAATTCGAAAATAACGTTATATCTCCTACAGTTTTAAAGATAGACGATTTGTACCTTCTAAAGATAGTTAGTAATTAGCAAAACAAATAAATTTGCCGAAGAAATGATAAGAATCGGATGAGCGGTTCTCTAGTTATGAGCAAAAATTATATATAGCCGAGTTAAAAAGTGTTGCATACTTTTCAGATGTTCACCCTAAGGAACGCATTAACACTTTTTTGTTTTTTCATGAGTAACGGGTATATCGAAGTCGGTTAGAGCCGACTTTAACTTACGCTCTCGTTTTAACTGAGCTGCTGCTAAAGTCAGGTTATGCTAACGAATTACAGTTCAATGTTAAGCGTATATATAATATCAATAAAAACAGACAGTTTTGTCGAATTTTTTGGAGGGAATCTAATCGTTGTGGTATGTACTATGTTTAAGTACCTTTGATCTGTAGAAATTAATCATGGCGTCTCTGTAGTTGAGGTTATTCGGGATTCATCTCACAAAAAAAAAAAAATCGGGAAGAAAATTCAACTTTGCTAAGCCCTACAAAATGTTGTTTAGATTTGTTAGAGCTGTGCCTTTTTCCTCCTTTTAGAGCTACACATTCTGCTTCTGTTTTACTTTGTCTCAACAGCAATTATTTTCATATTTTAGGACTCAGTCTCATTTTGTAGGCTTTGAGAGCTTACATTGCACTTAAATAGTATAATAGAATTCTGGCACTAAATGGATATCACTTTTAGTTCTCATCTGAGAAAAAGATCGCGGGGCTTCATTGTTGTGAAATTTCAGGCTAGTGTATTTTGTTCTTGTCAAACTGCGCATAGTTCCTTAATTCAATAATTCCGTAGCTCAACTGGAAGTTAGTCGTAAATGGATCCATACTAAGTTGCTTTTTATTTCATAGCATTTTATGCCTGCTGCCAGGCAGCTCCTAAATATGCCTTTGGCAGATAGACAATACATTTTCTGGGTGTACTATAAATCATGCAAGTTTTATTCAGAGTCACATTCAGAGTACATTGGACAGCCGAAATCCGCTGAGAGGATTTAGTTGAAGGATCTTTGTCAGCGCAAGTTAAAGAAAATTTGGAATTGCTTATTCAGAAGAAAATAAAATCGAGTAGAAAGGACTACGGGATCTAATAAACACAAGATTGCCCATCATCTAAATGTGTACGGCCGTCTGAAATATTATCAACCCACAGCCAAAACTGCTTATTCCAGAGATCTAAGATTTGGCACACCACTTCGGTTAATACTCAGAAAGAAAATTTGGAAAATTTCACCGCGAAATAGGTGAAAACGCCAAAGAAAATTAGTATGGGGCACATAACGGCTGTAGCGCCAGGCAATGTTGTGGAGTAAGCTGTTTTGCTGAGAGCGAGTGAGAGAGTGAGCATGAAAGAGAACGACTCCCGTTCACACTCACACTAAGGGCCGATTTCTGTTCTCCCAGATAGCTGCTATGTGACAAATAGTCATCGATTTTACACTGTTATTTGTTAGTTTATGTGACAAATAGCTCTGTGTAGAGGCCCTAATGTTTAAATGTACACTCATACGTATGTAAGTGTGTTCGCGCGTAAATGCGTAGATGAGCCTTATCTATACTTATAAATGTGTTGGACCGACTGGCATATAATCAACCAACAGTCAAAACTGTTTATCCTAAAGATCTAAGATTTGGCATATAATTTCGTTTAGTTAAAAAATGCTGATTTGACTTAAAAGATTTCGTTTTCTATCTCAAGCGGACAGAAAATCGCCCAAGCCCAAATTGATGTGATATTTAAAGAACAAATTTTTTTGGGTTCAAAAAGTAAGTGCACAATTATAAAACGCCTGCAAAGCATATCAAATGCAGTTTTGTAAACGTATTTGAAATATGAATTCAAATCAAGTACTCTTAAATGTACCCTCTTTCTTCCCCAGAATCCTCTGGCTTATCAAACAGTTTTTCACACTTATAGCTTGAAATTCATGACAAACCTATTGGAATGCAGCTAATCCACCTGCCAGCTCATTGAAACAAATGCACAAAACGCAATATAAATCTAAAAATCATTGCTAAATGCAAAAGACGGACTTACAAAAGTACAAATGCAAAAAAAAACCAAAACAGAAAAATACACAAAAACAATGAAGTCGTCGAAGGAGAAGAAGCAGAAGAAATAACTTTGAAAGTGGCACAAAGTAATTTTAATGCTGAATGGAGCGTAAAGTTTTTCAACTGCAATTGCAATGGACTTTTGAACAAAACAAAAAAAAAACTCCGAAAACAAAAGCAACAAAGTGCAATTATAATTGGTACACAATTAAATTCGATGCCGAATGTTGCATTTTTTTTGGTTTTTGACTGCTGTTTCTTTGTCAGACTGCTTTTCGAAATGGAAAGTTAGAAAGAATTATTCAATTACCCCCCGACATCAAGTGTGGCTCACCCATTCGCATTTATTTACATCAAAAATCGAATAAGCCCAATGATGAGGTAATCAAATTTACCAATTCAACAACTTTGGAGACAAATCTACACGCTCAAGTTAGCCAATAAAACGCCTCTAAGCTCCAAAACGGCAACGGAACGAATAGAGGGAAAAATAAAGAAAATTATACACAACTTTATTTTGAACAACGACAAAAGAAATGAGCGAGAAGCGTGTGAAAAAATGAGATAAAAAGATGCGACTATTTTTAAAGTAGCATAGCATAGCGCATATTACCTAATAAAATCCAAATGCGATAATGATTATTGTGATGGGAGACTAAATTAAATCAAATTGCTAGGGAATTAGTTGATTCAATTTTCACATGGGAATATTGTTGGCTTGAAATGGAGAAGAAAATTGATTAAGACGCTATTCTGGATCAAAACAGCTTAGGAGGGTGGCCCTAGTAAGTTTAATCGTACAACGGAATCGATCTGAGCAACCAGGTTGGCCTTAGTTTTTAATATTCAAAATAATATAAAAACACTAGCTGACCCGACAATCGTTGTTCCGCCATATAAATTGTTTCTAGTAAATTTTTTGGTGAATATTTCGGATGAATTAAATGGCTGGTAGTCGTTTGAACGCATAAATTAAATTTACGAATGAACTCCAGAAACACGTTTGAATCTGGAACCGTGCCGGTGAGGGAACCGTTGGTTCTGGTAGCGTCTCAATTTCCGGTAGTTGGCCATAGCTCCAAGTAGAACTTTCGAATGAGCGGAATATTCGATATCTATAATATATATAAATGCTCGATGTATGTACATGTCGGCGTTGTCAGTCAATCTGTTCGGCGCGCTAGTCTCTGCTCCAATTGTTGTTGATGACTTCGGAAAGTTCGGGCCTCTTGTGAATGAGAAGAACACACGCATAATTTAATTTATTTCATGTAATTGTTGATCCATTCTTACTGCCCTAGCATTTCGCTTGTGTGTTGCTGCATTCGTTCGACGGCCCAAATAGCCACACCTACGTTTTGCTGGCATTGTTTACTATAACACACACACACACACACAGATAGAACAAATTGAAACGATTAATGAAAAATGAATTTCCGATATTTTAGTAATTTAAACAATTTTCAGCTGGCTGGAGGTCAACCACAACGAGGTTCAGCTAAAAAATCCCAAATAAAATCAAGAGAGATCGTTGCAGTCGAGTAGCCCGACTTCATAATACCCTGTACAGTTGACAAACACACACACACAAACGCACACACATACATATTAGCAAACAAAAACGCGCACGCACACACACACACATATGTACGCGCGCGCAGCACAGCGTTCTGCACAGCGCGGTGGGGGGAGGGGCCAAAATTTGTTTCGTTAATAACTTCGGTGTTTTAGCTCAGATATCATTGTGCGTTTCATAGTAGATAGATTTAAGGCCCAAGATAATATATATTAAGCGACGTGGTTGTAACTTTAAAATTGTGGCTCTGACAGTTTTTTGCGGTTTAAGGGGGGGGGGGGGAAATTTTGCAAATCTGATCTGCGTACGGCCTATACCAATGTACATGCAAAAATTTTTATCTCTATATCTTATAATCTCTGAGATCTACGCGTTCATACAGACAGACGGACATGGCTAGATCGACTCGGCTGTTGATGCTGATCAAGAATATATATACTTTATAGGGTCGGAAATGCTTCCTTCTCCCTGTTACATACATTTGCACAACTTCATAATCCCCTTTTACCCATTTTCAATGGGTACAGGGTATAAAAACAAAGGTCGCTATCCATAACAACATTAAACAATTTTCACAATAATAAAACCAAGAGTTACACAGATGAGCAGTCTTCGGTTTCGTCAATTCAATAGAATGTTTTGCAGAGGGACACCCAAATCACATAGCATTACGAAATCAAAAGCGTGAATAAATGATTCCCATATGATGACAAAATATTAGTTTCTTTTGATGTGATGTCATTGTTTCTGAGTATTCAAACTGTATTCAAAAAAGATGAAAAGATATCGAGAACTATGCTAGCATCCCAAAAAAATTATTTATGGAAAGTTATCTTCAGCTCGGCCTAACTTTGTATACCCTTGCAGCTTGTATAATTTATATTAATAGAGCATTTAAATGATTTTTATTATTTCCCAAACATACCAATAGATGAGAATAGAAACGTTAACTATTTAGTTTTAAACACAGATTATGTTAAAGTTTGGTTTATTGGAGACGGCGAGTTGCCGGTAATTTCCAAAATATCAATTTGATCTAAAAACAAGTGATAAAGTCGGTCAAGCCCGACTATAACATACTCTGTACCTGGAGTAGAAGCTGAATGCAATGCTGGTGGTGCGCTCATCTCAAAGTTTCTCTCTCTTTTTCTCTCTCTGTTACTCTCGCTCTCGCTCTCTCTCTAAGATTGTGTGGTGTTAGTTGTGAATGGGTGGGGCGAGGGCGATATACTTTTTTGCTCATAACTTGAGAGCCGCTGATCCGATCTTTATCATTTCTTCGGCAAATCGATACATTTTGCTAATTACTAACTATATTAAAATTGTCCGGATGTTTGTAACGCATAGAAGGAAGCATCTCCGACCACATAAAGTATATATATTCTTGATCAGCATGACGAGCTGAGTTGATATAGCCATGTCCGTCTGTCCGTCTGTCCGTCCGTCGGTCCGTCTGTCCGTCTGTTTCTATGCTATCTCCTCCGTACACATACATGTGTATAGCTTGCTTACACACTTTGTTTGGATTATCGTTTAAAACAGTCTGTTAATATTACTGACTTATACCGGTACGTACCGGTATACCGAAATAAAAGTCTAGGTACCGGAACCGGAATAAATATAACAAAAAACAGAACCTTTTACCGAAACTGCAGTTTCGATACGTGCCAGAACCAGAACCGGAACCGAAAATCGATTCGGTTTCATTTTTTTTAGGCCTACCCTTCAACAGTTAAGCCTTCCATTCCACCTCCCAGAGGTCAGTAAATTCCATTGAACTATCACTTACGTGGTGAAAACTACTTGATAAGATCGCAACCTAAGAAAAAAAAAACACAAAATTGTACAAAACCAACGAAGCGGAAAATATTGGATTAGATTGAATATTGGATAGCAACATGAAGCCAAAGCTTGAGACTGGGACTGGTTTTCCACACCAGACTCAACCGCATGCAAAGCAAAATTGGCTAATTGCCATAATTGAAGAATCGATAAAAAAAAAAAACAGAAAAATATATAAAAACAAAACCAAAACGAAACGAATCGAAAACTTGAAGTAGCCCAATTAATTTGCACCTCAGCCAAAGCAGCAGCAACAACAAGTGCCAATGAGCCGCACTTTCAAGTGGAGCTCAGACTTGGGCACATTAACATATGGATATGGGCATATACATACTGACATACGATTTTTGGTTTCTTTTCATTTTTGTTATTGGTTTTGCATTTCATGTTCAGGTGCGGCGGAGATTTCTTTTGCCAGTGCTAATTCGTCTCGTTCCCAGTTTGGCCTAAATACCAAAGAGATGTGGCCAGCGAAACTGAAGCCGATTTGTATTCCAAAAAGGTGCAAACATACTGAAGTCGTATTTGAGTCTGTTGTCTGTGTGGGTGGGTTGGCTGGCAAGTGGCATGAATTTCAATATTCGTGATTTGGTTTACTCTATGAGACTATGCATTGGCATGCACTGCAAGTAAATCAAGTAGCTGAGGCTACCTGGCCGCTTCCCCTCCTAAGCGTGACTAGCCATGACAAAGGAATGACGTGACTGGGACACTGTGTTTTTGACGGGTAGAAGGACAAACAACTTGGAGGGATGTATAAAATGGGGTTGGCAATTACAAAAGTTTAAGCAGCTGCAAATGTGGGTGCAAGTTTAGTAAACGAAATAATCTCGACAAGCCCGATCGAAAGGAATTGGGTTCCATATCTATATCTGTTATCAGTTTTGCTACCACACTTTCAGTTTCCTAAATATAGGAAAAAATGTCAATTTTGCAAATCTAGCGACAAATTTGTATTTTCTTGCGTTGTGAACTTCAATTCACAGGATGTTGTTGAAAGGGAATTTGTTTGCACTGGCATAAGTAACGTTTGGGTTTGGGTAAAGTTAAAGTTCGGTGTCCCTTTAAAAAAACTTCTTAGATACCTGCCAAATAGGATGGTGCGCAATTATTGACAGACTTACATAAATGAAGGTTTAGTTCTCACTACTTTGAGCACTCAATTTTTTTTTAATTTCTACATTCAGCACAATCAATTAGCATGTCGAATGAAGTTTATAGGTCATTAATATTAATTGTCTTTGATATGTCGCTTCGTCGGCTTTTGGATTGTTTTAAGCATTTTCCCTTTGGAGAGTTAGTAGAAATCGCATTGGCCCAAATAAGGCAAATACGAAGGAGTGGTTGATAGTTTAAAAACTTAGTTTGAGTCAAACAATGAGTCACAATCTATAATGTTTCGCCATGCGTAAATTTGATTGTAAAAAACAAATGAGAAAGTCGGTCAAACCTGACATTAACAAACTCAGTACCTGGCGTAGGAGCTGAATGCAGCGCTGCGCTCATCTTTAAGTTTCTCTTTCTTTTTCTTTGGCGAAACCTCTCTCTCTCTCTTACCATCTCTGAGATCTGTGTGATCATACAGACGGGCGGACAGACTGTTACATACTTTTGCACAAGCTTTATATAAATTAATAACTTTTGGTACAGAGTATAAAAATATTACTCAAATTAACATGTACGGGAGTGTCATAGAAATAGAGATTTGGTTGGTTTACAAACCGCTCGAAAAGTTCGTTGGTGTCTCAGAACTTCAAGAGATTTTATTTTCTAATTTGAACACCGATTTGGATGGTTTGTGTCCATGCTAATGGTCCATTTCTATCAAATCTTTAAACTCGCAAAAAAAATATCCCATCTTCTAGTTATAAATTAATTTGATGTTTAAATGAATTTTTTTGCCTGTGTTATATGTTTTTTTTTTTTAAATTTAATTCAAATTTAAATGACTTAGTTAATAGAATATTAAGAATAGGATATAGAGAATATGACATTCTCCGAAGAGTAAATGCTAAATTTAAAATATTTTTGCGATAATTATAAAATATAACTTGGCAACCCTTGTTAACCATGTTGGTACACAGAGGCGCCACCATATGTAGAGGGCCCTGTGGTTAGTTGTTTTTAATGGTTACGCAGCGTTAGGCATGTTTTTATTAAAAAGCTTATTAAATTATTATTGGTTTTGAGTTGGAGTTTGGTTCGAAGAGTTTTCTGTGACACCGCTGATAATAGATTATTTTTTAACCAAAGAAAAGTTGCAATACTCTTTGAGAATTTAAGAAATTTAAAATATACATAATGACGCCCATGGGCATTTTGTATTTTTGTATGGAATACTAATAGTAGTGGTACCTAGTATCTCTTCTATCGATTCAATACGGTGTCCACGGAGCGATCACTTCAGTCCGTTTGCAAGTCAGACCAATACGGTGGTTGCGGAACGAAATGGGTGGAGTGGCAAAAGCTGCACAGCAAGTCAGATGCTGTGACTCCTTCTCTGAGGTATACCCAATCGGAGTAAAACTTTAAAAATAGTTCTTATAACAAGCTTGGTCTCCAAATATTTTGTATGTATTCCAATGATTTTAAGAAGCACCTTTAATAATTGGGCACTGTTCAATATCATATGGGCTCCCACATCCAACTCATAATATACACTCGTGTATATGCACTTCTGTTTTTTTTATGCAAATGTTAAACACGTAAATAAAATACCTGTAATCCCTTCATGAGCAAACGTCTTTAATGTCAAAAGCCCCATAAAACACGCAAAATTCTCAAAATAAATGAAATGGACGTGGCTGGATTGTATGTACTTATTGTAATTGTCCCCTGACTTCCAATCCACATACGCAGAGTTTAACTTCTTATCCATCATGAGCTCAGATTATTTACTAGCTGTTAGCGCACACAATGCTGTCACCCCCCTCCCTATGTATTACCTTGTGCTGTCATCATCAACGCCCGCGCTTGCTTAGCTCACCTCTGTCTGTTTATGATCTAATCTCGTAAGGAAAAAGCATTTGCAAAGTTTTACATTTGAACTTGAAAATCTCAAGTCGTTTTTCTTTGCCAAATGATGCTGGCAGGTGGGAGCAATCACTTGCCTCAGCCTCTGCCATTTCAATTGCGAAGACAATGCGATGACAACGAAAATGGAGATGGAGATGGGAGAGGCGAATGTTTGTGTGGTTTTGTGTGAATGGATGGGAGGAGGAAGTTCATTGCACTCGTTAGGAAAAAATTGCTGAGTATTTATTGTTGTTATGGTTGCAGACCAAATCAGAGGCGAGGCAGACAAGCCAACATTGACATTGTCATTGCCGGCCGCCGCCTTGGATTGCTGCAAATTCAATGTTGTCGCCAGCTGAAGACTGTTTCCAATCACATTTCATTAGAAATGGAAAGTGTGTGGAGGCATATTGCAATTAATTAACAAATGAAACTAGTTTAGAGGGAGAATCAGATGACTTATACGATTGGAAACGCGTAGGTATCCGTCAAAGTGTGTAACTAATAGATAGTTTTAGAAACTGGCGCCACGCGAACTGTGTGAAGCAGAGTTGTGAAAACATCGGCAGTGAGCACTATCGATAATTTAAACATCGATAGTATGCGTCATCGATAGTATTCTACTACTATCAATAGTACAAACTATCAAAAAAATTTGTTTTTTAATAAATGAACAACAACATTTAATTACATATTATCTAAGGAATAGCAAATTAAGAAATGAAATAATTTCATTGGTAATTCACTTTGTTACAATCTTAAGTTTGCTCCCAAATAATGATAGCGGGTCACAACTGTCGATTGTTTGGCAAATACACAAACATCGATCCTATCGATAGTGCTATCGATGTTACGGCCCATCGCTTTTTCGGCTTAAATTGAAACCGCCCTAAAATTTAGAAAATTTCTCAAAAGTTTAAAAAAAATGTCTGTACTTAAGAATTTTTTCTAAGATTTAGTAAAAGTACTCTGAAACTGAATTTTTTAAAAATATTTTTCTAAAATTTAGGGTAAATTGCCTTGAAACGAATTTCACAGGAGAATTTCAAATTTTCAGTTCGACTTTGGGGCTTGTTTTGGTGAGTTGTTATTTTAGTGTAACTATTAGATTTGCTTAAAACTCTCCGAAATGTTATACGTTCCGTTATAGTTTGATTACAAAAATTGTAAAAAGTAATTGTTTGAAATTTTAATTGGAACTGATGATTGTTGTCCCTGCTCGGGCGCGAATGAAAAATCCCTAAGCGTTTTCACGAAATCCAAATCACAATATTATGGACGCCGGTATATCTCCCTCGCTTTGCTGATCATATATCTGCAGGCGACAGCTATTACATTTGTATGTAGAGATGCTGGAACAAGGCTTGGGACACTGGGCGAAAACCACTTGTTTTCCTTAAAGTTTTTATATTATATTAATTCTTAGCTAATCTGCTTCAACACAACTTATACCGTCCGGAGAGACTCTCGCACTTCACATTTGGGTATAACATTATTATTATTAGTAGCGTCATCATCTCCACTGTTTTCATCCATTTCTTTTTCAACCTCCTATCGACGTCACAATCGAAATAGTTTTCAATCTTGTCTTTAGCAAACCGAAATTCCTTTCAGCTACTTCGGCTTAACTGCTTGACGCAATTTTGTCATCCTGAGCCATTAAACCGTCATTGAAAACCAGATTTTCTAAAGAAATTCTTACAAAAACTTTAGTGTCTGAAATACCAGAGATACACTTTAAGTAGTCGAGAGGAGTAATTTTTGGGAACAGACTCTTTATTTTCGATGCATTTCAACATCTCACTCACAATATCCTCCTGTAAACATCTTATTATTCCCATATCCATTGTTTGAATAAGTGCTGTTAGATTTGGAGTAAACAATTCAATTCGAATATTTTACAACTGTGAGTGATCTTACGTATCTAAAGCAGAGCGGGCAAACTAACGAAACGAAACGTTTGTGAATCGTTTCGTTTCTTTCTTTGCACAGAGCGAAATACTAACAAAACCCGAGAAAATGTAACTGTAAAAAAAATGAGTTCTGTTCAGTTTGCGTTCGTGAGTGCAAACTAAACGTAAAGCGAAATGCTCTCATCTTGATTTGCGGACAAAGGGAATCGGAACGATATGCAGCAAGCGCGAATAGTTCGGAAACGTTCGCTGCTCAATTTGTATACACTTAGTTGTTTTTTTTTCTGTTGCTTACTTCTTTGTTTCTCTCAACTTTGTTGTTTTCGTTTGCTTTTATTTTATTTATGTCTTCAGCAGCTGAAGTAGAACTAAAAGCCGATCATTCCGCAAACGATTTCTTAGTATATGTTTCGCTTCGAAACGTTCCAATTCAGTGCAGCTGTCGGGAGAACAGTATTCCAATCGTTTCGTTTGCGCTCTTCGGCAATATAAAGTTAGTACTGTAATGCACTATTTACTAAATTTACCTTTTAAACACTTATCACCTTTTAATGCAAATGTCTTCTCAGTAAGACAATTATTAAAAAGGCCAGTTTCACCTGCTTTAAAAACATCATATTCGTCGTACTTCCTTAGCAGGGATTTTAAGGTAATATCCGATTCTACAGTTGAACAACGCCACTTCATCCCAGATTGTTTCTTGAAGCGGTTAAACCACCCTTTGCTTGCTTTGAAGCCTTCACAATTTAAGGTTTCTCCAAATTGTTGCCCATATATTTCTGCTGAATCATGCTTCCACTTACAGGAAGATTGCTAATTCTAGATTTATATATCTATTAACATTCAAAAATCAAATAGATATTCTTGTCACCTTTTGTTTGTTTAGCGGGTTCAAAGCCAACGTTTGATTATAATTCAACAATCAACATAAATCAATAACGACTTTGAGCATTACTCTCAGCAGCAGACTTTTTTTGCTGTCACCCTCCCAGTCGTTTTGCATGTTCCTTTAAGGGGTTATATACAGTTAGGATTTTCAAAAAATCGATTTTTTTTTTTTTGCATTTTCTTAATATATACATATCTGAGTATACACACACAAAATTTCAAGTCGATCCGACGAATATTTTCGAAGTTATAGACACATTAGTGAACAAAAATTAACTACATGTAAAGTGCTTTCAAAACTTTAATCGCGTTTTTCTCGAAACAGTGTTTTCAAAGTCGGTGAGCAAGATTTCTCGGAAACGGCTGAACCGATCGGTCTGCGATTTTTACACAAGCTTCCTAACTATATTTTTTAGTAATTAATCGAAGGATTTCCCGATCCGATGAAAATTTCTAATTTTTCTAAACAATTAAAGAGCCGAATTTTGGTCGAAAATCGAACCTTTTGCTTTGAGTAGCCCCCATTTTGTCAAAAAAATTTTTTTTGCTAATTCCTTCGATTAATCACTAGATTATTCATTATATTAATGAAATTTATTTGGTTATCGCATTTTAGTTGATCCAGTCCAGAGATATCGTGCTCACCGCAAGGGGCCTTTTTTTTGCGGACCTCTGCAAAATTGGCAATATCAACGTTCCCGATGATTATTTTTGGCAATAAAAAAATGTGAATATAGTTTAAGGTTGTCATAATATACCTGCCAAGTTTCAAATCAATAAACCAAATAGTTTGCTTAGAAGAAATTCTTGAAAAATGCCTTTTTTTCGACCTCCTAACTGTATATAACCCCTTAATATCGACGGTCCACGGAATAAGCATTTGCAGACTACAAGGAGCAATACACCGATCGCTGATTCATATAGAAACTAGTACCACGGTAATCAGTTTCCAATCGAAAATCCATTTCAATTTAATATCGATCTTGATTTTGGTGCATAAAGCACCCCTTTGATTTCTCAGTGGAGCCTACATTTCTCTATGATCTCATAGTCCGTATTACCAATCAGCAAACTGTAAAAAAAAGATGCATCCATCATCTGGGGGATTATGTGAGTTGGCATTTCAAAAGTTTTGCCTGCACCATGCTGCGTATACGTAATGTGTATAGGTTATTTATGTATGTACATACAATATATATCGATGCCAGAGACTGAGAAAAGTTTTTTTTGTTTTGCAGGCTGACATATTTGGGTTGAATGTTAAAAACACGAGCTTATGAATGCCTGGGCATAGCAAAATCAGCAAATGTCGCAATTAACATATCTGACTTGTATATATATATATATAGAGTGTGTGTGTGTGTGTGTGTAACACACCCCAGTAACATGGCAGGCCATAAAACAAACATGACTCGGTCTCGACTCGACGCTGGGCTTACAATTTGTGAGTAATACCTGTACTACACACTATTCGCAAGCTGCAAGAAACAAACGCGTTTGTTGAAGTGATTAGCCCCACCCCACGAACGGAAAGAGAGAGAGCCAAAGCTGAAGCTGTAGCTGTAGCTGAGGCCCAGCTTGGTCAGGGCCATATAAGAAGATCCTGACTTAAAGCGGAACCAACATAATATGGGCATAGCCATACTTATGTATAATCAACATATTTGTACATACAAATTGGCGCGCAAATTTCTAATCCAAATGTTAACAGGTAAACGTTTCTGTTCCCGCATCTCTCCCCTAGAAACCTCAAATTCCATTCTAAATAAACAAAATACAACTTAAACAAAGATTTCACCACATCAAACATTTCAATTAGCGTTGATTTTTAGTGTCAAACTTGACATTAACATTAACTCTGTCATACATGTAAACAACCACACACACGCACACATTCACATGGATGCATGAACAGAGAAGGTTTTAACAATTATTATAATTTGTTGTTAGTTATGTCTTTGGAATGTTAAATGTGAATGCTGATTTTAATTCCGAATTACGCACTACTCGTTATTTCGCAGCAAACATTTTTTTCTCTCATTCTCATCTGCCTTTGGGAAGGAAATAACGTGTTTAATTTTGGAGAAAGGCAAAAAATATTCTGTGGGATAAGAAAGCGTTTCTTTATGAGGATAGCAACCATTTGCGAATCAGGACGATATTTATTTTAGTTTATAAAAAAGCGATTAGTCCTGAATATGGAAAAATGTATCTATTGCGGCATTACAAAATAGCTTTTCAGAATAAATGGGGTTTTTAAAAGTATTATATTCAAGAGAAAGGGATCTACAGTTTAACGCCGAATCCGAACGGCAAAGATTAAGAAGCTTTTTCAGGCTGGTGAGGTGACCGGATTTTAAGGAAAAAAAACTTTTTATTAGATGTTCCGAAGCGGGAAAGTCATACTTATATAGGATAACCAAGCGATAGAATCGATTTCCCCTGACAGGAACTGTGTTTAAAAACTTCAACAAGTTTTTTTGACTGCTGCTTAAATTTCTGATTTGGAAATCTCAGGTCAGTGTCGAATCAATATCAAAAATATATACTTTAAATGGTCGGAAATGATTCCTCTTGCACAACTTTAGTTAACCCTCTTTACTCTACGAGTAATGGGTATAAAAACGAAATTTGTAACGTACGAAACCAGATCAAAAGTCGATGCTTTGAAAGTTTTTCATTTGATTGACTGCGACTTTTCGAATTACACTACATTACAAAAATAAAAAATTAATGATCCATTTCAACTGAAATATTTGTTTAGTATAGTTTGGAATGGTGATCTCAGAAATCGATTTCAAAAAATTTTTCATGGCTCCGTTTTTGAAATATTAATTAATAATGAAGTGAGCGAAAAGCCAGAACAAAAATAATAATCAAGAACGGAACAAAAGTCGAAGCAAACAAAAATTTATTTTTAAATAATCACGAAAAGGCCACATTATTTTGCACTAAATTGCTTACAGCTCCTGTGTTTGTTCATAGATTTTGATCACCGTTATCTGTCTTTCTTTGTAGAAGTGCGATTCCTAAGAAGAAAAATTAATAATAGTTTATTTGGATTTTTTATATTTTTTCCAGGCGATCATAAATGAAATTTCTCGCATTTTCGAGCAAAAATTCGATTTTTGGGAAATATTTTTGGTTATTGTAATCAAACTTTTAAACCGATGTGAAAACAATGTTCTACGCGATTACTGGCAGCTCACCTTTCGGTTCATATCTTTCATAATTCTATCTGAAAATTATGAGGTGAGATATGGCTACATTATAAAAAAAATCGAATTTCAAAAACGGAGCCATGAAAAAATATTTGAAATTATATTTTGAGATCACCATTCCAAACTACACTAAAAAAAAATTGTTAGTAGAAATGGGTATTTTTGGCTGTAAACTAGTGTTATTGTAAGTCGAAGAAAACTGCCGATGACTACTTTGACAGTCGACTTATCAAAATGTTGTAAGCGCCAAATTTCATATATTCTAGGTACCTGCTGTGTCTGAAATATTAACATATTACTCTGTTAGGTAACAATCTGAACCGCGATAATATAATATACCACAGACCTATAGTGAATGGAATGATTTTGTGTGATTTTTGACTCTTCTTGGCCTTTTTCAAAGGTTGAACATTTACCGGAAAGGTTGGTTCTTGTCATTTATTTATGAAAAAACAACTTCGGTCAAATGACCACCACGGCTGACTTGGCAGTATCCCAATCGATCCACCCAATTTTTAAGAACATTTTCAATTGATTCGTCACGTATGTCAGCAATAGCAACTCGAATCTCGTTCTTCGTAACATTTGTTTGCATAACATTCGTCCTTTGTTTGCATAACATAAGCTGATTATTCGATTTTCGACAATAAGGCATAGACGATCGATTGAACGAACCATTGAAAATGTTCTCATAAATGCGGTAAATCGAATGTGCTACTGCCAAGTCAGCCGTGGTGGTCATTTGACCGAAATTGTTTTTCATACACAAATGACATTAACCAACATTTCCAGTAAAACCTTTTATAGCAAAATTAAATTCCAATTTTTAAATGGACCACCCTATATATACTTTACAGGGTCGGAAATGATACCTTCCCCCTGTTACATACTTTTGCACAAATTTAATTTACTCCGTGTACCTTTGGTGCAGAGTATAAAAATTCAAGGCACCGACTGTTGATCTGATCTCCTGCGTTACACACTTGGTTTTTTTTGGAAATTTTGCAAGTCTGAGACAAACTTGATCTTAATCTCGTATAGTCTCTGAGATCGACGCGTTCATTCAGACAGACGGACATGGCTATATCGACTCGGCTGTTGATGCCGAACAAGAATATATATACTTTATAGGTTCGAAAATGATGACTTCTCCCCGTTACATACTTTTGCACAAACTTAATATACTCTGTGTACCTTTGGTAAAGAGAATGAAAAAAGAAAAAGGAACATTCGTAGGAACATGTTTTTTGCAGAGGAAACAGACTTATTCAAGTCCATTTCCTTTTTCAGATTTCAATTTCCAATAATTGACCCCACATAACTTCCAACTGTTTATCATTAGAATACTACACATTGCTTGTGTCGCATTGCATCAGCTGCAGAGTTCAAGTTGTAGCTAGTGTGTTGCGTAAACATTCGTGTTGGTCGTTAGTTGATTGTCGGTTTCTTGTGGCCGGTTATGTCAACTGGACAGCGGGTTCTAATGACTGTCAATCAGTTTTGATCAGCCGGCGACCAGTCGACCAAGTTGCTTGACCCAATTAAATGGCAGCTGGCTGGCTTGCTGACAATGCACTTCAATTACTACAAATAATGCATTAAATGCATTAAACACTCGTGATCGTTGAACTTGCTGATGGATGCAGTCCAGTCAAGTGTTGGCATGGCATAAATGTGTCAATCTTGTGAGTTGACTGGACAGCGTGTTTTCACCAACTTTCTTCAGGATGTTTGGCCTTTTGCGGGTTGCTTTAATTACGCAACTTTAGGCGGATGCATTGCACCCAAACCTTAACCGCACTAGCGCTATTTGCTGCACAAATATGGCCAACCCATTTCCGCATGTCAACGACGTCTTCGGCTGTCATGCGTTACCTCAAGTGAAATTTCGTTTAAAATGCTTGAAGAGCCACCGGAACCTGGCCTGGTCGAGTAACTGCAACTGTGATGTGGGTGGAGAGTGGATCAACATCCCCCCATAGAGATCTAAGCTGTTCCAGCTTTTGCTCCACCCACTCCTACTCCATCGCGCCGTTGACGTCGTCTTCTGGCGCGTGCAGTGAAAACTTGAGAAGCACGTAGACATAATTTATTGCCAAATGCACGAAATTTACTGGACACGCACCGCTGACCACGTTCCGTGTCCACATGCATGTGTGAGTGTGTCTGGTCATGGATTCCCTCTCCCTCGGCCGAAAAGTGAAGTCACTCTCTGGGTTTTCGATTTCTGCCGCAGGGGGAGGCGTGGAAAAACGTGCAATAATTAAGCAAATTAAAATGTGAAAAATATTTTATAAAGCGTTAAGTTGCGTTTTTGCGTTTTCTTCAGCTGGTAAAATTTGTAACTTGATGCGATTGCACATAACGAGCCATAATTAAAGTGAAAACGCACCAGATCGACATGGATATGGGCATTTCGCGGGTCGCGAACGTACGTTTGTACGCTTTTGATGTTCAAAAATACTAAAAAAGACGAAAACAAAAACTATCCCCACTTTTCTTTTGCGATTTGATAGCATTTTGTTAGCTCTGTGTTTAATCAAAAGACGGGGCTTATCGAGTTTTAGATTTCATAACAATAGCATAAACAGAGGTCGCGAACGTACGCGGAATAGAAGTCGACTTTGGTAACAGAAATCAAAATTCGCGAAATGGAACGGAATATTGTAAAGGTATTAATTTATTATAAAGAGGATTAAGTAGCTTTATTGAGTGTTTACAAGAAAAATATCTCGATTGGTTTTTAAATTGATTAATTACGGTCGCGAACGTACGGGTCGCGAACGTACGGTTAGAAAGACAGATAAAATTAACCGTTAATCGAACTTTTTGGTCATTTTTTTCTTCTAAGATTGCAAGAAGAGATTTTGTAAACAAGCATATCTTTGCAGTAATAATTAAATATAAAATTGTCATTAAATTTTATTTTTCGGTCAGGCTACTTGGCGGAACCAGGAAAAGTTATAAAGTTATAGATATGCCATCAGGCCGTCAGCTCCACCTCCCTCAGCTTCTCCATTTCAGTGCAGTATTATTTCATTACCCAAGCTTGACGAGTGGAGTCGAGTGGAGTCGAGTGGAGTCGAGTGGAGGGAGGCAGTTGATGATAGTCCCAAGTGCATAGCATGTACTAAACGGAAACCTATGATCAAAATTTGCAGTAAAGGTAGAGGTTTTGTGTGCCGTTAACTAAAGATCCGCTTGAGTCTAGAAATGCAGATATTAAGGTTATGAAGAGTTCTGTAAAACGTACTTAAGGATTGGTACTTACAACTGTTCCGAGTTGTGTCCAAAGAGGTAGATCAATAATAGTTTCCCTATGAAGTTGGTAACACAAAAATGTGTGTGTATGTGTGAGTTTCATTTTTTAAATGTGCGTCATAAAAAAGGACAATCTTTGAAACGGTGAAACGGAAACACTGAGCTGATTTGCCTGCATTTTAATTTAGTTTAATCTGTTTTCAATATTTAGGGATTTTTGGAAATATATGGAATTCCCA
This sequence comes from Lordiphosa clarofinis, assembly GCA_018904275.1. Taxonomy (NCBI): domain Eukaryota; kingdom Metazoa; phylum Arthropoda; class Insecta; order Diptera; family Drosophilidae; genus Lordiphosa; species Lordiphosa clarofinis. Next base: position 849,769 of record JAEIGQ010000090.1, on the reverse strand, counting down.
TCGGAATTGAATGCAGTTTGTGCCTTCAAGTCAGCGCCTCTACCTGTCAAGTTAGCGGCGTCACGAGCTCAAGAACGAAAATTTTAGTTTATCTGAGTTCGACTGCGCGTGTTTCGGAATAGATACTTTAGTAGTAAGTCCAAAACCGGTTTTAAAGATGAATATTCCACTCTGAAAATGATTAATTCTAGTATTTTGCCAAAAACATACCCAGTTATTATTCCGCAGCCACCGTATTTACCGCAGTTAGCCCTCCAAAACGGTACGGTATCTTGCCATGATTGAGGAGATAGCTAAAAATCGCCGAGCACGCCAAAACAGGTCTCTCCTTACTATCTGTCATAAATGAACTAACTAAACCAAGCGAGCTCCAGTTTCGAAACCCGTTCGACTGGTTTTTTTTGATCCCTCTAACCAACCGTCTAAATTTTTTGACCTTCCAAACCTAAAAGCCAACCAGACCCGATATGTTAGAGAGTGAGTTCGATTCCAAAAAAAACTTAAGTCACCTTTTTAATTTTTTATGAACAATATCTAGTGAAATACTAAATGTTACGAGTTCGATGAGAATAATAATAATAAAGTCACAGATTACACAATAAAAGGTAAAGTTTTTTAGACCAGTTACTTTTTGAAGCAATTGAACAGGACGTGAATATGGTTCATTTGACTTAGAGTTGTGGAGTATTGTATCGACGATAACACTAGTTTACAGTTAACAGTTCTATAGTTTTCCTAGGCGTTTAAAAATGAAATTTTATACATTTTCGAACCAAAAATCGATTTATTTATATATATTCTGATTTAAAAACAATGTTCTACGCGATTATTGACAGTTCAATCACATTTCGGTTCATGTCTTACTTGACTCTATCTGACAATCATGAAGTGAGGAATTGCTTAAAAAATTAAAAAAATCATATTTAAAGAAAAAAGCTATGAAAAAATTTTTAAAATCGATTTTTGAAATCACTCTAAACTACTCAAAAGAAATATTTCAGTTGAAAAGGGTCATTCATTTATTTCTATTTTCGTAAACTAGTGATTTGAGAAAATATCTATAGAGACAGCGAGACCTTATCAAACTCATGAGTGCGATTGAAAAAACTTTTGTAGATTTCATTATTATACCCTGTACTCAATAAAACTCCACCTCCTCCATCCTTTAACAGCTAAGAACTGTCTCTCTCTCTGTATAAACGCTCTCTCTGTAAAACGCAGAGGCACAAGTTGTGGCATGTATGTAGGTGTATACCGTACCCAGATCAAGTTTGCTCCAGATTTAGCAAATTTCTCCTCCTTCTTCTTCTAACCGCGACAAATTGTCAGAGCCACAATTCTTATGTTTGAGCCTAGTGACTTAATATATATTCAGTTAGGCCTCATATCTATATATTCTGTATACCACAATAAGATACGAGCAAAAACACCGAAGATATGCAAGTGTGCCTCCCCATTTATTCAAATAAATTTTAAAAGTCAGGCCACTCGACCGCAACACTCACTTGTTTATTTTTTGTGTGTGAGACTTAAACGAAAATTTCTTGACACTCGGGCTCTAGAGGGCTTGATTCCAACACATCGCACCAAGCACACAGTTCAAACAATTGTAGAAGCTACAAAAATTTATGTGGGGTCTTGAATAATTCCACCGAAACCGAGCTGACGCTTGAATTTATTATGTGACACAACTCAAAGTTAAACGAGAGCGTAAGTTAAAGTCGGCTCTAACCGACTTCGATATACCCGTTACTCATGAGAAAACATGCTTAACAGTGTTCCTGCGTTCCCTAGGGTGACCATCCAAAAAGTATGCAACATTTTTTAGGGTGGGAGGGGGATGGGTGCTTGGTTCACTTTTTTGCTCATAAATTGAGAACCGTTCATCCGATCTTAATCATTTCTGCGGCAAATTGGTTCATTTTTCTAATTACTAACTATCTGTAAAAGGTCCGAACCGTCTATCTTCGTAGGAGATATAACGTTTTTTCCAAATTGCGAGGGCGGGAGGGGGCGTGGCCAAAATTTGAGTACTCAGCTTTCCGATATTATATTTCTTTATTATTTTTCAACATTGAATAACACAGGCTTACAAAAAAATACCATTTTTGCAACAGAGAAGATAGAAAACTTTCTATATTTATTTTATGTCGCTGCATTGTTCGTTTTCCTCCGGCACGTCTGGCTTTCAAGATATTTGCATAAAAGAGTGTTTAGCGAGGATTCCACATTTTCCGTATTAAAATCCAAAAAATTCTATATTATGAGCAAAATCAAAACTTCGTGTCTGGTTTTTCTGTAGCGTCATTCAGTGCAGCTTACATTAAAACAAATTTATTTGGATCAGGACCCTGATTGTGGCCACAGGACCAACAAATGTGGAGAATCTTCGCTGAACACACTTTTATGCAAATATCTGGAATGCCTGGCGTGCTCTAGGAAAACGGACAATTCAGCGACCTATAATACATATAGATTGTTTTCTATCTTTTCTTTTGCATAAGTTGGCCTTTTTTGAGAGCCTGTGTAACTAGATCAAGATGTTTTTGATGTGAAATGAGGACCAAACTTCAAAATAATTTCGGAAAACTTAAGTTATGAATGAAAAAGTGAATTTTTCGGGGCCAAATATCGCCCTAGTCGTCATGCAACATTGGACTGGACTGTACATGTATGAGATTTGGCTGCAATACGATACCACAAGAAGACTTAAAATACACAAATTTACTTACAGTTTGCGTTGTAAAATAATTTTTTTCTATTTTCTATATTTCTTTAGCATTAGCAATAGAATTTCTGATAATTATTTAACATATTAGGCCCTTTTTTTTAGAAGAAAGATTGCCAGACCTAAAAAGGACGTCAGCATATCAAGGTACGAGTTCCATCGCGTGTCAACGCTTAATACCACCTTCCGGAGTTTACTAATCGGCCTGGTCTTTTCGCAAATGGTCCATTATTGCAGGGATGTGCTTGAAATGCATCACAATTTTCTTCAACTTGTCCAAAAGTTGGAAAATGACGAAGTCTCCTTCACTATGTCATCTACCTCTAAGTGAATTGTATGCGGCTGTACCTTTTTTTTTATCTCGATGTAATTAGCTTTTATCAAATTTGAATCCATTTTTCTCTTTGCGTCTCATAAATGCTTTTGCGATCGCTACCCAGATCATAGAGTGACCAACGCACAAATAGCATAAAATATCCCAAAAAACATCGCATATTCAATATTTGGACTAAAAACATATCACGATATAAATATTTATATTAGTTTTTTCAAAACATATCGATATATTGATATTTTTATATATTTTCGACAATCCTAATTTAACTATCAAATTAAAGTTACATATTGCTTGGTAAATGGTAAAAAGCGCGTCCTCTTCAACACAAACGAAACAAGTAAGAAAGTCGGTCAACCCCAACTGTAAAACGCATTTCTTTTTTGCACATAACTTCACTATCATTCATCCGATCTGTACCATTCCTTTTGCAGATCAATATCTAATGCTTATTACTAAATATATCTAGTACAAAACAAATGACTTTTTTCAATTTTGGGGGAGCCGGGGGGCACGCAGAAATGTAAAATAAACTTCATCTGTCTGCAAGAATATCTTACCATTTCTGAGATCTGTGCTTTTATACAGACATTCAAAAGGACAGACGAACATGGCTATGTCGACGCGGCTGTTGATGCTGAACATCAAGAATATGCATATATAATTCTTAAGATCGCAGATGCTTCCTTCTATGATGCTTAGTGTACTCTGTGTTCTTTTGGTACAGAGTATAAAAAGACCAAGCCGATTACACGGTGTGACAGTCAAAAAACTTCTGGGATGCGACAAAGTGTAGGTTTTAGATATAGTGAAATGTAACATTGTGGCATACCACAAATTTTTCGTGCATGTCAAAATTTGGAATAACGGGTAAAAATCCGTATTTGCGAGTTTCATGGAGTTAAAAAATCATATGTCTTAAACTATGCATCGTACAATAGCATGTTATACGTCGTTATACGTCGTCCGGGAGGCTACATGTAAAAATATAATGATTTTTTTAGTTTTTTGCAATTTTGCCTTACTTTGAACGAAAATTAGTCAAACTTGTATAAAACTGTTTACTTTTGGTATGCAGTTTCAAAAAACATTTAATTTCGCGTATTTTGCAATTTAGTTTATTAAAATATAGTAGTTTTCGATCGAGTTATTCATTTTTTTTAATTAAAAAGACATTTGCCGATATTTTAGATTCATGATGTGTATTAACCTCCGCGTAAGTTCAATTTGGCCGAACACGAGTGGAATGAGAGAATTGAGCTTTTCGTATGATACCGTTATGAATTGAGCTTTTTGTATGATACCGTAACGGTATCACCGTTATTGAAAGCAAAGGCAGAACAACTTAAACAAATAATTATAAGAGATTGGTATTAAACCGTTCATTATTTGGTGATTAAGATCGTGTGAAATTTATATTCAAAATGTGTAATAAGCGAAATAAGTTTATCTATGTTTGTGGTTTGTTTACGGACATTAGTCGAAGACGTAATTTTCGAAATAATATTTCAGTTGTGAAAACATACAATGCTATCTTCGATCGTTCTTACAAAACTAGTAGCTGGTACGATATATTTGCAAGTGTTGTTGCACTTTTCTAAACAAAGTGAAAGACAATTCGTCATTCACTTTGCCATTTTCTGTGCCCATTTATTAGTATTTAGTGTTTACTAATTAATATTAAACTTATAATCTTAATTTGTCTGGTTTAAAAGCTGTTTTATTGCACAACCAAAACCAATTTCCCTCAGTCCCAAGAATTTTCTATAAAGTGCTCAACAATATTATGATCGATAGTGCTATAAGGCGCGATTCATCAACATATTGCACAAATTTCGTAATCCGAAAAGGTACCATAACTGATTTTAGAAAATAGACTCACGTTTTTAATGGTGAAAATGTATTCTTTTTAAATCATAAAACAAGTATAAGGGGTTTCTACCAAAAAAGTGTTCAAAAACATCACCAAAGTCAAAAAAATTGTAAAAAAAACAAAAAAAAATTGGATTACCTAGCAAATACTCCAATAAAGGAAATTAAACCTGTTAAGTCATGTATGGCACGTTTAAAGACCTAAGTTTCTTCTTTCCAAAACTGGTAAAAAAAATGAAAATCAGTGGATATTTGACGAAGCTATGGGCGTAAAAGTGACCGTATGTGCAAAAAAGTTTTTTTTTACCGTTATTCAAAATTTCGATGTGATCCAAAAAATTCTAGTATGCCACAAAATTCTATTTAACTATACCTAAAACATACGCTATGTCCCGTTCCAGAAGTTTTGTTTTGATTTTTTTTTGTCACAGTGTGTTATTTTCACCAATTCGTTCAAATTCTAGTTCGAAATAAAGGGAATCATTATTAATGATCGAAGAAGCAGTGGGTCGAAACAAAACCCACTGTTCAAACTGTACTTACCAATGGAATAGAGCAATTAGAATTAGAGAGAACGTTTGCGCTGCCGCTCAATTTTGCTGGTGATTTCATCAACTTCTACTTCTGATTAATTTCTGATCAATTTCTATTTCTGATCAATTTATGATCAATTTCTATTTCTGATCAATTTCTCATCAATTTCTATTTCTGATCAATTTCTGATCAATTTCAATTTCTGATTAATTTCTGATCAATTTCTGTCTAGTTTTGTCCACTGATTACAAATTATCCTTTAGGATGCATAGGGACGGACAATGAAAATGGCTTTATATTGTGGATTGTCATTGAAAATAAATTTATATTGTGGATTGCCCCATAAAAATGAGTTTATAGAGTGATGAGATAGTGCCCAAAGAGATACGTTAAATTGCCAGTTGGAAATCACTGTGGTTAAATGAGAGCGAACAGCTGACAATTTTCTGACAGAAGCGGTGTCGACTGAGAAAAGTGCCTCTCTAATATTTTTTGCTCCATGGCAGAACTCTAGAAAGGTCTAAAGGTCATCTGAGTTTTCGTCTGATTTGCTGTCTGACCGTGTAAAAAGGCGTCTGAGTAGAAGTAGACATGAAGCTACTCAGATGAGCGATCAGACGAAATAGAACCGGTTCTATTTGGCCTGAGCACTCATCTGAGTGGCATTTATTGAGTTACAGTGTTCGTCTGACGAAAACTCATCTGAGCGATCAGGTCGTGTAAAAGGAGCTTAAGCAGGGAAAGTTCATACTGTATTGCCCTTTTACCTTACCAACAATAAGCAAAGCATCCTCTGGGTGTTCTCATTTCTCTTTACCGAACAGCCTACATATTTAACTTTACCTTCCTAGCAAAACTACAAGAACTCGTAGGAATTCTTTATAAACGTACGACCTAAAGTACCAAGTAAATTTACCCATAGCAATAATGCCTCCACCTGAGTTCTTACTCGGGAGGTGTTGAATTAGGTAAAATAAGGGAAATTTGTTGATCAATGGAGAGTTACGATTTCCTTTTAAGTTTAGATTTACCTACATTCATGGCCAACTCTAATGGATTCTCTTCCTTTTTCTTTGCAGCAATGCCATAATGGAGCCAATGACCATGCTGGTGTTGGCCTTCCAGCTGCTGGCACTCTTCTCGATTGCCGGTGCGCTGCTCATCTATTTGATATGTAAGGTGCGCGAGGATAATCAATCATGCACTGTGGAGGCTCAGCCGAGTCGTGTGGTGTTAGTTACAAGTGCGGACACCGCCTTGGGTCTGCAGCTCTGCACCCATTTGGCCAATAAGGGTTGTCGTGTGTTTGCTGGCATGAAGGAGGCGCACGATTCCCTGCCGGCCAAATTGCTTTGTGGTTGGATGAAAATACGCGAATACAGTGAAGAACCAATCAGCGGCACCATCATACCCATGCGTCTGGATGTCACACGAGAGGATGTGCTGCGCGAGGCCACCATAGCCATGGGCGCCCATTTGAATGCGGATGAACGGGGCATTGCGGCGGTGATCAATACCAGCGGCAGTGTATTTCGTGGTCGGGTCGAGTCTCAGGATGTACAACAATGGGAGCACATGCTGAAGACCAACATTCTGGGTACTTTGCGTGTGGCTAAGGCATTTGTGGGTTTCCTACGACCCACTCGGGGCCGTCTCCTGTACCTGGGCGGCACAACTGAAGCCAGAACTAACTCCGCCCTGGGTGGCGATGGTCTGGTGGCTTTCAATGCTTCGCGTGTGGCCGTGGACAAGTGCGCCGAGGAGCTGCGCAAGGAACTGCAGCCATACGGCGTCAGTGTGGTGGCCCTTGACACGTGTGGCATGACTGCTGAATCATTGTACAAGGCTCCGGTGGCACAGAGTAAGTGCTGGACAAATGCCAAGTTTCCTTCCACATTAACCTTTTCTTCCTCATCGCAGCCATGTCAGCCAGTGCCGGAGCACCTACCCAGTACACCGCGGACGTGCTGAGCCCCAATGCTCTGCAGGTCATTGAGCGGGCACTGTGGGACTTTGCGCCACAGCAACGCTACACGCTGCTCTCCCACAACAAGTACCAATTCACGCTGCCATGTCGATCTTCGCTGCGTCTCCAACGGCCAGCCGTAGCTGTCCACAACGCCAGCGAGACATCCGCCACCCAATCCGTCTAAGGGCCTCAACTTCTATTTTGGAACTTGACCTATTCCTGTATATACGTGTCCCGATTAACTTCCCGCTCAAGCTCCCACTCCCGATCCCACTCCTGATCCCTCCTGCTCTGGCAATCTGTTTTTTTTTAATTTTTTATCCTTTGCAAGGATTCTATATATTATACATGATATTTGTACACACTCCACGGTGTAATGATAGACAAAAAATACGTAATGTTACGATTTTTTATATAAAAAAAATAAACTTTGTGCTAATCTATTAAGGCATGTTTTTATTTCGATCTTTACTCGTACTTGGATATGAAATCAAAGCGCAGAACAGAGGCGGGAAAAACATCGCCAGCCCGAGCCTGAGAACACTTCGAACTGCTTGGCGGCAGATGGATAAGCACATCGGCACCCACAATGCTCTGCAGGCGGCTGCTGATCTGCAAAGTTGAAAAACAATTGTAAAAAGGCATCGAGGGGAAACTATTGTTTGGGTTACCTGATCTCCATTGACCCTGGCATGCAGCTGTCCATTCTTGCTGATAACCGAAGCACGCGCATATTCCGGGCGGCCATCCAGGACTATATCGTTAAGCAGCTTTAAAACGAATCATTTTGTTAAAGGAAATTGTTAAAAAATTGGAATAAATGTTGTCCCATTGTTACGACTGACTGAAAGCTGCGACTTGAACAATTATTTTGTTGCAAGCCTCTAAAATTTTGCAGAGGGTTCGGTTCAGGGGTTTAAACCCATTGTAAAGTTTAAGGTTTTGTTCGCAGACCGGTTCTCGGAAGCCCTGAACCCAAGGTCGTTTGTTCGAACCTTGGTTCGCTTGAACATGGAAGAATAGTTTCGATTTATAAATACTTATTTTTTTAAATAATTTATAATTCAATAATGAAATTTTAGTTGTCTAATTCATTGCTGACATTTACAATATTTTAGAACTGCTTAGTCGAAGTTAATAACAGGGACTGCAAATAATACAATTTTTTTACTGAAGGACCTATATAACCGGGGAAGAGACCAGAATTCAATTTTTGTGTCTAGACTAGATAGAAATAATCCAACGAACTATCGTGGCATTTCTTTTATGAATTGTGCAGCGAAGCCTCGAATGAGCATACTGACGACCAGGCTAACAATGTGGGTAGAGAATCACAATAAACTTAACGACGCGAATATTCAACGGTTGACAACATTTTCAACTTGGCCTCCATTGTACGAATCAATTTCGAGGAGAAGAAAAAAGTTTATGCTTACTTTGTGGACTTCAAGGCTGCTTTTGACCGAGTACCTCGTCAACTTCTTATATACAAGCTACAACGACAAGGTGTGTCGACCAAGATAATTCGATTTATAGGAAAAATATACTCGCAAACGAACTGTGCAGTTTGGACAGGAGAAGAACTCTCGGAGAGTTTTCAAACAATGAATGGCGTAAAACAAGGATGTCTTATGTCACCATTTCTCTTTGCGCTGTATCTGGACGATCTTCACGAGCACATAGGAGGTGGCCTGTACATTGAGAACACCAACATAAGGCTGTTATTGTATGCAGATGATATTGTTATCGTGGCGGATAATCCCTCAACACCAACAAATGATTAAAAAACTGGAGCTATACTCCACACTGTGGGGGATGGAATTGAATAAAACGAAATCCGAGATCATGGTGTTCCGAAAAGGAGGCAGGCTGTCAGCATTAGAAAATTGGACATTTCAGGCAGAACCGGTGAAGGTAGTACAGGAGTACAAATACCTTGGAGTTGTTCTGACGCCAACTATGAATTTCAAAAAACATGTAGCAGCAAGAACGAGAGAAGCGAAAGCGAGTATAAACTCAGTGTGGGCAAACTTCTTAAACAGGGGAACCCTAAATCTAACTGCAAAATGGAAAATATTTAACGCCATCAGCAGAACGGTGCAGTGCTACGGAGCTCAAATGTGGGGAGCAGAAATAAGCGACGAGGCAGATCAATTGCAACGCTACTTTATCAAAAGGATACTTAAGCTGCCGGACTGTACGCCGAATTATATTTTAGCAATAGAAGCTGGACTAGAAGATGGGCACATTAACAGCTTAACGCTTCATCTTAAATACTTGGCACGAGCACTATTTGAATATGAGGAATCTCGACTCCCGCATGTCCTGGCTAAGAAAATGATGCGCAATAACTTTGGATGGTTTTCTAAACTTCAAAGCAACGCATCGCACGCTGGGTGGATCGAAAGCAACATACAGCAAACATTTACCTAAAGCCTCATGAAGCGCATTGAGAATATATAAAGATTAAAACCATGAAGTAGGACCGTCATACTGCAACGAGCTGTTCCGACCAACGGACATTACCTGGATAATGAAGGCGAGAGGTGATCTGCTATGGTTGAATGGCTGTCCAAGAAGGACTGTTAACAGTGGCATACGCTCACTTTGTGGTTCTAAGAGAATTCCGTCTGCGTTGGTTTGAGAAAGGCACACTTACAACAGAAGAGGTAGTCATGGCGTCAAATGGAGAAATGGGATGGAAGAATCTGGCTAGATTTACTGAGGGGGCTATAATATATAGGAAAAATATAATTAATGAAGATTTTTAATACAAATGTATTATTAATAATGGATTTTATAATACTTGTAAACGTTGTTTAAACAACAGAGAAAAGGCTGACGGTTACAAACCAAGCTTTATAAATGTTTATTTCTTGAATAGATAAAATAATCTGCAGCTACGAACAATGTATATGAATATGAAAAAATTAACATCATCTATCTATCTATCTATCTATCTATGTATGTCAAGACGGACCTGGAAGCATGGCAAAGGTACTAGCTTGGACGCCGAAAAACTTAGAGCTTGTTGTTGTATTTCCTTGAGGAAATAAAAGACAACAAGTCATATTGGGCAGCCACCAGAAACTAAATGGGAGCAGTTTTGTTAAAGGAGGAGAAGTTACTCCGCTGCAGCTGGGAACCTACTTTAACAATCTTTTCACTACACTTTTCCCTTCCATATATAGAATATATGAGATTGGACGAACCAATAACCGTGGCCGAAGTTAATAATAAAGATGAACAAAGCTCCGGGTTTTGATAAGATTCCTGCTGAGTTCATTCGTAGAGGAACTAACGAAACCGTAGCTAAGGGCCCCTATTATTATACCCTGTACCCATTGAAAATGGGTAAAAGGGGATCATGAAGTTGTGCAAATGTATGTAACAGGGAGAAGGAAACAATATCGACCCTATAAAGTATATATATTCTTGATCAGCATCAACAGCCGAGTCGATTTAGCCATGTCCGTCTGTCCGTCCGTCCGTCCGTCCGTCTGTCCGTCTGTCCGTCCGTCCGTATGAACGCGTCGATCTCCGAGACTATAAGAGATAGAGATACAAATTTTTGCATGTACATAGGTATAGGCCGTACGCAGATCAAGTTTGTTTCAGATTTGCAAAATTTCCCCCCCTCCCCTCTTAAACCGCAAAAAACTGTCAGAGCCACAATTTTAAAGTTACAACATCGTCGCTTAATATATATTTTCTTAGACCTATAACACTAGTTTACAAAAATAAAAAAAAAAAATGACCCATTTCAGCTGAAATTTTTTCTTAGTATAGTTTGGAATGGTGATCTAAAAAATCGATTTCAAAAATTTTTTCATGGCTCCGTTTTTGAAATATTAATTTTTTAAATTTTTGTGGTAGGTACTCTTACATTTTAAGCCATATCTCAGTTCATAATTGTCAGATAGAGTCAAGTAAGAAATAAATCGAAAGGTAATGGAGCTGCCAATAATTGCGTGGAGCATTGTTTTTAAATCGGTTCAGTAGTTTGAATTCAACAACCAAGAATATTTCAAAAAAATCGATTTTTTGCTCGAAAATCCAAGAAATTTCATTTTTAAACGACTAGAAAAAGTATAAAAAAATACAAAAAAATTATTTTTATTTTTTCTACTTAAGAATCGCACTTTTACGAAGAAAATAAGGTATTGGTGAGGAAAATCGTGTAACACGTACCATAGATGGATCAAATTGAGTAGAGGAACTAACAGTCAAATTTGAGTATATTGTGTGTTTTCAAAAATTAACATTGTACTTTTCTTCGTTTTTTGGTCAAATTATGAAGTTAACGAAAAGCCAAAATAAAAATAAAAATTAAAAACGGAACAAAAGTCGAAGCAAACGAAAATTTATTTTAAAATATTCAGGAAAATATCACATTTTTTGCACTAAATTGCTTACAGCTCCTGTGTTTGTTCACAGATTTTGATCATCGATATCTGTTTTTCTTCGTAGAAGTGCGGTTCTTATGTAGAAAAAATAAAAATAGTTTTTTTGGATTTTTTTATATTTTTTTCAGGCGACCAAAAATTAATTTTCGAGCAAAAAATCGATTTTTTCGAAATATTTTTGGATATTGTAGTCAAACTAATGAACCGATTTAAAAACAATGTTCTACTCGATTACCGGCAGCGAAATAACCTTTCGATTCTTATCTTGCTTGACTCTATCTGACAATTATAAAGTGAGATATGGCTTAAAATGTAAGTGCCCCTACCAAAAATAAAAAAAAATTATATTTCAAAAACGGAGCCATGAAAAAATTTTTGAAATTGATTTTTGAGATCACCATTCCAAACTACACTAAAAAAAATTTTCAGTAGAAATGGGTCTTTTTGGCTGTAAACTAGTGTAATCTATCTATTCTGAAAAGCACATTGAGATCTGAGCAAAAACACAGTTATTACGAAACAATTTTTGCACCCCCCCTCCCCCCACGCTTTGCTAATTACGCATTACGTTTGCTGCTTGCGCCCGCGTTTGTGAGGGCGCGTTTGTGTGTATGTGTGCGTGTGTGTTTGTTTGTGTATGTGTGTGTTTGTCAATTGTACAGGGTATTTTGAAGTCGAGCTAACTCGACTGCAATGGTCTTACTTGTTTTTATTATATTTATTTCTCTTCATGGGGCTTGAATTGACGTAGCTTGGCTATCATATGAATTTGCTACTTATGTTGTTGTCTTTTCTCATGTGTTTACCAAGTTGAATGATAAGGAAAACATTTTAGTCTTTGGTATTAAAAGTCACCCGTAACACTTAGCGGAAGGCAACAGGCCTTCGAGATAAGACAGCCCTTGAATCACTAAAGAATGATTCGCTATCACTAATGGGAACTCGATTTCTGATACGGATTTGATTTGATTTGCCTCGCACATCAACATACCTTGACATTTACAACGGGGAGCGAACACTTGACTCTCTCCCAGCCGGCGGCCCAACGTATGGCGGGCAAGGCAAACAAATGAAAGGTGACAAATGCCGAAATAGGATTGCCAGGCAAACCAAAGAAATATTTGTTCTTTCTGCTGGCAAACGTCATGGGTTTCCTGAAAGTAGTCAAAGGAATTAAAATGCAAATCGATTGTACATCACAGTTTCTTACCCTGGCTTCATGTTTACGCGACCAAAATGCAGTTGGAATTGCAGCTTTTCTAGGACAGGTTTGATGTAGTCCTTGTCCCCCATGGAAACACCTCCGCTGCAAATGACAAAGTCAACCACTTCGAACAGGGTGGACAAAGTGTCAGTGATGTCCTCGAAGCTAAATTTGAGCAATGCTGTAGAAAGTCACAAGTAATCTGATCAAGGATCAGCACTCACCTGTCGCTTAGCACACGTGTCTGAAGGCAATCGAAGCCAAAATAGAGCAACAGCTCCTCCAACATGGTGGTATTCGAATCAAAGATTTTGGATGCAGCATCGGGAGCATCTTGCGGAGCCAACAGTTCACTTCCAGTGGAGACAATGGCCACTTTGGGTTTGCGTTGGGAGACACGACAATTGCCTACAGAGGCTAGCAGGGATTTGACAACCACGGGAGAAAAGTCCAGAGCTGGAAAAACTGCATCTCCTTTGCAGAGGTCATGGCCCACGGGGCTGTAAAAGAATAATAAAATTGTAAAAAATAACAATAAATTGGTACTAGAGATTAAATATAAATATATGTTAGAGGAGCTGCAGAAGGTTTACAACGGTTTTGCACTTAAGCAAATGCACAAATCTCGCTCCCACAGAAAACACATTCCCCCCGAGTCTCTCATCAGTTGCATCAGATGTGTGAAAGAGAAAGTCATTTTAAAATGCACTGATCTTAACAGAAGACGAACATGTGTAAGCCTAGAACTGAGCAGCACTTGCGATGACAGCGTTTCCGAGTAGCTCTCAGATCTTGACTTTCCGCTTGACTCTAAACTGAGAGCCAAAACTGCTGCACTTGAACTTATGATTGTGTGAAAGTATTCCGGCTGTAGGTTCTTTTTTTTTGTATACTAACACTGGCACACTTTTCTGTCCTCTCCATTCCATTCCAGCTCTTAGCTCTGAGCTGAGAACTGAGCCACAACTGTTGGCTCTCAGCTGAGTCGCAGATCGAGAACCTAAAGCAGCAAACGGCTCACAGCTCTTTGAGACCGCTCGAAACCGTTGACCATAAATATGCATCCTAGATATGATAGGTGTGGCTCACGAGTCGACTGCTAGCTAACATTCTTAGAGATAAGGCTCACAGTTCAAAGCTGAGAACTGTAGCTCACGAGCAACAACCAACTGCTGGATCCCAGCTCTTGAGCTGTCGTTCGCAAGTTAAACCCAAAAGATGGAAGTAAAAAGCTCTGGACCGTTTGCTGCGTTATCTTTCGGCTCGAAGGCTGATTTATCAACAAAAAGGTGGTGTGTTTGGATGCCTCTTTCATAGGTCTTCTCCAGGATTTGTCGTAGTGTGAAAATCTGGTCTGTGGTGGATTTACCAGGACTAAAGCCACACTGATAAGGTCCAATCAAATTATAATTTTTTAGATTTTTATATTATTTAATAATATTAGGTAATTGTTGCTAAAAATTATTTATAATTTTTTCTCAGTGTTAACCACCATGATATAGCTTCTAAGGATAAACAGTAAATTGCCCTAAATATAACTTAAATTTTGGTGTTTTCAAACAGATGGAGATTTTTATAGTTTAAAAGATATGAATTTTTGAAGTTAAAAACAAATGAAAAGATGCCCTTGAAAAAAGCTTTGCCCTGACGTCAGCTTTAATTGATTGAAACTTGGCAAGTGTGCTTTATATTTATCAAGCTTTTCAAAAATGTTAACATCACGCGGATCGGACGACTATATCATATAGCTACCATACGAATTCTATGATTAATTGAATTTTGTTGTGGAATAGGGTGACCAGAGTTTGAAAAGTCAGTTATAACACAACTAAATTCAGCATTTCAATCAAAAAGCTTTAAAACTGACGTCATGGCAAAGCGTTTTTAAGGGCATCTTTTCATTTGTTTATAACTTCAAAAAGTCATAACTTTTAAACTATAAAAGTCTCCATCTTTTTGAAAACACCAAAATTTAAGTTATATTTAGGGCAATTTACTGTTTATCCTTAGAAGCTATATCATGGTGGTTAACACTGAGAAAAAATTATAAATAATTTTTAGCAACAATTACTTAATATTATTAAATAATTTAAAAATCTATAAAATTATAATTTGAGTAGATCTAGTTTAAAACTTTTCGCCAATATCAACTTGAGACCTGTCCGATGAACCAAACCTGAGATATCACGTTTTTAAAAAACCCTTTTTTTCCATTTTTTCGATTTTGACGATTTTTGAAATTGTTTATAAAATTAACAAAAAATTTTTGTGCAAAGCCGCAAATTACGTTTTGGTGGACATGTCGAGATCTAATCTCGAATTTGTATACCCTTGGAGAGGGTATATTAAAATTGTCCAGATGTTTGTAACGCATAGAAGGAAGCATCTCCGACCACATAAAGTATATATATTCTTGATCAGCATGACGAGCTGAGTTGATATAGCCATGTCCGTCTGTCCGTCCGTCTGTCCGTCCGTCTGTTTCTATGCTATCTCCTCCGTCAGTTTTAAAGCTATCGTAACCAAACTTTGCACGAAGTCTTTTGGTATAAATACGCTGCACATTTGTCGGAACCGGCCGGATCGGATGACTATAGCATATAGCTGCCATAGGAACAATCGGTTGAAAAACTAGTTTTAGTGAGAAAAACTTTTTTGTTTTTAGTGCTATCGCTCTCAACGCTCGTATTTATAAGTTTTTAATGATTTCACATAATTTCACCAACGCTTATCGAAATCGGACAACTATATAGTATAGCTGTCATACAAAAGTTAGGTCTAAAAAAAGACTTAGTGAGAAAAACTTTTTTGTTTTCAAAGATATCGCTCCCAACGCTCGTATTTATAAGTTTTCAATGATTTTACATAATTTCAACAAGATTTTTCGAAATTGGACCACTATATAGTATAGCTGCCATACAAACTGTCAGGCATATATCAAGCTCCAAGGGTATATAAACTTCGGTCGAGCCGAAGTTAGCTTGCCTCTATTTTTTTTTATTAAAATGAAAAATACAAAATTTTTTTACTGTTCGGTTTATAAAAGAATGACCCATAGGCGTCACTAACTATTACTTTTGCAGAAGTTGCAGTTACGAAGAGAAGGAAGAAACGGTACAACACCTTTAGTGCCCCGCCCTGAGTAGAAGGAGACTTAGGACACTAGGTCAGCCCAACCTAACCAAAGTATGTATGGAGTTAGATTTTAAAAGAACCTTACGCTTTGTCAAAAATAAAAAAAGATGGCATCATTTCTGAAACTCTTGCAACGATTTTGTTTCCCTTGTCACTGGCCTTCCCGCAGCAATATACAAAGCAAATAATGCAACCGCGGGCAGTTTTAAATTTATTTTTGTGCACTCCACTCACTTTTAAGCAACAAGGTTGTCAATTAAGTATAATGGCTTAAAAATTATTTATTTGCATACCAAAAACGCTTTCAGCATTTGGTTTAGAAACTTCAAAAAATTATTTGTATCCAACAATTATTCAAATTATTTTAAAGCTAACAACTCTCTCGTGGCAGCCACAACGCAATTACTTCCATTCAGCTGTTTTTTGTCAGCGACTCCGAAGCTAACTTCGAAAAATAAATTTTCCGACATTTGTGGAACACCGACATTGGATTGGTTGGATTCCCTCTAGAGATTTCTGGAACACATCGGATAAATTTAGTTGCAAATCATAACCGACGAACTGGTGAAAAACGTTTTAAATTTAATAAATCGTGGTAAACAATTTATAAATAACCCTCTCTAAACGGTATCGAAATCAATTTTTAAAATTTTGTGAAATAGATATATCAAAACAGTTCTTGCAAAAATCGTAACTTTCGAACGGAAAGAGATATATGAAAAATTTGAATAAAAATGTGATAGAGAATTTCAGAATCTACATAAAATTAACCAAATTGAATAAATAGCTATCTATTACTTGGAAATTTTTTGACCATGTCTTAAAGCACTTTGAGAAGCACTGGAGAACTATTTAACCGATCTTTATCATTTTTTCGGTGAAACCTAACAACCAAATGCACCAAATCAATGTTTGAAAACGATCAAAAATATTTTTTATTTCATCGAAAACAATTGTGGAAACTTTAAATGCGATTATCTCAGAATCACTTTTTCCAAAGTGGTTGCAAACATTTAAGGAGTAACTGTTGACTGATTTTCCAAAGTATTTTTGTTCAGACCAGAATTACATCATTTCTTAACAAGACCATCCGTTTTTAAAAATGTTTTTATTTCTGCCAAAAATAAACAATAGTGTTCTTTTAAATTTTAGCTTTAGCTCGCACGGGACAGAAAAATGTTAGATAACAAAGAAGCACGTAATCTGTAAGCACTTTTATTAAAAAAAAAATTAGCTAAATTAATGTCAAATGGTAGGGTAATGGCTTAAATTTGCTAAATTTGATTGTTTCCCCATGAAAATAGGCATGTTTTCAATTCCACTAGTTTTTGAAAAGTAAATCGAACGCAATTCCACTTCGGTTTTGTTTTTGCGAGAATGGCACTAAATACCAGAGATTAAAACCGTAACCGAAACCGTAACCCGTAACCGCTAAAAATACTATAAATTTTGAAATCGAAACCAAAAAAAAAATTTTCTTATAACCGTAAACGTATAACCTTTATTTACATAACCGGTTATCAGTACCGTAACCGAAACAAATGTATGGGTTAATTTCGGTGTTTCCTCCACAGCCAGCTTCATGGACTGGAGGCGGAAATGTTTGTAAGATAAAATGTTTTTGTGAACTGGTAGTGTGTTGTTGATTTTTTTTTAGCAAAGAAATATTAACTTTGTGTTTAATTTCGACACGGCAGATTTTCAATTTCCTTTCATAAGTGCGAAGGCCATTGCCAGTTGTGGCTTTTGCGTAGCACTCTGTCTTACTTTGTCGTATGCTTGCTCATGGTGGAATTAATAAGGTGGAGCTAGGCATAAATACACAAGGCTTCGCCTTGTAAATTGCACGTGGTGAGACGAAATTGAATATATTTGATTGTTAGAAAGATCACACACACACTTGCAAGTTAATTCGATTGAATAAGCTGGGAAATAAGCCCCTATTCAAGTTTGACAGAAATAAACAGTTTTAGTTAACAATAATCTTCATTTAATATAATTTTAAAACCGCCGAAAACTTATAATGACGCCTCGTTTGGACAATCAAACTCTTATGATATTTCGATGTAATTTAAATCTCGATTAAGATGTCATTTCTGATAAATTTCATAATGTTATATGAAGGTACATAACCACAAATAGTATATACATACGTTGACTTTTGTGAATGATGTAGCTCCTTATCTATTAGCTAAAACTTATAATGTTAAACTTTCAAATGGGCGAACACAAAGGTGAAAATTCTGTGTAAGAAATTTTGACTTAGCACATTTACTAAATAAATGAGATTCCAAATGGGGCAAGATTTGTCAAAGCAATATTTTATACTAATAGCCGTAACCCGAAACAGAATAAGGCTTAAAGCCGTAACCCTAACCGTAACAACCGTAATATAACCGTAACCGGAAAAATTTAATTAGGTTAAAAATACATAAACTACTTTATTAATTATAAAATAAATGTAGGTTTCACATAAATTTGTAAACGGCTGACGGTTTCTATGAACCATGCCAAGAAACGATTCAATTAACTAACTACTACTTCTACTACATACATAAGAGAGAAACCAGAATTCCAAGCGAAACGATCGAAACTGGAACAGTCGGAAACGAAAGAGGCATTCACTCTTCGTTCGCACAGCCAAAATCTGAACACATTAAACAAAAAACTGTTATAAATCTAGAATGCCAATTAAATTTTTACCAGCAATTTCTAATCAATAACAACTGTAAGAGTGCGTGATTTGGATATTACTATTCATTCCACCGACTAAGAAGCATTACTTTTTAAAACGACAAACTTTTTCATTTTGGTGTTGCGAGAACATGAATAAATTCCTCTTTCGAAAGGTGTGCGGTTCCGACAAATGTGCAAAATATTTGTACCTAAAGACTTCGTGCAAAGTTTGGTTAAGCTTTAAAACGGATGGAAGAGATAGCATAGATACAGACGTATAGACGCACATGGCCACATCAACTCAGCTCATCACGCTGATAAAGCATATATGTACTTAATGAGGTCGGAGATGCTTCTTCTATGCGTTACAAACATTTATTTTGTTATTGATTCAATATAACCTTCTTGAGTACTCACCGCACATCTAACCCCGCCTTGGGCTCCACCAAGATCTCCACCAGGCTTTCTTGGCCATATTTATCGCGCTGCAGCAGTTTGGTGTCCTCCACCTGGACTACACAATCCGCCTGGTCGGGCAGTGGAGCTCCTGTGTTGATCTTGAAGCACTCATCTTCCAGCAGGGCATGTGTACTGGGCTGGAATAAGATATGTTAATTCCAGGCCGATTAAATTAACACACAACTAACCTCATCACCGGCAGCAATGCATCCCAGAACTCGCTTTGAGCCTGAAAAGCCGGTGGACTTCATGGCATAGCCATCCTTTATAGATGCCCGAAAAGGCGGAATGTTCACTGGCGAAGTCAACGCTTTTAGCAACTCTTCCAACTGAGTGCTGCGCTCCACCACACTGAAAAGTATGTCCAATGCCCCATTTACAGGCACCATGGGAAAGGGTGAATTACGATCCCGATCCGTATCTTTTCCTGTGCCCGTCTTGTGCGGACACACATGACCGCCCCTCTGCACCTCCGAATGCGTACGCTTCACCAAGGCCACCTCATCGCCAAGCAGATTCAAGGCATGCGGTAGCAGATCCCTCACTGTTTCAAAGCATTCGCCTACTGCCTTTTCACTTCCCGGGAAGTTCATGATTAACGTGTTCCCGGCTATGCCGCAGACTCCCCGAGACAAGGCAGCATATTTTGTCTTCTGCAACGAAGCCAAGGTCAGGGCCATGGTCAACTGTGGACAGTCCTTGTCTAGCAAGGGACGTGTGGCCTCTGGTGTTACATCGCGTGGAGCAAATCCTGTGCCTCCGGTGGTGATAATGGCCCGCACATCTCTACGATCGATCCACTTGCGTAGCTCACGCTGAATAAGATCTCGTTCGTCGGGCAAGACACTGGCCACAACCAAGGCATTGCCAAACGTCTGCTGTATCAGCTGCACCAGACGTGGTCCACTGCGATCTTGGGCCGGCTCCTGGTAACAGGTGTCACTTACTAAGGAAAATGTTAGTGTTAGTTACACCTCATCTTCCACACCATCTCATTTGTCTTACTTGTCAAAACACCAAATGTAATGGACTCCATTATATCATTGTTTCAGCTGCAGTTGCTTTGACTGTCTACGGGCAATTAAATTACAAATTTGTTAAAAAGCGTTTAAGGCAGCAGCCGCAGCAAACTGAGCAGCAACCACAACGCGTTAGTACGTTTACCTTTACCGGCTTTTTTGCAGGGGTGTACACACTGTTTTTGAATTTTTCCTATTTCAGTTTTTATTTTTCGACTATTCTACACAACAGATACAAAAAAAAAACAGCGTAACAATCAGACTGAGTGAACACCTTCATTGACTCGTTGGCTTCTCGGTTTTGGTGCGCTCCTCCAGCGGATCATAGCCCGAGGCCATCTTCTCTTTGAACTGTTCGTAGGTGCGTTTGCGATCGAAATGCTTCACCCATTGGCCGGGGCAGGATTGTTCAAACAGTTTGCGCAGCTTCTGACAAGCACTGGGTACCTTTTCCCCGCTCGTCGAACTATGCTTGGGCGCATTCTCGTCCAGGCATTTCCAGTATTCATCGCGTGTGGACCAGCACTTGACGCGTTCTGCTTTGTCGGGGAAACTCATGGTGGTGACTGTGGGCAGGTGACAAGTTTGTTCCTCGCCAAATGGCGAACTGTTAAAGCTGCAATTATTTAGAAATTATTAAAATAAACAACAAATTTCGATTACAAAACCAACCTAATAGCAACAACCAATGTGACTGCAACCGGCAAACGGAAAAATAATTCATAGGGATGAGCAATATGTAGACACGAAATTGTTACCTGTCACGACAGTCACGGAGCCACAGTGAGGTCACATTGAATCAAGCCAAGCTCAACGGAAATAAGATAGCCAAGAGATTATTTCCTAAAGAAATTAAAGAATTATTCCACATATTCTTGTGTTGTGACTTTGTAAACTGAGTGTAAAGCATTGAAAACAAAAAGTTTTTCTTACTAATATGGCTTCCTCACTGAAGCACATTTTCAAAAATAAAGTTATCGTCATCACTGAAAATGCAATTTCCAATCCTCATTAAGCCGCTTCAGAGAATTCGCAAGTGCTAAATCCAATCTTCAAAGCAAATTGGAAAATTTCAACCTGCTTTGCAAAGATCTAGGGTTAAGCTTTAACCCTAGCAAAACTTCATGTATGTCCCTAAGCATCAGCAAGAAAAGAAAGTTAGATCTTACTGTGGAAAATAGGAGAATTGAGCAAGTCAAATCTGTAAAAATTTTAGGAAGGATTGTGTCAGCAAACAACTCTCAAACAGCACAAATTGACAAACTAAAGGATGAGTCCAAAACGGGATTAAAACTACTTAGTATGGCTACATCTATAAAAGCGGGGCTCAGACCCAAAGTTGCAGTTAATATCTTTAAAAGCTTTGTTCGATCGAAGCAGGAGTATGCAATCACAACTTATTCAGATCTGAGTCAAGGAAGCAAAAGAAAGTTGAACACATTGCAGGCTGCTGGACTAAGAAGATGTGTCGGTGCTCACCCAAGCACTCCACAGCATGTCATTTTTGCACTGGCAGGTGCTATGCCTCCTGAGTTCAGAGCTAAAATTCTAACTGCAAAAGAACTGCTTAACATAAAGAAAACACAGCCATCACTATACCTAGAAACGACTGCATCACTTGCTAAAACAAGCTACACTGAGACGTATAGAGAGTTTAAGGATGTGATGGATAACACAAAGATTGCAAATATGTATCAAAAGAGTGCTAAACTCACAATCAAATCAAAGATGTTTCATAAAAGCAAAAATGACATTGCAGTAGAACAAATACACGCAACGTACAATGAAATAATAGCAAATTACAAAGGTAAGGGCTGGGAAATTTTGGCGTCAGACGCTTCTTTAGACACTGGAACTGCAGGTATAGGTATTTATGATCTCATGAATGACTCCGATTACATGTATAAATGTAACCAAAGACTAAGTTCAGTGTTTGCTGAACTAATAGGTATTAAACAGGCCTGT
The DNA here is from genome assembly GCA_018904275.1 of Lordiphosa clarofinis. NCBI lineage: Eukaryota > Metazoa > Arthropoda > Insecta > Diptera > Drosophilidae > Lordiphosa > Lordiphosa clarofinis. The sequence continues at coordinate 827,468 of JAEIGQ010000090.1, read as the reverse complement.
GATATAGCTATAAGTAAAAAGGTGAAAAATCTTGCGATTTTCACCGATAGTATGGGGGCTCTATGTCTTCTTAAGGACTGCAAGTCAAAAAATTTTTTAGTCACAGACATACATAATACCATAGAAAAATCAGACATGCAAAGGTTAGAAATGATATGGATTCCAGGACATAAAGGAATTATGATAAATGAAAGAGCAGATTTAGCTGCTAAAAAGGCTGTGACGTTAGGCTACACGATAGATATAGGAATTAGTATCGGAGAAGCGGTCCGAATGATAAAAAACAAGGTGTTAGCAAGTTGGAATGACCATTACAAAGAATCCTCCCTTATTAAAGGTAGGTTCTTTGCAAGTGTTTTTCCAAATGTAACAGAAAAACCATGGCACGCGCATCTTAAATGGAAAGCAAGAGACATTAAAGTTATTAATAGACTCCTCAGTGGGCATACCTATGATAAGATGTATTTGCATCAAATCAAGAGAGTGGCATCAAACGTCTGTGATATCTGTGATATAGCTGAGTCAGCTGAACATGGCATTTTTAAATGTCAGAGATTTACCTCGCTAAGGAAAAAATATAAAATTTTTAATTATTATACAAATCTCTATAATATTCTAATGTCCAAAGAGTTACTTCATTACAGAGAACTGGCCAAATTTATAAGAGAAGCTAAAATCGACATATAATTAGAGTAACATAACAATCACGTTCTGTTGAAATTCGTGGGTTTTCCACCGGCCAAGCTCCTTATGTATCGGAAGTTCCGCGCGCTCTTTCGAAATCGATAACTGGTCAATGCACTACTAAAGATGCGACCAACAAATCTATCAACCCTGTGTTGATGAAAGCCAAAAAAAAAAAAAGCCGCTTCAGCATTTGCATCTTGAGAACATCTGTTTCTTTTGTTTAAAATTTAAAACATGACGGGCAACAAAGAATACAAATGAAACAAAGATGATCAATATTATTTATTTCGCTGCTAGAAACATAATATCTAATGCGGAAAAGCATTTAAAGTTCATCCTTGTCAAATTTCATTTTTTTATCTTAGAGTTATTTCGGTTTAAGTTTCTCTTCCTGGTTGTAACCTTTTGGTGACCAGCTCGTGTATACCTCCTGGGTCTGACGCAGATACTTACATTCAGCATCTGTCAGTTATCCGTGATATTTCTTCATCAGTCGGTAAACGATCAATTTATAATATTAGGAGATTTTAATCTGCCCGCTCTCTCTTGGTCAGCTTGTGATGATTCAGCTGCTTTAGTTTCGTGCACCCAGAATGACTTTGTTGATGAGCTATTATTTAGGCAAGTTAATTCCATCCCTAATCACAACGGCCGATTTCTAGACTTGGTATTTGTATGTGACATGTGCGATGTAACTATTGACCAAACTGCCCCCTTATCAGTTCCAGAAGATCTTCATCACCCAAAAATCCAACTTTCACAACAGATCAATGGCCTGGGTCAACCAAAGGTCCCCGCTTCTTCTCGCCGTAGGCGTTGTTTTCAAAAAGCCAATTTTTCTGGTCTAACGGAGTCTTTATCACTCGTTGATTGGTCCTGTCTTGATGACCTAAGTCTAAATGATGGCTTAGAGTTATTTTATAACACATTGTACAATTTATTCGATGAGCATGTTCCATGCCCCCCATGGTTTTCTCGTAGATTGACATATCTAAAGAACGTAAAAAACAGACGATATAAGCGTTTTAAGCGGACAGGCTTACAAACCGATTTCGCCAAATACTCTATTGCAAAGTCAAATTTTTTTCAACTGAACTCTGAGTGTTATAGAAATTACCTCATACGCTGTAAAGATAACTTTCGATGCATACCTAAGCTTTTTTTATACCCGTTACTCGTAGAATAAAAAGGGTATACTAAAGTCGTGCAAATGTATGTAACAGGCAGAAGGAATCATTTCCGACCATATAAATGTAAATGTTGGCTATACAGCTCCTACAACGGGGCCAAGCCAAGCTTCTCACGATCTCATGGCGTGTGTGCTATCGCACAAGAGAAAGGGACCTACAGTTTTACGCCGGATCCAAACGGCAAAGTTTGAGAATTTGCTTTTTCATGGCTAGTTACTTCACAGCTGGCGCCAATAGCTGGTGAAGGTGACCGTATGTGTAAAAGCTATTTTCTAAAGAAAGAAAAAAACTTTTATTATTAAATGTTCAGGGGCGGGATCGAACCCACGACCTCCCGCCTAGCAGTACAGCACACTAACCACTGGGCCACATACGGCCACATATAAAGTATATATATTCTTGATCAGCATCAACAGCCAAGTCGATATAGACATGTCCGTTTGTCCGTCTGTCCGTCCGTCCGTCTGTCTGTATGAACACCTAGATCTCAGAGATGGTAAGAGATAGAGGTTTGACATGTATGGGACAAATGCTTCTTTTATCTGCACGCAGATCAAGTTTGTTTCAAATTTTGGCCACGCCCCCTCCCGCCCCCGCAATTTGGAAAAAACGTTATATCTCCTACAGTTTTTATGATAGACGATTCGTACCTTCTAGAGATAGTTAGTAATTAGCAAAAACGGTTCTCAAGTTATGAGCAAAAAAGTGAACTAAGCCCACCGCTACCCACCCAAAAAATGGTTGCATACTTTTCGGATGGTCACCCTAAGGAACGCAGGAACACTGTTAAACATGTTTTTCATGAGTAGCGGGTATATCGAAGTCGGTTAGAGCCGATTTTAACTTACGCTCTCGTTTTCTTTTGTTAACTGTAAACGTAAATCCAATTTATTTCGCCCATCCCTTTTTTAAATAATAGTACAGCATCTGATGATTTGGGCATAGCCAATTTATTGGCCGAGTTCTTTCAGTCTACCTATTCATCTCATAGTTGTATCAGTGACACTAATTATCCCTATACACTATCTCATACAGATTCCATAAATAAACCCATAACACAGTGTTACAAAAAAAAAAAAATCTGCACATATTTTTCACGAGACCCAGTACATATTGTTGGGCAGGTCAAGTATAGCATTTTCTCATAATTGGTTTTTTCCTTACACCCCCAAAATCTGAAGTTATGGCCCAAAAACCGCTTTTTGCATTTTTACCTCACTTAAATAGATATAACTCGCGAATGGACAGTCTGATTGCTCATAACCTTATCAATTCCGATAGCCACGAGAGGGATCTAAAACATTATAATCAGTGGTTTGACTAATTTAACGCGATGGCTGAGAAATGCGGCTTACAGATCTGGCATTTTCTACTATTTTTGAGAAATTTGTACTTTGACCATCACTGGTTTAACTATTTTATTCTATGCGATTTTCCCTTAAAGTTTGTAATAAAAGCCCATTTAATTCTCCGTCGATCGGTAGTTGTCCCAGTGAATTTGGATACCGTTTTACGAAGTTATGCGCGATTTTCTAAGTACACATCGACAATCTAGTATTTTTTTTAGTGTGCAAACATATTTATTTTTGCTTTCACATAATTGCCCCTAAAAGTAAACTCAGTTTTGATTTGGCGCCAGATTCAAATAATATTTATACCCGTTACTCGTAGAGTAAAAAGGGTATACTAAAGTCGTGCAAATGTATGTAACAGGCAGAAGGAATCATCTCCGACCATATAAAGTATATATATTCTTGATCAGCATCAACAGCCGAGTTTATATAGCCATGTCCGTCTGTCCGTCCGTCCGTCCGTCTGTATGAACACCTAGATCTCAGAGATGGTAAGAGATAGAGGTTTGACATGTATGGGACAAATGCTTCTTTTATCTGCACGCAGATCAAGTTTATTTCAAATTTAAGCCACGCCCCCTCCCGCCCCCGCAATTAAAAAAAAACGTTATATCTCCTACAGTTTTGAAGATAGACGATTCGTAGTAATTAGCAAAATGAATAGATTTGCCGAAGAAACGATCAAGATCGGATGAACGGTTCTCAAGTTATGAGCAAAAAAGTGATACAAGCCCCTCCGCTACCCCTCCTCCCACCATAAAAAAAATGTTGCATACTTTTCGGATGGTCACCCTAAGGAACGCAGGAACACTGTTGAACATGTTTTTTCATGAGTAACGGGTATATCGAAGTCGGTTAGAGCCGACTTTAACTTACGCTCTCGTTTTAAATACTTAAAATGCAAATATATATAAACTTTCATGTATCAACATTTTTTCGCAAATATTAACGATCTCTGAATACTGTTTCTAGCTTAAGGCCTGTATCCAGCACTGCGGAAAATTCGTCAGGAATTTGCTAATTATTTTTGTGTGTGTGGAACATAACTAAGAAGTGTGACCACAACGAAGAGGTGGAAGGTCACGATCAATCAGCTGTTTGGCACTGTTAACTTTTTGAATTTAAAAAATTAAATAAAATTTGAATAAACCCTGGTAACATTTATGTAGGGGATAAAACCAAAGGGGAAATACGGCAAAACCTGTTGAACAACATTCCCCAAAGAGTATGCTCTTGGTTGGTCGCCAATCAAAAAGGTCTTTCAGCGGATACAAGATTTAGAAACACATTCCCATTTACTAGGATTTTGTCACGGGCCGGCTTGGAGAAGGGCGAACCGAACAACCGTTAACGTTCAAAGAGTCAACACGATTGCTATGAGACCCGGAAAGAGATTGAGTGCGACCCGGGATAAGAGATCAATACGGATACGAAACTGGGTGTCTACAAAGCCCGTGTGACGGGCAGTAGCTAGTGCAGCAGCAGAGCCCAAACCTCAACCCGAACCTGGATTGGGCGATCCCGTTATGTGTACGGCTATGACTGCCCAAAAATAGGACAGGGCCCCGGTATGAGAGCAAGACACATAGTACTAACATACCGGGGTACCACCAGATATCACATGGGCACACTAAATGCCTAACGGACACACAGATTAGAGGCACAACACCGACCTTTGGCATCAAAGCACCCGGCGGTTTCATCATCATAAGGTGCCCTACCATCAACTGCACGTTGGTTCCCCAACCAGATTACAGCTCATAACAAAAATAAAGAGCATTCCCCAAAATTTTCGCTCATCAATCAAAAAATTGTTGACAAATTTCCGCGCTGTGTGTCAGCTGTTCCGCCACACACAGCTATCGATATGCCAACTATCGATAAGAAAATGTGGACTACGTTCTGTTGCTGGATACACAAGCGGAAAATCAAACTAAAAATTCGCAGTTTTTTTATATGAAGTTTGACGGAATTTTAGTTTCCGCGGTGCTGGATACCCGGCTTTAAAGATAAATTGAGCTATACTGAGTAGATGTGGGCTGCAAGTGGTTGTTATTTTTTTTTTTAATGAGCTGAAATTGGCATATTAAACAAAAGAGCCGTGCACATCAAGAATCGTATACAGGTAGGCACGGTTAAGGCTTGTGAAAAGACATATCTGGTCTAATGCAGAGAATTAAGCTGCGGGTTCTATTTAATAATAAACCCCTTTGGTACCTAAGAAATTAGTTTTCAAGTCTACAATTTTGTATATATTGGGCCTTTTTATGATAACTGTCTAACCACGATTGTAGAGAACGGCGATAAAATACCATGGATGACCGATGATGAAGAATATAAAAACCACTATAACAGGATGAACGAACCACTGTCGCCAGCTCGCACGGAACAGAAGCGACTGTCGGGCAGTAATAGCAGTGGCCGAGATCGTCAGGCATATGTGGTATAATTTTCGGGCCAAAAAAGCTGGTGCTGCTAAAATTCCTGCTAAATTGCTGAAGACTGGCGAAATATTATTAACATCTTTACTTTTAAAAAGAAAACTGTTGAATACATTTTGTTAACCATTGAAAATAAATACTATAAACTTATAAGCGAGTTAAAGTCGCCCACACTGCACTTGCTGCGCTGTGTGCTTATGCGGGCTGGCACTCTTGGATTTATTTGTTTTAACTCACTTCAAATCGAGCCAATTACACAATTTATTATGCGCTGAGTTTTTAGACAGGATAACGGGCCGGGCGTCGCGGCCGAAGCGGGCTATGCATTTCCCATCGCTGCTTAAGTGCAAGCTGATGTCACTTTCTTCTCATTTTTACTTGGCGCGGTCCACTTTGGTTTTTATTTGGTATTTAATGGTTCGTCCATCCTGTTATATTGGTTTTTATATTCTTCATCATCGGTCATCCATGGTATTTTATCGCGGTTCTCTACAATCTTGGTTAGACAGTTATCATTACAAGGCCCAATATATAGAAAATTGTAGACTTGAAAAATAATTTCTTAGGTAGCAAAGGGGTTAATCATTAAATTGAACCCGCAGCTAAACTCTCTGCATTAGACCAGATATGTCCAGGCGTGGGCAAGGCTTGCGCCATGAGAGCAATCTGCTTTTCACAAGCCTCAACCGTGCCTACCTGTATACGATTCTTGCTGTGCACGGCTCTTTTGTTTAATATGCCAATTTCAGCTCATTACAAAATAATAACAACCACTTACAACCCACATCTACTCACTATACGTAGCTCAATTTATCTTTATGCTAGATAACAGTATTCAGAGACCGTTAATATTTGCGAAAAAATGTTGATACATGGAAGTTTATATATATTTGCATATTAAGTATCTAAAAATATTATTTGAATCTGGCGCCAAATCAAAACTGAGTTTACTTTTAGGGGCAATTATGTGAAAGCAAAAATAAATATGTTAGCACACTAAAAAAAATACTAGATTGTCGATGTGTACTCAGAAAATCGCGCATAACTTCGTAAAACGGTATCCAAATTCATTGGGACAACTACCGTTCGACGGAGAATTAAATGGGCTTTTATTACAAACTTTAAGGAAAAATCGCATAGAATAAAATAGTTAAACCAGTGATGGTCAAAGTACAAATTTCTCAAAAATAGTCGAAAATGCCAGATCTGTAAGCCACATTTCTCAGCCATCGCGTTAAATTAGTCAAACCACTGATTAAAATGTTTTAGATCCCTCTCGTGGCTATCGGAATTGATAAGGTTATGAGCAATCAGACTGTCCATTCGCGAGTTATATCTATTTAAGTGAGGTAAAAATGCAAAAAGCGTTTTTTGGGCCATAACTTCAGATTTTGGGGGTGTTAGGAAAAAACCAAGTATGAGGAAATGCTATACTCGACCTGCTCCACAGCGTGAGCTAGGTCATTTCAAAAGTATATTTTCGCTGTAACACTGTGTAATTCATGAGTCGGACGTTTTAAGGTGTCTTTCAACGATAAATTATTCGTTCGGTCCTGGCCCCGACATGATTCCCAGTTGTGTCCTTAAGAACTGTGCTAGCTCCCTTTCACAGCCCTTAACTAAACTTTTTTTTGAATGTCGATTGACCAAAGCTTTTTTCCACCCATTTGGAAGGAATCTTTTATCATCTCGCTGCACAAAAAGGGCAATAAGTCGAACATCGAAAACTTTTTGAAAAACTGATCACTGAACAACTGCAGTATCAATGCCGTTCACTCATCTCGCCTTGCAACACGGATTTATTAAAAGTTGATCTACTACGACAAATCTTCTGAAGTTCACTAATGCAATTAGTCGCGGCTTTCTTAATCAACTACAGACCGATGTCATCTTCACCGACTTTAGTAAAGCTTTTGAATCGGTCAATCATAGACTTCTTATTCATAAGTTGTCTAGCTTGGGGTTTCCCCCGAATTTATTAATGGTGTTATCTTCCTATCTTTCAAACAGAAAACAACGAATCATCTTTAATGATTTAACTTCTGAGATAGTAAGTGTTACTTCTGGTGTACCGCAAGGTAGTCACTTAGGAAAATTATTTTTTGGTTTGTTTATTAATGATCTTCCTCAGGTTGCTAAGTCATCTCAAGTCCTTATGTTTGCGGATGGTGTTAAGCTGTCTTTGACGCTTTCTTTTCCCGATTCGTATAAATATCTACAACTTGACCTAAATTATCTTCAATCTTGGTGCAACGTTAATATGCTCTATCTTAATCACGATAAATGCAAGTTCATGTCGTTTTACCGCACTAAACCTGCTTTGAATTCATACGCTATTGATCAATGAGCTCTGGGCCGTATTACTTCAGTTCAGGATCTGGGGGTATTATTTGATCACAAGCTTTGCTTTAATGACCACATCTGTGTCATATCCAACAAAGGTAAGAGTTTGCTGGGTTTCGTTAAGCGTTGGTCTAAGGAGTTTGATGATCCATATATAACCAGGCTCCTCTACGTGTCTCTCGTTCGACCATCGCTAGAGTATTGCTCTCCTAAGTATAGCTTCTACATTCTATATATTCTAAAGTCGGTTCAAAATCAGTTTCTTCTATTTGCAGTAAGGGGCTTAAACTGGGATGCTGGTCGCCGTTTGCCTCCTTATATAGATAGGCTACGACTTCTTAACTTGCCCACTCTAAAGGACCGCAGGACTAGTTAAGGTGTAATTTTTCTGCATAAGCTAATTGTTGGTGATGTTGATTCGTCTCTTCTCCTAAATCCTATGAAGTGGAACGCACCCTGAAGAGCAACTCGCCGTTTTCGTCCGTTGTCTTTGGAAGTGTGCAGATCAAATTACGCTCGTCATGATCCTCTCCGAGTTCCGTGTGATAACTATAACGACCTTTACCACATATTGTCGTTTCAATGCTCCCATTACATCAATTCACGCAATCTTTTAGCTTTTTTGTCTGCACCAAATTTGTAAATCTACTTTGCCGGCCAATCGATGTGAGCAGGGGCATATCGTAAAAAAGTTCTCCTTATTTGGTCGGTGCGGTAGATAATTAGCCTTATATACTTTTTCATACACACGCTATAACTAATACAAACAAGCAGTCAATTGCTTTCTTCAAATAAACAAATAAACAGTTCAGTCCGGCCGGATCGAATGACTATAGCATATAGCTGCCATAGGAACGAAACGCCGGAAAAGTAGTTCTAGCGAAAAAAAACTTTTTTTTGAACACTTTACACTTTTTAGTTATGAATTATATTGATGAATATCTTGTATAGCTGCCATAGAACAAACTGGCAGGCTATATAAACTTCTGTCGAGCCGAAGTTATCTTGCCTTCATTTTTTTTTGTTTTTAAATGTCACTTTTGGGAACGTATAAAAACCAAACGGAAATTCCAATTGCAATTTGGTTTTTTGCTTTTTAAAGATGCATCAATTCTGAAGAAAAATTAATAAGAAAATGTTAATTTATTTTTAAATTATTTGAGTTATTGTCGTTTTATTGAATTACTACTTTTATACCTTATTTTTCCACATTGATGGACTGCGAAAAGTGCATCCACGCTAGTCCACGCTTATAGAGGGAAAATTTTTTTACAAAACAAATTTTTAAATAAAAATATATTTATGTGGTCTAGCTCCGATTTGCGTCTTGCGAGTATGAGCGACTTAAACACTTTAATGTGCATGAAAAATCTATCTATTTAGCTGAAATCAAGCGACACGCCGGTTTTGCGTTAGAAAAATCATAACTTTTGAACGGAAAGGGAATTCCGAGGGTTAATTGTTAGAGAATTTCAGTAGCTTTAAAATAAGCTTTAGTTCATTATTGTAGGTGAACAGGGTCACCCAGGATCGGCTACCAAAGTGCAAAATTGGATGAACTGAAAATGTTGCAAGAAATGGGAAAACCATTTAAGCATGTTTTAAGACGATTTATTAAAGTTATAGTTGTAAAACTACTTAAAACTAACCAAATTTAATAAAAAGCTGACTTTTAAATAATAAAATATTTATTTTCGTAAAAATTATTAATGACCATAAATACTTATTTTCATACAAAATAAATATTTTGACTAATAAAAAGTTTGCTTTTTATTTAATTATGATAATTTTAAGTTGTTTTATAACTTCAATTTTAATAAATCGTTTTTAAAAAAGATAAAATGTCTTGATTTAAAGCTTAAGGATAGTTTGCATTTCATTTGTAATGGCGGTCTTTATTTCGTTTTGTGATGGCGGTTTTAAATTCATTTTACAGAATGAAAATAGACCGCCGACGCACAGTGGACGGTTTGGCGAATTTAGCGTTGCAAAACTCAAAAATTGATGGTCGATTTTTTTGACCGCTTAAGACCGGGCAGCTAGCCCGAAAATGTTTAGTTTTTTTGAATTTGGTCAATTATTTTGGATTTTACAGTGGTTCAAAGTTGAACAATTTTTCAAACTGATCAATTTTAGTAATTTTTTTGGTTTCAGATGTTACGTTGCAAGATATAAGAAAATCATTTTAACTTTTTTTTTAAAGCGATTTATTAAAATTATAATTGTTAAACTAATTAAAAGTTAACCAAATTTAATAAATAGCTAACTTTTAATTAGTAAAAATATTTATTTAAAAAAAAATTATTTATTACTAAAAATAATTTTTTTCATACAAAATAAATATTTTTAGTAACTAAAAATTAGTTTCTTATTAAATTTTGTTAATTTTAATTAGTTTAACAACATCATTTTTAATAAATCGTTAAAAAAATGAATGTTTTTTTATCGCATGCGATATTTGCAACATTTTAAACTTTTCGATTCTGATAGTCTACGATTCTGAGTCACCCGGTAGACCTACAATGAAATCCTTACGCTCATTTCAAGTTTCAGAAATTCTTTATAATCGTCCCTTTGAAATTTTTTAAAAATCTCTTACCGTTCCAAAGTTACGATTTTTGCAACGCTAAATTCGCCAAACCGGTCTACCGGGTGACTCAGAATCGACTGTCAAAGTGAAAAGTTTAAAATGTTGCAAATATCGCATGCGATAAAAAACCTATTCATTTTTTTTAACGATTTATTAAAAATGATGTTGTCAAACTTATTAAAATTAACAAAATTCAATAAGAAACTAATTTTTAATTATTTAAAATATTTATTTTGTATGAAAAAAATTATTTTTGAAATAAATAATTATTTTTTAAATCAATATTTTTAATAACTGAAAGTTAGCTATTTATTAAATTTGGTTAATTTTAAGTAGTTTAACAATTAAAATTTTTATAAATCGCTTTAAAAAAAAAATTTTTAAATGATTTTCTTATTTCTTGCAACCTTTTCAGTTTATCCAATTTGCAGTTTGGCGGCAAATCCTGGCGGACAATCCTACCAATCGAACTTAAGCTTATTTAAAAGCTACTGAAATTCTCTACCACATTTCCTTTGGAATTTTTCAAATATCTCTTTCCAGTCAAAAGTTACGATTTTTGCTATGCACAAACGTCAATCCGCTTGATTTCACCTAAATACGTAGATTATTCATGCATTTTAATATGTTCAAGTCGCTCATGCTCGCAAGGCGAAGCTATGCGCAAGATCAAATAAATATATTTTTATTTAGAAAAATGTATTTTAAAAAAATTTTCACTCTAGAAGCGTGAATGAGCGTCAATGTACTTTTCGCAGTCCACCAAAGTGGGAAAATGAGGTACTAAAGTAGTACTTCAATAAAACGACAATAACTCAAAAACTAAAAAAAAAAATTAAATTGTCTTATTCATTTTTCTACAGAATTGATGCATCTTTAATAAGCAAAAAACCTTTTTGCAATCGGAACTTCCGTTTGGTTTTTATACGTTCCGAAACGTAACATTTGAAACCAAAAAAATACAAAAATTGATCAGTTTGAAAAATTGTTCAACTTTGAACCACTGTAAAATCCAAAATACTTGACCAAATTGAAAAAACTAAACATTTTCGGTCTATTTGGGGTTCCCTTTATTAAATTAAATTAAAGCGGTCAAAAAAATCGACCATCAATTTTTGATTTTTGCAACGCTAAATTCGCCAAACCGGCCACTGTGCGGCGGTCTTAGTTCACGCGATCTAATTTCCATCACCCGCTAAGGGGACAAGTAAAATTGGCTATACTGCCTATAGGGCCAAATCAAACGTCTCTCAAACTCTTGGCCTGTGCGCTTATAGTTTTTCGCACAGGAGAACGGCAAATCCAAACGGCAAAGTTTCGAAAAGTTTTTTCATGGCTAGATACTTTACAGCTGGCGCCCATAGCTGGTGAAGGGGACCAAATGTGTTAAGACTACATATTTTCTAAAGAAAGAAAAAAAACTATTTTATTAGATGTTCCGAAGCGGAATCGAACCCGCACAACAGGCCAGCTCACTAACCACTGAGCTACACACGGCCACTTTTGAAATATTCTTGGTTGTTGAATTCAAACTACTGAACCGATTTAAAAACAATGCTCCACGTAATTATTGGCAGCTCCATTACCTTTCGATTTATTTCTTACTTGACTCTATCTGACAATTATGAATTGAGATATGGTTTAAAATGAAAGAGTACCAAAGAGTACCTACCAAAAAAATTAATATTTCAAAAACGGAGCGATGAAAAAATTTTTGAAATCGATTTTTTAGATCACCATTCCAAACTATACTAAGAAAATTTTTCAGCTGAAATGGGTCATTTTTTTTTTTTGTAAACTAGTGTTATCTATTCATAATACATATCGCTCACTTACTTTAAGACTGGCATAACTCAAAATAATCCATACTGAGAAAAAAGCGTTTAATGTTCGCAATGGATTTAACCCAAAAATAATGGTTCTTTTGGATCGAGTTAATCTAGGAAAATATCCTAAATATAAAACGCTTATAAATTAAATTGAAAGATATGATGTTTCAACTAAAAGCCGAAGTATGTTTGCGGTATATCGACTGCAGGACAACTGAGATATGACGCTCTTGCAATAACATGAAAATGAACCTGTAAATAGATAGTCATGGAATTTGAAAATTATTTTACACAATATACAACACAATAACGAGAATATTTCTGCATCATTAAGTCAATTTATTGTATTTTTTGAGTTATGCCAGTCTTGTGTTTTCAAATAGTAACTAACCTCTGTACGTTTTGGTGGTTATTATTCTTCTTCTTCCGTTTTCTATTACGACGTCGGTCGCTTAAATTGGCCGCCTTCATGCCTAGCGGCATCGGGTTCTTCGATTCAAATCTTGTTTGTTGTTTTAGAAATTCACTTTTATTTATCACATCCATCAAATGATTCACCTAACACTGCTCAAAGCAATCGCTGTCACGGTCACTGACTGTTAAAGTAGCATTGGCAGAAATATCGCTGTTTTGCCCATCTCTAGCACACAGCCGAAACCAACGCAATCAACACTGGTTAAGCGCGCCGATGTATTCAATTTAAATTTAGCAACGACCCATTGCATGGCTATTTCACCCTTCCGTTTGATTGAATTAATATTACTATTTATTTGATTCAATATCTCTTATGCTAATACGTTATTGCAAAAGAAATGTGCCATTTAAGATATTATTGTATGTAAATTTGAACTAATTTAGCGCAAAAACAATTAAAAAAAAGTAAATAAAACGAAACAACATCTTTTGTTCATCAATAACAATTTAAAAAAAAACTTGTGAGTTTACTACGTTCTAATGCATCGAAACCTTTACATAAATCCTTCTCTATGTACTCGTATGTAAGTATTGTATACATATATAAATTGGATGCATGTAAATATGTGGCTTATACAATAGGTACACAAATAAGTATATATATACGTATAGAAATGCCAGTCAAGGTCATTTTAGGGGGAACGTCATAGATGTCCCTTTCGAATGCGCCTTGACGGCAGCTGGAGTTGGGACGGGGGCGGGAATTGGTTCTAGATTCTAGCTTTCGTGAATTTGTAGGAACACTCCTCTACTATCCACTAAGATTTGTTAAAATCGTTTTGCTGCAACTGTGTCTTCGATTACATTTTCAGCATTTTTTGAACTTAGACTTAAGCATTAGATTCCTAATACATACATAAGTTGTTAGTGGCCACAATATACATAGATTTGACTCTGATATGGTTTTTTCAGAACTCAAAAAATGCCTAGCAGTTTGTTTGATATTTGTGAGTTGGGTTGGTCTTTGTTCCATTATTTTGTTTTTTTTTTTTTTTTTTTTTTGAAAAGCATTACGAGGCACTTGTGGCAATGCTTAAAGTTGCTTGGCAAACCGAAAAGGGAGTTAATGTGGAAGGAAGGGAAGGTAAACCAGTATCATGGTCGTGGCTCTAAGTCTTCTCTATGTGTGTTGTTTGTTTAACGACTATCAGTACTTTACCCTGCACATATATGTATAATTTTAATTTGCAATGCAATTCAACTCTTTTCTTCTGTTTTTTGTTTGATCATTTTCTCTTCACCAGTAAAAAAAAACGTACGTAACTAGGTTTCCAACATTTTAAAGTTATTGTTTTTAGTTGCAGTTTTCTAAATGGCCCGCCCGTCTGCCCTGAAGCTCGCTAGACAATATACGCAACATCCCTACATAAGATAGTTACAAGAAGTGAGCAGGTGTGTGAGATTAGTTAAAAGGTGTTTCGGGTCAATGGTTCACAGAGATCAATCAAACTGCTGTTTCGGTTCGGTTTAATGATGGTTCAAGTAAAATATATCAACGCACTTATTTTTAAAATTTAATTTGTCTAGTACAAGTTTCGTTTTGTTTAGTTTCTTTCTTACAATTTGAAAAATGTTTTTAAAATGTGAAATCTTGAACAATGTGATCAATCGTTTCAGAAAAGTTTTATAGCGAGATAAAATCTTAAAGAACCTTTGGTTAAAAAAGGGTCTTGTTCTGATCAGAGTTACAATATAAATCTCACTTTACGTATTTTCATATTAATTTTTTTTTTCATTGCTTCGTTGATTAACATTCAAAAGGAACTAAAGGGCAAAAGCTTTAAAACAGTGAACTTTTTGATTAAAAATCGTATTTTAGCAGGCTCTAGGCCATTAAGTTATGATTTTGTCCATTACTTTTCTTTAAAACATTGATTGCTTTGGGCAATTCAAACAATTGGCGCACGTGTTAAATGCGGGGAAAGAATTTCCTCCCCTAAGCACAGAAGGGCCGATACAGGGCATGCAAAAGCTTTAGTGATTTTAGCGTTTGCTGCTGATGTCGGATTTTGCTAAAAGCCTGTCTTTGGGATTCCCAAGCGGTCATAACTGACCGCTGAAGATTGAATTGGTTTTCGTGAAATAGCTATACAGTCAACCAGCCTCCTTTATGGTGTTGTGCGTGTCTTGTTTTAAAAAAGGTTTGGACAAAATCATAACAGGACAATGCATCAACGCACGCAACACAAGGAAATAATGTTCGGTTTTTAAAGTCCTATGGAAAACCTGTGGCAGTTGCTAGTCCGAAGGATTTATGTAACAATAACAAAAGGCATGAGATTAACTGTCCCTTAGTGATTTAAAAAAAAAACTCGTAGGCAGTATGTCGAATAGGATCTATGATTTAATTAGTGCTAAAAAAAGGTTACTCTCAATATTAAAGTGAATAAAAATATATTAATTATATTAAATACATTTTTATAAAGTTTTCTTAAGAAGCATTGGATATTTGAGAATATCGCCCCAAAATGACTTTTTTAAATTCAAAATACTCTAGAAGATACAGGCCTTTTTTGTCGACCTTCGATAAAATAAGCAATTTTCAAATTACTTCAAACTTTAAGCGCATTTATATCGAAACCACGTTTTTCGAACAGGCGGTCATGATATCTCCAGTTAGACTGAACCGATTTTGATGATTCAAACTGAAATCGACGCAGAATTGTCACCATTCTGGTCTGACTATCGATCATGTTTTTAAAAAAATGTTCACTATTTTTTTAACACTAAACTACAAAAAAGGGCTAAAAATCGAAATTTAATTTTTCAATGGACGCCAAAAAAAAAAATCACAAAATTGTTTTTGAGGGTCAGACTATAATGACTTCTATACTGATTACACTGTGCAACACTAAAAAGCTGATACGGTTGAGACCAAAAAATTCTGATAGAATGTGATGGTAGTATAAAAACCCTGCCTAGGTTTGGTCTGGTTAGCTGCCGTTTTTTTTTATAGCACTTTGAAGTTTTAAGCATATGATTGGGACTTGCAACTCCATATCTCGTAAACTGTTTGGAATTTCGCTTTGACGTCTGAAAGGAAGTTGTTGCTCTTGACTTGGTTTACAAAACATTTCTAAGTAACAATTCAAAATAGTCACATCTTAAAACTCAAAATTGCAAAAATGTCATATAATTATCATGTTTTCGCCTCATTTTGTACTGTTTTTCAACTTTTTCTTGAAAACTATAACGAATTTGACTAAGCAATGAAGGACGAAAAAGTAGCTTAGACTAAAATAAACAATCGGATGGAACATATTATATAAACTTCATTCGATAGGTCCTTCATATAGTTGAGGGCCCTAAAGAATGAATAATTTCAACTAAAACTCGAAAAATTACACTTTTTGGTAAAAATTGGATAACACAACCAAAAATTTTGATTGTTGTTTATAAAATCAATAAAATTGTGAAAAAATATATCTTAAAAAATGTAAGTAAAGAAATTTTATTCATTTACATTTTTACCGATAATATTAGTTTTTTTCGAATTTTTATGACAGTTTTTTATGCTTTTGGGCTTTTAACTATATGAAAGAGTACTTAAATTAAGTTGGTTCGTACTAACGGTTTGTTTATTTTGGTCTAAGCAACAACTTTTACCTATATTAGTTGTCCAAATTTGTAACGGGTTTCAAGAAAAAGTTGAAAAACTGGAAAAAAGTTGTGAAAACCGGGTTTTTTTTCTCTTGTAATCTTTTGTAACTTTAAATACGAAGATGTAATATTTTTGATTGGCTACGAAGAAATGTTTTGTAGGCAAAGCCAAGAGCAACAACTTTGCTAAAGACATAAAAGCAAAATTCAAAACAGTTTTACGAGACATGGTATCGTTTACCCTACTCTGAAGCTGAAAAGTTCAAAGGTCAATAAAAAGAAAACGGCAGCTAATCAGACCAAAGCCCTTTCAGAATTTTTTGGTCTCGAACGTATCAACTTTTTTGAGTTCAAAAATGTGTCACAGTGTTATAATCCTGTTTTTAGTTTTTATCTCACACAACCCAAAGACGTGGAATCGTGGTTGTCAGCACTATACCACACTTTGACGGCCGAGAACTTTTTAAACCGCCCTCGTATCGAAGCAGTTACATTTTTTTTTTGTTTACTTCAGTCTGTTTGTAACACAATAAAAAAAACTAAATTGGAAAAACTCTGAGTTTTCAAATAAGACTTTTTTTAAAAGATAAAAAAAAACCTCGACAACCCTTAATTAAGTAAAGTGCGGCTATAGTGATGCATCAAGCACAAATCGAAAATGAAACATAACAGTTGCTTTTTGCACTAAGAGTATTAATGTTTGAAAATGAAAATGAATTTTCTCTTAGTTTTAACGCTCTTTAAAACAGTAAGCGTGGCCGTGTGTGCCCAGTGGTTAGTGTGCTGGACTGCTGGGCGGGAGGTCGTGGGTTCGATCCCGCCTCTGATCATCTAATAATAAAAGTTTTTCTCTTTCTTTAGAAAATAGCTTTTACACCTTCACCAGCTATTGGCGCCAGCTGTGAAGTAACTAGCCATGAAAAAGCAAATTCTCAAACTTTGCCGTTCAGATCCGGCGTTAAACTGTAGGTCCCTTTCTCTTGTGCGAAAAATTTAAAGCACACACGCCAAGAGATTGAGAGAAGCTTGGCTTGGCCCCGTTGTAGGAGCTGTATAGCAAACATTTACATTCAAAACAGTAATCGCAAAGTTTTTATATTTCTACTGTTTCTATTTTGGCAAGAGTGTTGCCTCAGAGTTTATATCTGTTACATCTATCATTGCCCGACGTATATATAACAGTTTTAGCCGATGGAGTTACCGACACTTGTTCCTAAGCTCCTTCTGCATCCAGCTGACAGCTTTTATACAATGCATTCAAAAAGGTTATGTAAAAAGGCAAATGTAAACAAAACAACGCTTTAACCAGACGTGCTGAAATACATTGGGAAAGTTCTGCTATTGTCTCTGGAGCAAAAGCTTGTAAAGCAATTTAGTATTTTAGCCAATAAACTGATCCTTTTTTTAGATCTTGTTTTGATTTCCATTGCTTAAGAATTAAAATTCTTTCTAAATCTCACACACCTTCCCTACCTCTGCTGCGCTTTTCTACTTCCTGAGGAATATTGCCTCTGCCTCTCTCTCTCTCTCTTTCTCATTCGGTCTCTGTCTTATGACTAGATACAATTCTCAGGTAGTGCCATTTCCTTTACCTTAAATTTAAAGTTTAACATTTAACACTTGATGCCATCACGGGGTAAGGCAGAGTGGAAAAGCTGTTCTACATTGCCTCACCCTGTTATACACCCAACAACACACACAAACACACACACACACACACATATTGTAAACAATTTTTGATTGCAAACACACTAAATGTTTAGCTTATTGGTTAGTTTTCTCTTTTGTTATAACATAATTATTTATATAGTTAAAAAAGAAAACAAATGCACAATAAAACAATAAAAATAAACAATAATTATTTAAAAAAAAAAAACCATTAATCATTTTGGCAGTCGAAGATGGCCAAATGAAGCAAACAAAGTTTGCCATTGGCTGTGATTTCGATATAAAAAATCATATATATGCATATTTTACATATATGGTTAATATGGCGTGATGCTTGGCAACTTGGCTAGGCCAAGGAGAGTCGATGTCGATTGCCCGTCTGTGTCCCCGCGGTCCTGTCTGGTGGTATTGGGTCCTACACCTTGGGTGTATTCTCATGTCCTGCTTCACCTACAGTTGGCGATGGATTGGTGCTGGCCGCTGATTGTCCCGCATATTTACAGGAGCCCGTCAAGCACTTGCAACCGCCGCCATCTGAACGCTGTCCATTCCGCCAGAATTTCTCGCCATAGTCATAGCTGGACCGACAAGAGGAGTTGGTGGGTTATGTTAACAGTTCTTAGACAAGGTCACTCACCAGATCTCCTCGCCGGCATCAATGTCGCGACAGGCGAAGAAAGCGATTTTGGGGAAGCGGTAGTCCTGATGCTCGTAAAAGACGCGCACGGCCAGAACATTGGGCTCGCATGAGTGATTGAAGAAGCGTGTCACGTTCCCATAATAATTGGCATCGATGCAATGCCCATTGTCCAGATCAAAGTAGTAGCTATCATCGGTACGACGATCCGCCTCCGGTGCAGTCAGAATCTCACCCGTGTAGCTGGCCACAAAGGTACCCTTGGGCACATTGGCCAAGGCCCGAACACCCCAACCCTTCGCAGGCTCCTCACATTCCACAATTTGCAGGGGAGTACGAGTGCCGTTCTGGACCACGCGATTCTTGCAGGACAACTGGAAAAACGAGTAGAAGGTCAGCGACGAATTCAAAGAACAGTCGCCCCTACTCACCTGATTGCAGCCACACACATCATTGCACTCGAAAATCACCGCCGGATCCTCGTAATTAAAGTCAGAGATCAGTCGACTCTCGGCCGTGTACCAGTTCTGGGAAGAGGCGCCATTGCACTGGCACAGGTCACTGCTACAGCTGTCCAGACACGAACAGATGCGCATCTGGGACACGCGTCGATCGATCTGCACTGAGTTCTGTAGGATTATGCACGTGGTGATGTACTTAAAGTCCGGCCACATAAGCGCGTCTGCCTCGTCCTCATGCTCGGACATGGTCAGCTCATTGCGCACCGCCTGAATGGGCCTGGCCTCCCGTCCATTCGAGGCGTCGGCGCAAACAACACGCGTACGCAGTCCCAGCGGCCGGAAGCTGCGCATTTGCATATTGAAGCCCACGGTGCGCCCGCATTCGGATTCCTCATTGGGAATACAGTCGAAGGGCAACTGCTCGGCCTTGTTCTTGATCATTAGATCGGCTCCATTTGCGATGAGGGCAATGCACATGCGGGTCACCGAGTGTCGGCAGGCAATGTGGCTGCATGGGTGAATCGAATTGGTCAAAAAGCTACAACAGCACGCGAGCCAATGTACTTACAGCGGTGTATCGCCCTCAACGTTCTGCACATTGCAATCGGCTCCCGCCTGCAGTAGCACTGTGATGGTCTCCAGCCCATCGTTATGCAAGGTGGACCAATGTAGCACCGTGTTGTTGTCATTGTCACAGATGTTTGGATCAGCTCCATGATTGAGCAGCAGGCTAAGCAATACAAAGGAGAGGGTAATTAGCAGAAGGATATTGAGACTGCTGCATTGTGACCTACCTGACAATGTCTGTGTGCCCCAGCTCAGCGGCCCAGACCATGGCCGTCCAGCCGCCTTCATCCTGGGTATCAATAAAGCTCAAAAAGTTGCTTATGTTACGCGAGGCGCGACAACTCTCCACAATTAGCTGAGTGGCCTCCAAGTTGCCCAACTTGGCAGCTATATGCAGACTTGTCTTCCCATCCGGACCCTGCAGAACTCTCAAATAAGATTCCATTTGGTTTGGGTGGAGGTGTACGATTACTCACTTTAATGGCCACATCTGCTCCACATTGAAGGAACAGGTTCAGCATGTCGCATTTTTCATACAACACTGCACACATGAGAGCCGTACGCAATTCACTATCCACAATGTTGACAAAATCCTCGGAACTGGCACCTTTGCAGAGCAACAAGTAGGCCATTTGCAAAGTGCCCGAGTGGGCGACCAAATGGAGGCAGGTACCGTTCACATGTTCGCTCATCGGTGTAAGCACATTATAGTCAGCGGCTAGAAGGTAAGAGGTGAACATGTATTAGAAGTTTTATGGCATAGTTAGAGATTCTGATTTTTTTTGTACCGTTCAGTGATTCAAATTTGGTCTTTTGGTGACAAATCTAGGATTTTTTTAATTGACCTAGCCCTATAAAATTTAAAAATCATCTTGCACCCTTTTTTAAAATAGCCGACAATATGTATTGATATTTTAGTGAGAAGCTTTGGTAATCGAATGATGGTCATACTTAGAACGAAGTAGATTTTAGAAAATGGACGAAGGGAAAACGTACAAAGACATTGTAAATAGTAAACAGTGTGTAACTAGTAACACCGTGTAAAAAGTGTGTAAATAAAAGAGCAAAAACTGAAAAAACTCTCGTTCACCCTCCTTTTTTCATTTACTACAACAAATATTTTTCAAATACAAAATTACAAAGTTTTCACTATTTTAGAATTGCTTGTAATCGAATACCGTTCTAGGTATCAACTTGTCTACAAGTAATTATTTCGCGATTCGAGTTTAAATCATTCAGATTTTAAGAACTAAAATGGATAAAAACAAGTGAGAAAGTCGGTCAAGCCCGACTATGTCATACTCTGTACCAAGAGTAGGAGCTGGATGCAACGTTTTTGCTGCGCTCATCTCTAAGTTTCTCTCTTTCTCTCCCTCTCTCTTTCACTCACACGTTGTTGAATGAAATGCGGTGTTGGTTGTGAGTGCGTGGGAGGGGGTGGGGGAGGGGAGATTTTATTTTTTGGTCATAACTTGAGAACCGCTCATCCGATCTTTATCATTTCTTTGGCAAATAGATACAAATTACGAATTCCTAACTATCTCTAGAAGGAACGAATCATCTATCTACAAAACTGCGGGAGATATGACCTTTTTTCAAAATAACGGGGGCGTGGCGAAAATTGAAAATTGATCTGCCTGCAAGTATAAGAAGCATTTGTCCCATACATGTCACACCTCTATCTCTTACCAACTCTGAGATCTGTTTGTTCATACAGACGGACGGACGGACGGATAGACAGACGGACATGGCTATATCGACTCGGCTGTTGATGCTGATCAAGACTATATATACTTTATAGGGTCGAAAATGATTCCTTCTTCCTGTTACATACTTTTGCACAAACTTAATATACTATATGTACCTTCGGTACAGAGTATACAAAATACACACAAGGAGATTTGTACTTAGAATACGAGCTTAAAATGAAATTAAAACAAATAGGACATACGCTCGAAGATAAAATTGAATTTTCCATATGTCCAAATTCCACAGATTGTGTGGTAGAAATTATGTATTAGCCTAAAAAAGATGTGACCAAGGGAACTGTATTATGTTTTATATAAGATTGCCGGATAACTTCAAAATTTTATACGGCACTAATTTGTTTTCAGTTGAAAACATTTTGTGTGTTGCGCTTGTGGAGCTGTTTGAAATCAATAACAATAAGATTGATAAAATATTCCAATACAATATAATTAAAAATCTAAGCTCATACATTTTTTTTTTTGGTCCATATGATCTACATCTTCCATATTCCCGTCGATTAGGACTTTTACTAACATAAACTCATATTAAAATTTTTCAAATGTTTAAATTTCATTTATTCGATTGACCGACACTTCCTATTTACCCATCTTTAATTGGCAACTATTAATTCTTCATGGTAGTCAAATCATAAGATTTTTTATTTCCGGATTTTTTAACCGATCATGACCCGTCCATTTAAAAATTTCGTTGGATCTAACCATTTACCCGTCTACAATCGCCATCCATCAAATCTTAATGATTTCCAAAAATCATAAAATTTAACAAATTCCCGAAAATTTCGCGAATTAAGTCTTCAAAATAATATTTGGTCAAACGAAAAAATTGCAATTTTCGCGATTCTTTTAACCGGTCCATCTACACCCTCTTATTTATCTATATGCAATAGGTACCCAAAAATAAATATTCCAACCACTAGGACCTTAAGGTCAATGTGTGGCCCCCCTACATGGGGCCAGCCGGAAATACCTACCTACCTACATGTAATAAGGAAGTTACAAAAGTAAATAATTGGGCTATGAGAATGGTTTCTGAATGAATCCGCGTAAATCCAAGTGATTGGTTCTTTACAAAAAGGCACATCTACAGAGACAATACATTTAATACCAATTTTACTTTACTATTTTACTTCACTTACTTTACGATTTCACATCTTCTACATAGAGCTATCTGTAACATAAACTAACAAATAACAGTGTTAAATCGATGACTATCTGACATATAGCAGCTATCTGGGAGAACAGAGATTGGCCTTTATTATTTTTCTCCTGATAATTTATCAGTGATAACACAGGAGAAAAACCATTTTGTTGCAACCTTTTTTGATGGAAAATTCGGGTCCAGCTTTGTCCACTGATTGCAAAACTGGTCTCGGTTTGGCTCCATCAGCTTTTGTTTGGAAAATATAGCGGAAAATGTGTTTTGCATGTTTTTTTGCTTTGGAATACTTATGGAGGTTACATATTCTGTCACAATTCCTGGATCTATGAGTATTATGCGACAGAACACACAGAACAAGCGAGCAGCATCAGCAAGCCCGATATTGACCGAATTGGCCTTTAAAGAGAGTTATTACTTAGTTTATGGCAAATTTTCAAAATTTGATCGTGATGTATGTACAAGCCTGAGCGGTGGTAAAATTCTTATTTCAACCACTTTAGCATATAGCCCAAACACCCTTCTATATTCCTGAATTTTGATGCATTTACATCAGCTTGATGAACAAAACTACAGGCAGTTAATCCCGGAAACGAGAAGGTCAAGCTAACTTCGTCTTTGCCGAAGTTTTTGTACCCTTGCAAATGTTTTAATACATCAGAGTTTACGAACGTCAGCATTAAAACAAACAATTTTTCTAAATAAAACCCACATTTGGACTGATAGTTCCTATGGCGGCTATAAGATATAGTCATCCGATTTTGACCAAAAAACATCCACAACTATGTAAAAGCGAATAAAACTAATTTTTGCTGAAGCGGAAGGCGTTTACATTAAAAACAAAAAAAGCTTTCTCACAAAAAACCCACTTTTCGACCGATAGTTCCTATGGCAGCAATAAGATATAGTCATCCGATTTTGACCAAAACTTTCAAATCTGTGTAAAAGCGTATAAAACTAATAATTGTCGAAGCGGAAGGCGTTTACATTAAAAACAAAAAAGTTTTCTCACAAAAACCCACTTTTCGACCGATAGTTCCTATGGCAGCTATAAGATATAGTCATCCGATCCGGTCGGTTCCGACATATTAGCAGTGTGCAGGTAAAAGAAGACTCTGTGCAAAGTTTCAGCTCGATAGCTTTAAAACTGAGAGACTAGTTTGCGTAGAAACAGACAGACAGACGGACAGACAGACAGACGGACGGACAAAGCTCAATCGACTCAGCTCGTCGCCCTGATGAAGAATATATATAGTTTATGGGGTCGGAAATGAATATTTCTATGCGTTGCAAACTTCTGGGCAAAATTATAATACCCTTTGCAAGGGTATAGAAATGAATTTAAATTTATGGCAGGACAAATTCACAAAATGTCTATAGGAAATATTAAAAGACTACGTGATCTAACATAGACTTTACATTAATTGCCAAGCAAATGTAAAATTACATTCAGGCAGTACTAAATTCAAGCAATTTCCCACAAGCATTCTCGCGATAATGACATTTAAATTTTATTTATTGGGCTACTAATATACTTATTTGAAATTTTTTGTCTACTTAGCGATCCTCGCGCTAAACAACCTGCCTAGCTACCCATCATTTTTCTAGACAACATCGAACAAATTAAAAGCATTTTTAATTTAAGTGGCTGACAAATTAGTGCGACCCCACAATTTGGCCTTCATTTTGGGTAGATTTAATTGTATTTAAAGACATACTATAGCTTACGATCCACAACATAAATAATTGGCAATTTCGTGACATAAATTTTTATTTGTTCTGGAAATTACCCAGTGAAAATTTTCGGTTCCAATTTGCGAATAGGAGCTTCAGAAAAATTGATTGGTTTTGCAGCCCCGGAATAAAAGCAACACCGCTCGCAAGATTGAGTTAGAAAAAATTCAAAACTGCAAAGATGTATAATTGACCGTACCAGCATTTCCAAAAGAATGCATGAATTTATTTTATGCTGAAATTGATGTTTTCATTTCCCATTTATTTTCCTTTGAAATTTTCGTAGTAATAATAAATATGCTTCAGGAATACGAATTAAAGAAATAACACAGACATTCAAAAAGACCTATGAATGGGACCAATAAAATGCAAATCTAGAGCACAGATGTCCAAAACCACCTTACGGCAGCGTAACTACCAATAGAAATGAAGAAAACATTTCTTAAGAAACACAAGGAGTAAAACGATTATTGTCTGCAGATGTGTGGTGTGCTCGTGGCTGTCCAATACACACGAAATCATTCGTCAACTAACAACCAGGGATTCAAACCGAATTGAATTTCGATTACGGTTATGGTACGTACCGAAACTGCAGTTTCGGCAAAAGGTTCTGTTTTGGTTCTATATTATTTCGGTATTCGGTTCCTTTTCCGGTACCAAGATTTTTATTTCGGTATACCGGTATCAGAAAATTTTAAACGATAGTCCAAACAAAGTGGGTAAGCAAGCTATACGCATGTATGCGAATAAAACTATCAAGTTTATATGTGTGTGTTTGGCATACAAAATGCACAAGTTTATATACATAAGACGATTAAAAGAAAGAAAATTGAATAAAAAATTAGTTACGAGAAAGATAAATTAATGATTACTTCTTAGAAGTAACCTGAACCGTCCACCTGATTTCTTAGCAAAGACATAATCAACTTCACACCGGACAAAAAAAGTTTTACGGAACAGCAAGAAAAACTTTTGATAGTTCATGCTATTCTAAAAAATTTGTCAAACTTTCTGAACACCATGATGTAATTATCATTTTTATTTTGTAAATATTTAATGCTCAGGAGAACCTGGATTAATGCCATTAAACTGTTTTGTTGAATACTAAACTTTTTGTATTGTCCTCTTTCTTTTCGTACAAATTCATATATCGCTGACTTACTTCAAGAGTGACATATCTCAAAAAATATGATTTTTGACTTTATGATGCAGAAATATTCGCTGTTTTGTGTAAAAATTTTCGTATCGATATCTAAATGAGAATATGTCGCAATATCATTTTACAGATTTATTTTCATGTTAATGCAATACAAACAAAAAACATACTTTGGGTTCCAGTTGAAACACCATAAGTATTTTCAAGTTTTATTATTAAGCATTCTAAATTTATAACATTTTACTTGGCTACTCGAAACTAAAAGAACCATTTTTTCTGATTTAACTCAAAGGAAATCTTTAAACGCGCTTTTCTTCAAATGGACTATTTTGAGTTATACCAGTATTGAAGTAAGTGAGCGATATGTATAAATCATGGAAGGAATCATCTCCGACAACATTAAGTATATAATATATATATTCTTGATCAGCATGGCGAGCTGAGTCGATTAAGCTTTGACCGTCCGTCAGTCTGTTTCTACGCGAACTAGTCCCTCTGTTTTGAAGCTAGCGAGCTGAAACTTTGCACAGAGTCTTCTTTTGTCTGCACGCTGCTAATATGTCGGAACCGACCGGATCGGATGACTACTTCTTGTAGCTGCCATACAAATGATCGGTCGAAAATGGTTTTTAGTAAGAAAAACTGTTTTTTCTCAATATTACCGCTCTCAATCACGGTCATGGGTTTTATTAAATGTTTTAAGCTGATCTGCGAAGTTTGGTCGAAGTCGCTTACCGTTGAGACAAGCGTTTTCAAGTGTATCAAAACTTCGGCACAGACGATGTTAGCTTTGCCTTTCTCGTTATTTTAAAAATTGAAATTAAAATTTGATACTGAATATGGAATCACTCAAAATTCGGATATGGTGTGTCTCCAGAAGGGTCTGGAGGGCACCTATTTGGCTTGGATTTTTTTTAAAGTCCATCCCTCTTAATTGCGGTCCCTGGTATAAATCGACTTCATCTCCTCTTTCCGACAAAGTAATTGCTTCTTGAATATATCTAAGGTAATGCCACATAGGAATGCGGTATTTCAAATACACTGGTCTTGCGTGTTTCTATTTTACTTTTTAATCGGTTCTTTTCGGTTTGCGGTTCCGGTTTGATTCCCTGCTAACAACAAAATCTACATTACAGATCTTGAAGAATTTGCAAAAGACATATGTGAAGTTGAAAACTACAACGAATGCGCAGCATGCGCCTAGGGCACTTTTTATTATTATACCCACGATTCCCGCACCACATATATAGCTACCACCTAGTACATTCCAAGATACTCTCAGTAAATACCTTTTGGCTAAGTCTCTATTATTTCCTAAGAAAATTTCCCAATCCTTTCCCACACACTCACCCAGTATTTCAGCCACACGCTCCAGATCATCATTCTGTACGGCCCAGTACATGTCGCGGGAGGTAAACTCGGTGGTTACTCGTCCGCTGGCTGATACCACATGACCACGCAATACCACATTCATTACCGAATCGGGAATCAGTTGCTCGAAACTAATGCTGCTGGAGCTGGAACCATTGGCCGCTCCCTTGCCACGTATGCCATTTGTTTTCGTGCTAGAGTTGTGGGAGGCGGGTCGGCCACGTCCCGTGGCGTTTGATTTGGGACCTGCGTTAGCCTTACCGGCCGCTGCGAACTGGGTTAAATGCGCAGAGGTGGTCAGCTTGGCGGGTTTGCTGCAAAAGAGGGAACGGGGATGATGAATATTAAAGTGAACAAAAGTGACCATGGAATGGTTGATTGATCATCAACTGGGGTCATCCTTTGTTCTAAGCCACACACGTTGATCCCCTGATCACCTGCACCCCAAAAGTTGATCTTAGGCTCTCACTCACATCTTGGACTTTTGACTGGGGAGAAAGACGGGCAACGATTGACATTTCATAGTGACGGTGGATGTGCGCTCGGGTGTGTCCAGGCCGCAATGTGGACACTTAAGCACCAACATGGGACTGTGGAATTTATGGCTATTGCTGTTGCTACTGCTGCTGCCGCTGCTCTGCTGACCGGCATCATAGGGACTGTTGAGTATGAAGCGTTGGGCACAATCCGGATGAAAGAAATGCTGCTGCTTGCACAGCACGAATTTACCCTGGAAACGAGAAACACACGCAGATGCTGTCAGTAGTGGCAAGAGGTATTTCGAACCAAGACTCTCACCTGGGTGCAGAAGATTCCACAGCCGGCACAACAATTGTGTGCCTGCAATCGCTTTTTGTGCTCATCGCAGAGTATCATATAGCCCACACGTTGACTGGGACGCAGCAGATTGTGCACTTCGGAGGCCAGCTCGTTGCAGCAGCCAATCTTCTGCTCATCAATGTTGTCGATGGCACAGCAATAGGATGAATCTGGAGCATTGCGGGCGTAGTACTGAGAGCTCTTCTGGCACAGGCAGATAAACTTATTGGACAGCGCCGCCAACTTGGAGGTGGAGGGTATGGCATCGGCATCCGTTTGCTCCACATCGGCCAGAATGGAGCTATTGAGGGAGTTTAGTTGACCAGGCTCCAGGGTGGAGGATTGACCCGCGGCTATTGCTGCAGCAGCCGCTGCTGCTGCTCCTCTAACGCCACCCACACGTCTGGTTAGCTTGGCTGGGGCAGAATTGGTTGAGGCTTGGACTTTCTGTGCAGCGGATGATGCAGTTGTCGAAGTGGCGGCGGCTGCTGCTGCTGCTGAGGTGGTGGGCGTCTGCTGGTCCTTGGCGCTAGCATTGCGCAGTCTTAAGGTCACACTGGGTTTCCCCACTTGCACTCGAGTGGTGGGCACAAATTCCTCATTGTCCGTATTGGAGCTATCCTGATCGCTCGCCTCCTCGCTATTGTTGCGCCTCAGTCCCAAGTGCTTTAAATGCTTCTCCTTCTGTTTGGCCAACTTTCGCTGTTGCTTCTTGTTGAGCTTACGCTCTTCGGGTGAGCGATTGGCATTCAGTTTGGCCGCCTTAATGTCGCTTAAGAATTGCTCCACATTGGGACAGGGCTTAACCAGACTCTTGGCCCTTTTGGCAGCTTCTGAATTCTCAATATCTCGCTGGGACTTGGAGAACAGACGCTTCTTAATTGCACTGGTGCCGGCCGGATGTTGACCGGCCACATCGAACCCGCTGCCATCGGACTTATCGCTCTTCTGGCGAGAGGTGGAGGAACTGCAACCGGATTGCTGGGGTGTTTCGAAATGCGAGTCGGGACCGTCGGGACCAACTCCGCCCGCTGTCTCCCAATGGGTCATGCGTTCTATGTGCTTTGTCTCGAATTCACAGCGCAGCTCATCGTTTTCCAGTATTTTGGGTGTGGGCTTGATGCGTCGCTTGGACCGTTTAGGCAGCTGTGTATCTCCTCCGCCTGCCCCTCCAGTGCCGCCTGCAGAACTGGTGGTGGGCGTGGCTCTCTTATTGCCATTGGTCAGATTAGAAGCAGTCGCTTGACAGCTGCTGCTAGCAGCTGCTGCAGGCGGCTCGACTTTGGTTGGCGGTGGAATCTTGGCTTTGCGTCCACGTTTTTTGGGCGGCGTCTTCTCATCCAGCATGGCGGCTGGCACCAGCGGCAATTCGCTCATGTCCAGCACTGGAGCAGACGGCTCAACTTTCACCTCCTCACCCCAGTCAGCGGGATGCCGGTTGCCTAATCTTACACTGCGTCGCATTCGCTTGGCATCGCCGCTGACGGCAGCTACCTCCCCTTCCTCCTGTTCTGTTTTGACCACCACCAAGTCCCCCTCTTGCGGCTGTTGCTCTTCGGGCAGCTTGCGCTTGCGTCCAGGTTGCTTACGCTCCACAATTAGGGCAGACTCTTCACCGCCTACGGCCTCAGAATCATTTGTGGGCTCTGCTTCGGGTTTAATCTTTTTGGCACGTCCTCGTCCACGCTTGGGTGCGGGGGGAACAGCATTAGCTACAGCACTAATGCTGTTTGAGGCCTCCTCCCCAGAGCCGGCTGGTGATTTTTCGGGTTCTTTTTTAAACTCGCCCAAGTCCATGGTCTCCTCCACTGAAGGAAGCTCCATCTCGGCTTCCGCCTCGACCTGTGGCTCATCTGAGGGACGTGGTGTACGACGTAAGCGTCGCGTCTGGCCGGGCGATGATAATAAGGTGGATGATGAGTGTTCCTGTGTGTGAGTAAGAGAGAGGGTTAGAAGAGGGGGGAAGACTTAACATAAATATATGGGGTTAACCACAAGTCCATTCATTCACAATATCCGCAATGCTCGCTGATATAAACAAATCGGATTATGATGTCCAACCCACTCATGACATTTTCAACAAAATCGAATCCCACAATTGACGCTTATGCATTCAGTTGGGGATGGTTGCCAAGGTAACCAACGATTAGCAAAACACAATGATTTCTTTGAGTGTAAAGGTGGCACGGGTCGGAGTTGAGGGCGGTTTCTGTACAAAGAATGAAGCCCAAACATGTGAGTATCTTAATCCCGAATGTTTTAAATGTTAAGCTTCCACAGTTTAGACCAGCGATGTCGAATGGATTTATCAAAATGATGAGGCGCTACTTTAGACCGGAATAGTTCCTGGTAGGAAAATTTGAAGGTCAAAATCTCAACCTCTTACTATGTTGAATTTTGCGTAAAAGAAAATAAAAGTCAACTTTATTAATTTCTAACTGTTGCAAGGAGTCTCTTAAGTTATTTTTGTTTTATCACTCATACGCACTGTTGCATTCGTTCATATGTATGTAACAGCTAGAGGGAAGCATTTGCGAGCTTATAAAGTATGCATATTCGTAATCAGCGTCAACAGCATCAATGTCGAAGTCGTCTGTCATTCCATAACAGATATACCCATCCGCATATCAAGTTTTTTTTAGACCACGGCAGCCACGCGGCGAAGTACATTAGGAAGGACGAACTAAGGGTGAACACTGCACGTCAGCTGAATGGGTTCAGCATGTTTTCAGTATTAATCAGTGCAACATAATCGTTTTCTTTATTTTTTTACTATGGATTTTATACACAAAACGAAGAAGTGAAGGTTACTTCACAATTGCATCTATCAAATCTTCATCTAGCAAAATTAGTTTTGTTGTTTCTAACATTGTTCAACCGATTGACAGACACTTCCCATTTACCCGTCTTCAATTGCCAACCATCAAATCTTCGGTAAAGTCTAAACTCAATATATCATTTTGCAAATTCCCATATCGTATGATCTACACTTCATATTTCACCGATTATTTACCCATTTTCATGACAATCTAAACCAGCGGCGGACAGCAAAAACAACGGAATACCCTGTACCCATTAAAAATGGGTGAAAGGGAATAATGAAGTTGTGCAAATGTATGTAACAGCCAGAAGGAAGCACCTCATTCCCATAAATAATATATATTCTTGATCAGCATCAACAGCCGAGTCGATATAGTCATGTCCGTCTGTTTGTCTCTATGAACGCGTCGATCTTAGAAACTGTAATAGATAGAGCCACAATTTTTGGCATGGACGGCGATAAGAAAATTAACTGATACCATCTTAAACGATTACTTTTAGGGTGCACATAATAAATTAAAATATCAAAAAATTGTAGTTCATGTTTTAACCTCTGCGAAATGCATTCAAAGTTTCCACAATACGTATTATGTATATGACACGTTCACCGAATCGAGATTTCGTCAACAGTTCGTATCATTTTAAAAGTTGTCAAATTTGAATTTAATCGAACAACAAATAAATATGGAGCAGGAATCGATAGTATTTTTGGTCGGTAGACTAAGACCAAATTTTGACGAAGCGAGCCCATTTCCAACGAAAATATGCGTTTCATCCGCGCTCTTATATGGGACTAAATTTTTAAGACTGTCTATTTTAGAAAGTGCGACTAGTGTGGCTCGCAGGTTGGAATCAGCATGATCCATGGCGAATTCTAACAAGGGCCATGTCAGCATGAACGCACGGAACTTCTAGTCAGAGACTTATAACATAACAGTGAAAACCATTTTAAGTGACCATTTGGGCTACCATGGTCAATTCGCTGAGCTCTGGAGACCGCTCCGTGGACACCGTTTTGAATCGATGAAAGAGATGGAACCCAAAACGAAGAAGGAATTGAAGACTATACCGGAAGAAAGAAGACTTTGCCGCATGTTTTTTAAATTGGCCCCAAGTGTAATACTGTAGGGGGAGACAACTTTCAGGAATGAAATGAATTTACAATAATAAATAAAGATTTTTTTAATTTATCAACAAATACCCGGATTTGTTTGCCCATAGTAGTATAGTAATCCTCTTTTTTTTTTCAAATGGACGATAGTCTATTCATAAGCAGCAGGGTAAAAGTAGACTACGCGAAGGATCGGCTGATGTCGTGTGCCTTTCTTCAAAAATATCTTCAAAGCCTCTTGGTGTACGGCTAAAACTTGCTTTTATCTAGAAGTGAACATCGCAGAATAGTTCAAATTTTGCCGCAAATATTTCCCATAAATTATTTACAATATTATTGTCTTGGTCATAC
Organism: Lordiphosa clarofinis; assembly: GCA_018904275.1. Lineage (NCBI taxonomy): Eukaryota > Metazoa > Arthropoda > Insecta > Diptera > Drosophilidae > Lordiphosa > Lordiphosa clarofinis. The sequence goes on along the minus strand of JAEIGQ010000090.1, from coordinate 795,342 downwards.
AAAGCAGGGTTCGCAAAATGCTCAAAAGATATTTTTCTGCCATGATAATTAACATCAATGAAAAAAAATTTTAATTTTCACACGTGTTACTAACAATTTTTTTCAGAAGAAAATAAAAATTTTTTTCATGATATTATCACGAGAATTTTTTTCACGCGTGTTACTAACACGAGTGAAAAAAATTTTTGCTATCATCTGTGAAAAAAAAATCCAGAAAATTTTTCACACAATATTTTTCTCGCGCGTGAAAAAAATTTTCAGAAATTTTTTTCATTGCAATAGTATTGGTGTGTATGTGAGACGCGTCGGCTAGCCTGAGCTCAGGCCGACTACAAACGGGGGTGGGTAAAAGGCACACACTCTTTGTGCGATCGAGTAGATTTGTTTAATGACCTGCCCACAGCAACAGCAGAACTATGGAGCTGCGACCGCAAATATCCACATTGAGTCCAAACATTCGACTATTAACCAGCCGAAAAAAGGCAGGCAAAAATTTTATAGGACATTAGAGTTGACCTCAATATCAACTGACAAACATTTCAATGTCCTAGGTGTCCTGGTTTAAGAGCTAGAGGATGTTGCGTATAGCAAGGGCAATGGTGTTATATATTTAAAGTCAAGTTGATTTTTTTTCAAAGGCCGTTTATTTATATTTAGTAGATAGGACAGAAACATTTTTTGGGAATCGAGGGGTTTTTCACCGCATTGCTGCATAATTCATTTCCAAGTGGTTCGCTTTTCAAAACTACTCCCATGAAACCTTCAAATCAATTTTCATCACCTGAACAACGTTTTCATTTTCATTCAAATCTCAAATTTTGAAAATTGGTCAGTGACAACTGGCTTTTAGCTCGTTATCAAAATTTTTCAAAATTTTTTCTATATTTCGTCCATATTTCGAATTTTTTCCGTCAGCGAATCATTCCAATCAAAGGGCAAATTTCAATCAGAGTCGACCTTTGGCGCATCTAAGAACCTGCATAAAAAATTTATTTTTCAAAAATTAACAAAAGCAAGTCATATAAACAGAAATTACAAAATTTTACAAACAAACAAACAAATTCCAAACTTTTTTAGTTGTTGAACTTGGTTTTAGGATGAAGTAATTCTTTTAATAATTTTTAAACCCTTTTTAAACCAGTTTTTTTGCACAAGAATTTGTCAACTGCGCTCCGGAGAATATCATAACGAACGCGTGTGCCTATACGAACAATTGGGTTAAGATCATAACATATATTTTCTGCGAAAGGTTAAAAAAATAGTAAAAAACGGTGAGCGCAAAATACAAGTTCGTATCCAGGGTGAGAGGGTTAAATAGTAATAGTAAAAAGAAATTGTATTAAATGAAAATACCAGGTTTGGCAAGACAAAAAATCAATTACATTTGCAATATGCATTTGTCTCTTTATTAAAATGGTTAACTCTTACCTTACCCATTGACGGTTAACAGGTAGCTGCGAAAACTGAGGTACGCCAATTTTTATGGCCCTCATAAAAAGGGATATTCCCTCTCATGCGTCACCATTGCTGACAAAATTAAAGGTCGAATGTTTTGCTTCAATCTGGATATTTGCGGTCACAGCTGCAGCAGGTCATTACGAAATTCGTAATGAACCCAAATTTGCTCGATCGCACAAAGAGTGTGTGCCTTTTACCCACCCCCGTTTGTAGTCGGCCTGAGCTCAGGCTAGCCGACGCGTCTCACATACACACCAATACTATTGCAATGAAAAAATTTCTGAAAATTTTTTTCACGCGCGAGAAAAATATTGTGTGAAAAATTTTCTGGATTTTTTTTTCACAGATGATAGCAAAAATTTTTTTCACTCGTGTTAGTAACACGCGTGAAAAAAATTCTCGTGATAATATCATGAAAAAAATTTTTATTTTCTTCTGAAAAAAATTGTTAGTAACACGTGTGAAAATTAAAATTTTTTACAGACTGAATTTTTTCTTTGTGTTAATATAGGGCGTGAAAAAAACAAATGTGTGTTATTTTACGAACCCTGATACAAAGAACAATTTTTTTAATGTTCGTTGTACCTTTTCGTCAAAAGTTACCACTTCAAACCGAGTCTGGCAAATGGTAAAAAAAAATGGTTCCAGGACATAGGGTCCAGGAAAAATGGGCAAATAACCCATATTTTTTTGCATTTTTATGTCCATTTTACGGTTAATCCATTAGAGATATGGAATTTCTAATGCCCGATTCGGGTTCAGCGTGAAAAACTTTCTAAGAACAATCATTCTTTTACCATTTTACGTTCTGTGCTGAGAATAATCTAATTTTGAAATCTTGTCAAAATACTTATGCCAACCCTATTTGCACATTTTGATTTATATTTTCTAACCTAAGCAGCTGATTGTGTACTACTCATGTTAAATTAAAAGCTTACTTTTATACCAGTATCCGAAATAAATTTCAAAATTATAGGATTTTTTGTTTAAATGATATAATGGTTTATTTATGAACTTTTCTTGTCAAAATAATTATTCCCACTAGTGTATATTAAGTAAGGTTCAATATCTATTTATTCTTTATACCATAATTCGGATCTTAACAAAAAATCGATTTATTAGAAATATTTTTGGCTTTTGTATTCAACGGATTTAAAAACAATGTTTTACCCGATTACTGGCAGCTCAATTACCTTTCGATTTATGTCTTGCTTGACTTAATCTGACAATTATGAAGTGAGTTTATGGCTTAAAATGAAATTGCACCTACCATGAAAAAAAAACGAGAACGCAAGTTAAAGTCGGCTCTAACCGACTTCGATATACACGTTACTCATGAAAAATCGTGTTCAACAGTGTTCCTGCGTTCCTTAGGGTGAACATCTGAAAAGTATGCAACACATTTTTTAACTCGGCTATTTTTCACATTTTTGCTCATAACTTGAGAACCGCTCATCCGATCCTTATCAATTTGATTTATTTTGCTAATTACGAATTATCTTTAGAAGGTGCGAATCGTCTATCTTTAAAACTGTAGGAGAAATAACGTTTTTTCCGAATTGCGGGGGCGGGAAGGGGCGTGGCCAAAATTTGAAATAAACTTGATCTGCGTGCAGATAAAAGAAGCATTTGTCCCATACATGTCAAACCTCTATCTCTTACCATCTCTGAGATCTAGGTGTTCATACAGACAGACGGACGGACAGACGGACATGTCTATATCGACTCGGTTGTTGATGCTGATCAAGAATATATATACTTTATATGGTCGGAAATGATTCCTTCTGCCTGTTACATAAATTTGCACGACTTTAGTATACCCTTTTTACTCTACGAGTAACGGGTGTACTTAATATTTAAAAAACCGAGCCTTGAAAAATTTTTTGAAATTGATTTTTGAGAACACAATTTTAAACTATACTAAAAATAAATATTTCTGTTGAAATGGGTAAAGTTTCCTATTGCGATTAAACTTCACAAATAACACTAGTTTACAGCATTTCCGATCCCGACCATTTGGCAGTCATATCGTATGTAAATCCCTTTGCTGAGTCCAAAACTGCAGTCAAAATAATTCTTAGTTGGACCGTTTTCGAGAAATCGCGGAAAAGCTAATTTTTCTATTGGGGAAAAAGTAGGGGAGATTGGGGGGTTCTGATCATAGTTTTGTTTTTCGAAAATAACTTAGCCAAAAATCAATATTTTTTCGTTCTATAAATTGTGTATTTTAGCTGAAAGATGTACAAAACTTTCCTTATCATTAGTTTTAAAAAAACATTCTTTGGCGTTTTTTCATTTCATATTAAAAACAAGTGAGAAAGTCGGTCAAGCCCGACTATTACATACTCTGTACCTGGAGTAGGAGCTGAATGCAGTGCTGCTGCTGTGTCTCTCTCTCTATCTCTATCTCACTCTCTTTCTCTCTCTCTCTCTCTCTAAGAATGTGCGGTGTTGGTTGTGAAAAAGTGGTAGGGGGGGTGGCGGGGGGAGCTTCGTTTACTTTTTTGCTTATAACTTGAGAACCGCTCATCCGATCTTTATCATTTCTTCAGCAAATCGATACATTTTGACAATGACTAACTATCTCTAGAATGTACAAACCATCTATATACAAAACTGTGGAAGATATGAGGTTTTTTTTTTAAATTGCGGGGGCGGGAGGGGTCGTGGCCAAAATTGAAAATAAACTTGATCTGCCTGCAGCTATAAGAAACATTTGTCCCATACATGTCAAAGCTCTATCTCTTACCATCTCTGAGATCTGTTTGTTCATACGGACGGACGGACAGACGGACATGGCTATATCGACTCGGCTGTTGATTCTGATCAAGAATATATATACTTTATTGGGTCGGAAATGATTCCTTCTCTCTGTTACATACTTTTGCACAAATTTAATATACTCTATGTACCTTCGGTACAGAGTATAAAAAGTGTGACAGTACGTGGCCCAGTGGTTAGTGTGCTGGACTGCCGGGCGGGAGGTCGTGGGTTCGATCCCACCTCTGAACATCTAATAATAAAAGTTTTTTCTTTCTTTAGAAAATAGCGCCAGCTGTGAAGTAACTAGCCATGAAAAAGCAAATTCTCAAACTTTGCCGTTCGGATCCGGCGTTAAACTGTAGGTTCCTTTCTCTTGTGCGAAAAATTTAAAGCACAAACGCCAAGAGATTGAGAGAAGCTTGGCTTGGCCCCGTTCGAGGAGCTGTAAAGCCAGTTTTACATTTTACATTGAAAAAAGCAGGGACCGTAAATAATGATTATTTTATTTTTTTCAAGTAAAAAAATCACCCACTTATAATGGACCTAGAAAGAAATGATTTACAACAAAATTCTTATTTTTGTACAATCTCTGCAAATCCACCATGATTTTTAAATTTTTGATTTTTACGATTTTCCTTAAAGATAATGATTATTTTTGAGTAATAAAATAAAACTTAAATAATAATAATTATTTCTGAGCAAAAAAATAAAACTCAAAAATAATGATTAAAAAAGATTTTTTTTTTTTTGCTCAAAATAAAACTCAATCTTAAATTACGCCTTCTGTGTTAAACTTTTCGCGCATGTAATTTAACATTCTTGATCTATGATTGAATACCTTTCATATGATATACCACATGTCCTTCAAGGACGAATATTAAGGATCTACTATTTTCTATTAAATTTCATTTATTCCCCTATTTTCTGTTGCAGTCAGTACGTATGTAGTATGTATTATTTTGAGTATTATTAGTTATTATTTATTGTTGGTAAAGTGGTGCACCGCGACCAATTTTGGTATGTTGCTAGTAGCCCTATTTCCTGTACAAAAGACAGGATTTTTGTGAATTTTAACTTATTGATATTGCATGGGTGTAGAATGTGTTTCCCAAATCTGATGATTTTGCGCCTCGCAGGGGCATTGCAGTGTGCTAGTATATGCTCAGAGGACTCCACAATATCTTCAAAGTTGGGTGTTTGTTATTCCCCAACTTGTACATGTGGCTTCGCAGTAACCTGTGTTTTCGCCCTGTCAGAATCCTGAGGGCTTTCTTTCTTTGTTGGATTAACTTTTGGAAACTTTTGAGGTCGTGGTTGACTATTAATGCTTTAGCTTGTCTCATCCCCCTGGTGTTTACCCAGGAGGCTGTTCTAAGCACATTTTCTTCCTTTCTTAGAAGCCCTTTCATTGTGTGTTGGCCTATAACACCTATGGTGACCATTGCGGTGGTTGCACCCTTGCGTGCCAATTCGTCGGCCAATTCGTTTCCGGGGATGTTGTTGTGTCCCGGTATCCATCTTAGGGTCAGGTTGTTCCTGCTGCCTAGTTGGTCCAATTTGTTGTTTGTCCCTAAGACTAGCTTAGAGGTGAACTTATTGCTGCTGAGCGCTTTAAGCGCTGCTTGGCTATCTGAGAGTTTAGCTATTTCTCTATTATGGTAGTTCTTTCCCATATTACGCAACGGGAGATTGCACACACATACTTCAGCTTGAAATATGCTTGTGTCACATAGCGTTTTTTCGTATTTTCTTCATAATACATATTACATACATAATGCAACAGAAAATAGAGGAATAAATGAAATTTAATAGAAAATAGTAGATCCTTAATATTCGTCCTTGAAGGACATGTGGTATATCATATGAAAGGTATTCAACCATAGATCAAGAATATGAAATCACATCCGCGAAAAGTTTAACACAGAAGCCGTAATTTAAGATTGAGTTTTATTTTGAGCAAAAAAAATAAAAATCATTTTTAATCATTATTTTTGAGTTTTATTTTTTTGCTCAGAAATAATTATTATTATTTAAGTTTTATTTTATTACTCAAAAATAATCATTATTTTTGAAGAAAATCGTAAAAATCATTTTATAATCATTATTTCGAGATTTTTAAAATAAAACTTATAATGATTACGGTCCCTAAAAAAAAGTGATTTTTTGACATTTAAAAAATTTGTGGGGGGTTGTGAGCCACCCATTTAAAAGTTCAAAATTCCTGTTTTTAAGCAAATATTCTTTATTAATTGAAAAAATTAACAATTTTTCTTATGTTCTGAATTAAGAAATGTCAATGAAACAAGTAAGACCGTTGCAGTCGAGGAGCTCGACTTCGAAATACCCTGTACAATTGACAAACACACGTATACACAAACAAACACACACGCACACATACACATAAACGCGACCTCACACACGCGGGCGCAATCTGCAACCAATGCGTAATAAGCAAAGCCCGGGGGGAGGGGAGGTGCAAAAATTGTTTCGTGAATAACTTCTGTGTTTCTGCTCAGATCTCATTGTGCGTTTCAGAATAGATAGATTAAGGGCCTAAGATAATATATATGTTGTAACTTTAAAATTGTGGCTCTGGCAGTTTTTTGCGGTTTAAGGGGGGGAGGGGGGGAAATTTTGAAATCTGAAACAAACTTGATCTGCGTACGGCCTATACCTATGTACATGCAAAAATTTGTATCTCTATCTCTTATAGTCTCTGAGATCGACGCGTTCATACGGACAGACGGACGGACGGACAGACGGACATGGCTAAATCGACTCGGCTGTTGATGCTGATCCAGATGCATATTTGCGAAAAAGGCATAGCAAAAAAAAGTTGAGAAAAAATAGTTTTAGAGTCTGCGACTTGGATTCAAAGTTTATCACTCATACGTACTGCAGCCCTTGCCTACATGTTTCATTTTTAAGTAGTTGGCGTAGACTTGGTTTGAAGTCGTAACATTTGACAAAAAGGTACCACACGACCATTAAAAAAATTGTTCTCTATATGACCAAGACAATAATATTGTAAAAAATACAGGCAAGCTAACTTCGGCTCAAGTTTATATACCCTTGGAGCTTGATATGTGGCTGACAGTTTGTATGGTAGCTATACTATCTCACTAAGACTTTTTTTCAGACCTAACTTTTGAATGGCAGCTATACTATATAGTTGTCCGATTTCGACAAGTTTTTTTGAAATTATGTGAAATCATTAAAAACTTATAAATACGAGCGTTGGGAGCAATAGCACTAACAAAAAATTTTTTCCTTCCATGCGTTACAAACATCCGGACAATTTTAATATACCCTCTCCAACATATATTAATATTTATGGGAAATCGAATATTACGGCAAAATTTGAGCTATTCTCCGAACTGAGCCGAAGTGCTGCGCATCACTGCGCTGATCCTGCGTGTCGCTGCGCCGATCCTGCGCATATTCTATTTTTACCCTGCTGCTTATAAATATACTATCGTCCATTTAATAATTCCTATTCTTTCAGAATCTAACAAAAATGCAGATTACTACACTACTATGGGAAAAAAATTCGGGTATTTGTTCATAAATTAAAAAAATCTTTATTTGTTCTTGTAAATTAATTTCATTTCCCACAATGGTTGTCCGCCGAATGCATTACACTTGCGGCAAATTTTTCCAATTTTAAAATCATGCTGCATAGTTCTTTTCCGGTATAGTTGATTTTGACTTGATATCATTTAATCTTTCTGTTGGATCCTCCCGGCAATGTTGCATCTAGAATCGACCCATTGGTGTTTTCTGAGGACCCCTTTCATCCTACAGTTGAACTTTCTATCGATTTGCCTTCTTGTGTGTGCTCTGCTTCTGGGAATTCGACGGCTAAAACACGCTGTTTTCAAAAAGCAGATTTTTTGAAACTCAGTGATTTAATTTTTGAAACCGATTGGTCTCAATTGTACAATTGTACAGATATTGATGTCGCCAAAAAACTTTTTTATGAAACCTTGTATTCGCTTTTTGATGTCTGTGTTCCACTTGAGCTCCCTCGCTGTCCTAATAGGCAGCCTTGGTTCACAAGAGAACTAATTACTTTAAAAAACAAGAAGTCAAGGTATTTCAAAAAGTATAAGATTTCGAAAAAATCATCTGATTTCTCTCGATATGTGGATGTGCGTTCTAGATTTAATGTGCTTAATGCACAGTGTTCCAAAGACTATCTCAACCGATGCAGGCTGCAATTCTCACAAAATCCTAAGCAGTTTTATTCCTTTGTTAACTCTAAACGCAAATCTTCCACTATCCCTTCATCTGTGCGCTATGGTAATGTGAAAGCGAACACTGATCAGGCCATAGCCGATTTGTTTGCGCAGTTTTTTACGTCAACCTACTCGTCCACTAGCTTTCCTGTGAATCAACCATACCCTTATCGGCTAAATAAATCTAATTGTATTTTTAGCCCTGTGATAACTGAAAGCTCTCTTCTTTGTGATCTTAACTCTGTAAAACCTGTCTATGCACCGGGACCCGACGGAGTACCTGGTTGTGTACTTAGGTTTTGCGCTGATGCACTTTGTAAGCCTATTCATAAATTATTTGAATTGTCTTTGCAATCATCCACTTTCCCTATGTTATGGAAGGAATCTTTTATCATTCCTCTCCATAAAAAAGGAAATAAGTCTGATGTTGAGAATTATAGAGGTATTTCAAAGTTGTCTGCAATTCCGAAAGCTTTTGAGAGAATTATGACATCTCAATTGCAGCATTTATGCAGTTCCATTATTTCACCCTATCAACACGGCTTTGTAAAGCGTCGATCCACTACAACTAACTTATTAGAGCTTACATCATTAGTTATCAAAGGATTCATATGTAATATGCAAACTGACGTGATTTATACTGATTTTAGTAAGGCTTTTGATTATGTCAATCACTGCTTGCTGCTTCACAAACTGAGTTTAATTGGTTTTCCAACTAACCTTCTTATTTGGATCTCTGATTACCTTAATTCTAGAACACAAAAAGTCCTTTTCAGTAATTCATATTCCAAACCAATAAAGGTTACCTCTGGTGTACCCCAAGGTAGTCACTTGGGTCCATTGCTTTTTACACTCTTCATAAATGATCTTCCGTCAGTCTTGACTCACTCTCGTGTGCTTATGTACGCCGATGATGTGAAACTATGTTTAACATATAATGATTTGGTCTCCCGCTTTAATTTGCAAGCTGACTTGGATGCATTTCATTCTTGGTGTAAAGATAACCTACTAAACCTTAACAGTTCCAAGTGTAAGGTTATGACATTTTATAGAACCACACCACAATTCTTTTCTTATATGATTAATAATGTCCCACTAGAGGGTTTGAATGATACAGTCAATGAGGTAAATGATCTTGGGGTTATTCTAGATTACCGACTGAAATTTGACTCTCATATAACGGCTACTGTTTGTAAGGCTAGGAGTATTCTTGGGTTTATTAAGCGCTGGTCGAAGGAATTTGATGATCCATATACGACGAAAATTTTGTACATTTCTCTTGTCTGCCCTATACTCGAGTACGGATCTTGTGTGTGGTTTCCGCAATATTCGACCCATCAAGTCAGAATTGAATCTGTGCAAAAGCAGTTTATATTGTTTGCTCTTCGTGGTTTAAACTGGAATCCTGAGGTCCGTTTACCGTCATACTCAAGTAGGCTACTTTTGATTAACGTTCCCTCACTCATTAACCGTAGAGTTATGCTTGGTGTAATCTGAGTTGGTTGGTCAAATTAACCTCAACGTTCCTATTAGACCGACTCGCAATTTTATACCCCTATCACTAAATCGTTGTACCACTAACTATGCATTGCATGAACCTTTTCGTGTTCTCTGTGCTGATTACAATAAACTCTACCGAGTAATCAACTCCGAAGCTTCTCTTCCTGCTTTAAAAACTACTATTTTAACATATTTAGCCCGTAGTTGACATTTCTTTATGTTTTTCCTTCGCGATTCGTCTCATACGTTAGTGTCTCCGCCTCTCGGTCGGTTCGGCTACTATTTTGGGCTACTATTTTGATTGCGATTCGCGCGTAACAGGCCCTGGCTTGGTGTCGCATGGGCCACTTGAACGTACTGCGCATTGTACGTCAACGTCCAGACAGTCTTCAATTCCTTCTTCGTTTTGGGTTCCATCTCTTTCATCGATTCAGAGTTCAGCGAATTACCCATGGTAGCCCAAATGGTTACGCAACATAGTTTTACTGTTATGTAGTACACGACTAAAAGGTCCGTGCGAACAAGGCTCTATCGACTTGTCTGATCAAGAATATAACTGCTCTATAGAGACGGAGATGCTTCCTTCTGGCTGTTACAAACATTTGCACATTTAGTTGTGCTTGTATTAGGTCGGTCGGGGATGTGGCAGATCTCTACAATATTTATTATGTCCATCTGGGCCGTCTAGGTTAAACTATTTGTATCACTAAATATGACGGATTTGCCTTCTGCGTCCCAAAACTTCTACTTTTCATAAATGGCCGTTTGCGAATTCTTGTGATGCTGCTTGAGGCGCGGATTAGGTACCTTGGACTGATTCTGAAAATGCAACTCCTTACGGCAAATTTGCTGTATGCGTTGTCGACATACTGGTAGACTTAGCTCCGACTTAATTTGAGCGCAGCTCATCAATGTATTTGCTGCTAGAGTCCTTATGTGCCGCTAAGTACTTACATTTACCTTGTAAATCACACCCTAGCGATTATTTTGGCAATATTTTTGAGGACTGTTTAAAAAGTTTGGTTAATGTGTTACCACGGCTGTTCCTTAAACTGCTTTTACAGCAATTTTCATATCAGCTTTATACACGGTTTCGATTTTTATCTGATATTTAAGGGATAGTTTTTTTGCAAGAGGCATTTTTTGGTAAAATAAAAGGTTGTCACTTAAATACACTTGATGGTTATGTTAATAATATTGCTTACACACTTGTTCAATATATTTTCACTATAATTGCCATTTATGTTGACGCTACTGTCCTTTAAAGACAAATAACTCAATTTAAACATATATCAATTTTCTATGAAAAACTTGGATGTCTTGCTTGTTTCATATAACGATACCACAGATTAAGAGGTAATTAGAAGTGAACACTGGGCGGAGCGTCCTGATGAAAAAGAGAAAGTGTATACTCAAAACCAATGTACCGTTATTGGATTAAAAGAAATAGCAAAAAAACACTTTGCACATATATCAATTTTACTGAGGTACCTTTCATGTGGAAGTAAAACTACCTGCAACAAGTAACGGTTCACTTCTAAGTTTTCTTTAAATTTATTCTTCTTGAAATGCGTAGAATTTTATTTTTTGCTTTGAATAGACTCGGTACAGTTTTAGTTATATCCCAATTAATACTCAGAATCGATCGCTGTCGCTTAGTGCACAAATAAATTGGTAAACTAGGACCAGTGTTGCCAAATTAGTTTTGTTCCCGTCAAAGAAACAGCGGGCGGGATTTTTTTTTTGTCTATTTTTCACCTTTATTTTTGTTTTGGAATCATTTGTAAAACAAATAAGAAATCGCTAGTTTGTAACCTCTGTTGGTCATTTATCGATCCTAATTGCTACCTTTAACTTCCAGAAAACATTCATCTCAAAGTGCTAGCCATATTTACAGATCGTTTGACAAAAATGACAAAAAAAAATTGGCTTCGGAATGATAAATCTGATACCTCTGCAGTTATTGCAAATGCACAATATGACTATGAAAACTTTACTAAACTTCTCAGAATTAGAACTCAAACAATCCCAGAATTCATCAATCAATTGACATACGACCCAAACAAAAAAAACATTACTACCATTTTCGAAGTATTTTTCGTAGAAGATATTGGAAAATTTAGAGAAAAGAAAAATAGATAACAACGATTCAAATAAAGTTTTGGAGTAAAGTAATCGCTTTCAAGGAATCTGGAGATAATCAAAGTTTTTTTTTTACTTTTCCTCATTTGCTATTCAGATGTTGTTCTTGTCATGGTCCAAGGCTAAGGTTGAGTGTGTCTTCAGCAGAGCTGTAAACTAATTGAACATAATTGAAAACAATTCCTAATTACCATTTTTTAATATTCGTAATTGTAACTTGTTATTACGATTATTCTGTAATTATTCCAAAATTTTATTATTTTTCAATTACTTAGATAATTGTAGCGGTAAAGGGTGATTATTGAGTAATTGTGCTTGAAATGTTGAATTATTCATGAATTTTTAGGTTTCAAATTAAATTTCCCAAGCCCTAATTCATGGTTTTGATTAGGTACATGTGTTTTTTTTAAATAATAACAAGTTTATTTCATATTATCTATTAAATTAACAACTTATTTTTCAAACGAAAAAGTGGAAATGGCATGGCAAATAAAAACATTCGTTCAACTATGGCTTACGATGTTAAGCATTGGATATTTTTAAACAATCTCGAAATTTGTCGACGAATCAAGCAAATATCTTTCCAACTGTTCTTTAATATAACAAAATCCATCTTGATGGCTAACCTTGAACATGAGCAAAGCAAATGCAGCAAATCCTAGATTTGCAAAAACAGCAAAATAAGGAAACGGCACTTAATGTTATGTATATTGGATATAGGTGAAACCAAAGATTTATAGATATTATAGAAGATGCATGTGACGCAAAAATCGATTGTTCTTGGGAGCTGACATTGGATCCCAAAAAAAAATTTGAATGAGAAGCGGTATCTATTACGAAATATGCGTAGAAGGTACTAAATATCTAGGAAATATGACGTTTTTTCCAAACTGCGAGTGGGGGAGAGGGCGTGGCAAAAATTAAGCATAAACTTGATCTGGCTGGAAGTATAAGGAGCCTGTATCCCAATACATATCAAACCTCTATATTTTACCACCTCTGTAGCGAAGGGTACGTCGTCCTTCCTAGTCAAAGAAAATCTTACATAGAAGCACACTTTGCTGCGTCGTAATCATTTTACTCAGATATTAGTCAGCTGTTTGCTATTATTTTGGCTCTCTCAGTCATTTTTTGACTCTGAGTAATTTTTGTGACTATGTCCGTCTCCCTCTAACCAACTTGTTTTCCTATGTCGACAAAAATGTTGAGTAAAATTTTAAGTTGTCACAATGAATGTTCTCTTTGTCAGGATGGAGTTAACATCACTCAAAAAACAGAGTTAGAGTTAGAGTTGTTGGTCCTCGTTACCTTAAGCTAATAGGCACATCTAAAGGCCTTCTACAAGGATGAGGACGAGAAACTTCATCACTCTGATGATATTTTAAATATATTTTAAATAGAGTTGTTGGTTAGCGACCTTTCTAATTGTAGAATTTGATGCTTGCTGACGTGAGGTCAAGAAAAAAAATAGAGGCCAGCTAACTTCGGCTCGACCGAAGTTTATATACCCTTGGAGCTTGATATATGCCTGGCAGTTTGAATGGCAGCTATACTATATAGTGGTCCGATTTCGACAAATCTTGTTGAAATTATATAAAATCATTGAAAACTTATAAATACGAGCGTTGGGAGCGATAGCACAAAAAACAAAAAAGTTTTTCTCACTAAAACTAGTTTTTCGATCGTTCCTTTTGACAGCTATATGCTATAGTCATCCGATTCGGCCGGTTCCGACAAATGTGCAGCGTATTTGTACCAAAAGACTTCGTGCAAAGTTTGGTTGCGATAGCTTTAAAACTGACGGAGGAGATAGCATAGAAACAGACAGACGGACAGACAGACATAGCTATATCAACTCAGCTCGGCATGCTGATCAAGAATATATATACTTTATGTGGTCGGAGATGCTTCCTTCTATGCGTTACAAACATCCGGACAATTTTAATATACCCTCTCCAAGGGTATAAAGGGTCAATGCATTTTGATACCAAGAGAAATTGTGACCAGAATGGGAAAAAGTGGGCAACATGAAGTGGGCAATTTCTTACGTAACGTATTTCAGTATCATGAACGGACGCTACCCCAGCCGAAAAACGAACCGTTCTTAGTGCTGCTACTTCTCATGACTTAAGTGCGAAAATAAAAGTTTTTATAGTTGTTTTTTTTATAACAAATAACCGCTATTTTTTTTTTTTTAGCTAAATTCGCGATTTTCACTTCAAAGTGCTGTAAAAAATAGAAAAAAAATTCTTTCTGATTACCTCGAGAAATTCATCACCTTTAAAATGCGTATCAACTTTTTTTGGATCGGTTCAGTAGATTTTGAGTTCTGATGTACACCGCAAAACACCTTTTTTTCAAGGCACCTCTGGAGATTCACCGTTACCGGCTTATTTATCAATATTTTTATTTGAAAATTTTTGCTGACATACTTTAAAAGTTGTACAATAATATGTAATAAAGTTTAATAAAATTATATTATTGACGTCGCCGCAAAAAAATCATAACAATATGCGCTTTTCTCGCCTTTAAAACCCAACTGAAAGGAGTTCGATGGAGGTACCTATTCTGGCCAGTTTGTTCGCAGACTTGTTTTCTTCTATGTTGCGGTTTCAAGGCACCCATATTAGGTAAATACTGAAATGTCGTGGGGATATCATTCAGAGATAAGCGACATTCAGTAAGTGTTTTAGCATTGTTTGTATGTGAGTCAAGTGCTTTAAGGGCGGCTTGACTATTTGGGTATATAAATAGATTTCATTCTTTGACCTTGAATTTGGCAGCTTCCTGGATGGCTACCACTTCTCCTTGGTACAGACTGGAGTGGTCAGGAAGGCAAAACGACAAATCTAAGTGGGATTAGAGCGCACCCCTTCCTACTTGTTCGTCGAGCTTAGAACATTCAGTGTTGTTGTCTCTGCTGTGGGGCCTTCCCCACATACTCTCATATTAATGTCGGCTTGGGACATAGACGTCGTATAATTTGTCGAACGTCTTTAGTGGTTTACAGTGGTCTGTTTTTAATGGTATACCCTCTTGGCCTTTGAGTATGGTAGTGTTCCAAATCGTCCCTATTCCGGTCATCGGATTTCCCTAATCTTAAGGCTGTTGTCATAGCCAGTTGTTCTGCTACAAGGTCTAGTGGTTGAAGGTGAAAAATAATATTTAGCGCTTTCGTTGGTGTAGTTAGGAGAGCGCTGCTAATACATATCTCCGCACTTCTCTGTACCTTATGTCAGAGTTCCCCAGCGATAGCCCCGGGAGCACGAACTTACTTGCCGAAGTCACACTTCATTGTGTGTTAGAGAGAGACACAGTCACGTTTTAGCGGCCTCTGCTTGTAGATTGTTCCGGGCTGCTTGTTTCCCGAGTTTTGGCAATCAAACTAGTGATTCGGATTCAGTATGTGAAACTTGTCCAGAATCATTAATTTATATTTCCATTTGAGCTCCGATACTGAAGATATAAGTGTTTTGACTTTTGTCAAAACACTTTCTTGACACTTCAAAATTTAGCTTTTATTTGTTTTTTATTTTTTTAATGTTAAAACTAGATGGATTTGGCTATTTCTTTTTGCATACTTGGTCTAGGGACGGTACAGAATCTGAATAAAATAAGAACAACATTTTACTATCTATAGAAAGCCCCTTTTTTGCGATAAAAGTGCAAAATGTGAATTTTTTTCCTGTGTCAAAACACTTTCTTGACTTACTGTATATAACATAAATAAATTTGATATAAATATATTGAATTTATATCTACCAAACAAATTGTAAAACCAATGTCCCTTCTAGGACTCTCGATCAAATATTTCTTTTTAGGTATTTTAAAAAATATTCAAAGTTCTATAAAGGAACATTTAACGCTCCAAATTCTGAGGATTTTTACCTTCTCGCATATAAGTGAGATAATAAGTGAAATAGTGACATATTTTATTCGAGAAATTTGCAAAGGGTAAGGATTTCTGAAATTTCTTGTAAAATTTCTATTTTGTGGCTTTTTGAGTTGCTTAGAGTTTGGAATAAAATTGTGGATAAATGATCAGACAGAAGTAAAATTCGCTTTATCGTTAAACATAAACTATTCCACCGAGTGGCGATTTCTTAAATAATGCCACATAAGCATTATTTGTAGTAGTTTTTTATTGACCACAGTACTTGACTTTAAAAGTCACAATTCGTTTGCATTTGGAAATCACGTCCTAGTTGCAAGGAAGTCAACGAAGTTCTTGAAATAAAAGGGACTTGTGTGTGTTCAACTCATGGAAAAATTGTGAGTTTGAATAAATCGCACCATTTTTTTTTTTTTTGAACATCCACCATTTCATTTCATTTGTCTTTCCAGAGCAGTTTTTATACAGAATGACTTCAAAGCATTTGGCTTTGTCACCAAGTTCAAGGCTAACTCCGTTGATTTTAGGAGGAATTTTGAGCTTGAACAACTGTTGTTAATGCTGTCTGCATAGGTGGCAATATCATTAGCGTACACCACCACTTGGTGTCCCTCCGCCTCCATTAGCCGCATCAGTTGGCTAACTGTTACAACCCACAGTAGCGGAGAGAGAACACCTCCCAGCGGGGTGCCTCTGTTAACAAATCTACGAGCAGTTATACCGACAAGTTGGGAGTAGGGTTGTCGATATTTCTCAAAATATCAATATCGATATCAAAAATCCAAATTTTTAAAAACATCGATCAACGATATAATCGTTTATTTCTATAGCTTAAGAAAACTGAAAAGCTTTTAAAAGCCATAAAACTGCTAGTGACGATTTCTAGAGACCGTTATATCTAATCTTTTTATATATGGGTCATTTTTGTGTGTCGAATTGGCTGCTATTTGTGCATTTTTCATATTGTGGATATTTATATCGGTATGCAAATTATACATAAGTTTGTAAGTCTGTGAAAAGGGCATAAACTGGGTTGTACATGTGCAATATCCGGAAGCTTTAATGAAAATCAATTATAATTCTGTTTAAAATCTTCGAACTTTTTGAACGAAAAATCAACCAAAGCAGACATTAGTAATGAACGCGGTAAAGAATTTGGGAGCCTTTTAAAGTAAATATGGAAATTAAGCAATCGAATTTTTTTGTGTGTATATTTTTAAATGGTACACTCAATCCATCCCCACCTCTACTTGCCAACGACAAGTGGTTATTTATTTGGATATATAAAAACATTAAAATATATGATCGCGTCTTTGTCAGAAATAATTAAAAGAAAAGTATGATATTTGTAAGGATAAAGTAAAACAGGATTTTTAGCAATTCTATAGTTTTGCATTCACCTGCGATCCCATTACCATTACCAAGTTCTATCTGTACGAGTTAAAAATTAATTACAAAATTAGTAACTTTAGTTAATTTAATAAATATTTATAAAATCCATATTTTTTAAGCGCAGTCATATTATAGTTCTTATTACGCGTCAAATGACGACTCAATTACCTCAAAAGACCTGTTTATAGTTAAGATCCGAGTTTTTATTGAAAAATATCGGTAATATACGTTTATGCTATGAAATTCACGATTTTTATACCCTTGCAAAGGGTATTATAATTTTGCCCAGAAGTTTGCAACGCATAGAAATATTCATTTCCGACCCTATAAACTATATATATTCTTGATCAGGGCGACGAGCTGAGTCGATTGAGCTTTGTCCGTCCGTCTGTCCGTCTGTCTGTTTCTACGCAAACTAGTCTCTCAGTTTTAAAGCTATCGAGCTGAAACTTTGCACAGAGTCTTCTTTTTACTGCACACTGCTAATATGTCGGAACCGACCGGATCGGATGACTATATCTTATAGCTGCCATAGGAACTATCGGTCGAAAAGTGGGTTTTTGTGAGAAAACTTTTTTGTTTTTAATGTAAACGCCTTCCGCTTCGACAATTATTAGTTTTATACGCTTTTACACAGATTTGGAAGTTTTTGTTAAAATCGGATGACTATATCTTATAGCTGCCATAGGAACTATCGGTCAAAAAGTGGGTTTTTGTGAGAAAACTTTTTTGTTTTTAATGTAAACGCCTTCCGCTTCGACAATTATTAGTTTTATACGCTTTTACACAGATTTGGAAGTTTTTGTTAAAATCGGATGACTATATCTTATAGCTGCCATAGGAACTATCGGTCAAAAAGTGGGTTTTTGTGAGAAAACTTTTTGTTTTTAATGTAAACGCCTTCCGCTTCGACAATTATTAGTTTTATACGCTTTTACACAGATTTGGAAGTTTTTGTTAAAATCGGATGACTATATCTTATAGCTGCCATAGGAACTATCGGTCAAAAAGTGGGTTTTTGTGAGAAAACTTTTTTGTTTTTAATGTAAACGCCTTCCGCTTCGACAATTATTAGTTTTATACGCTTTTACACAGATTTGGAAGTTTTTGTTAAAATCGGATGACTATATCTTATAGCTGCCATAGGAACTATCGGTCAAAAAGTGGGTTTTTGTGAGAAAAATTTTTTGTTTTTAATGTAAACGCCTTCCGCTTCGACAATTATTAGTTTTATACGCTTTTACACAGATTTGGAAGTTTTGGTCAAGATCGGATGACTATATCTTATAGCTGCCATAGAAACTATCGGCCGAAAAGTGGCTTTTATCAGAAAAATGGTTTGTTTTAATGCTGACGTTCGTAAACTCTGTTGTATTAAAACATTTGCAAGGGTATTAAAACTTCGGCAAAGACGAAGTTAGCTTGGCCTTCTCGTTTCAATTTGCAAAATCAAATTTATTCCTGTTCATGCAGCATTTGTAAATACACAAAATGGCCAGCACACATATCGCTCACTTACTTCAATACTGGCATAACTCAAAATAATCCATTTTGAGAAAAACACTTTTGAAGTTCTCAATGGATTTAACCTAAAAAAATTTGTTCTTTTAGTTTCAACTTAATTAAGTAAAATATTATTTATTTAGAATGCTTATTAATAAACATTGAAAATATGATGTTTTAACTGAAAGACGAAGTATGTTTGGTCAATATCGACAGCAGGACAACTGAGATATGGCGGTTCTTGCATCAACATGAAAATGAACCTGAAAAATGATATTGCGACATATTATCATCTCACATGGAAAGTAGAAGAGATAGCAATACGAAAATTTTTGCATAAAATAGTACAGAAGAGCGCGCACATTTCTGCATCATTAAGTCAAAAATCGTATTTTTTGAGTTATGCCAGTATTGAAGTAAGTGAGCGATATGTAAAAACAGAAGATCTGGCAACACCAACTCAACGTTAAGTTGCCTGCGCTGCGGCATTTCATGAAATAACGGCGAATTCGTATTCAACTTTCGTGAATTCGTGTTTATACACGCACTTTCGGAGCCATTTCATGAAATGATTTTGCAAATCGGGCTTTAATTAACTTTTAAGAAATTCTATTATTTTATGATATTCTATTATTTGAATACTATAAACAGGGATGCAAACCGGTTCTGAACCGAACCGGTTTTTAACCGAACCGAACCACTTTTTTCACTCGTGAACCGAACCGTAAACCGAACCGGTGTGTTTTCAAAAATACTGAACCGAACCCAGAACCGAAAAATAAAATGGTTCGGTTCGGTTCACTTCATCCACATATTAAGTTACTGGCGAATTACCTCCGAATTTTTAATCAAGATTGTTTTGAAATAGAAAATGAGTATGAAATTCTATGGCTGGCAGGCATGCAAAATTAAGGTTAAAAAAAGGAGTTCCGTAATTGTCAAAAACAATAGCTTCGCCTGCATTTGAATGCGATTTTTCAGATTCCAGGAATCAAAAGGAAAAAAGGTAGCTAAATCTCATTTAATTTTAATATACAACAAAATTCAAAACGTTAATGAAAACATAACCGATAATTCTTTAAACTCGATAAGTAAAGACGAGTTGGAAATGCTTGCCACACAACTCAATAATAGGGATACAATTTTAAGAATCTAGATCTCATATTAACAGTTTTGTTCAGTGAAGTCTATATTAACATAATCTGTTAAAAATAGACCTGCACCAAAATCACTGTTGGGCTGTGTAATTCATGGAACTCGATAAGTAACAACGAGTTGGAAATGCTTGCCAAACAACTCAATAATTCCTTAAAAGATAATTAAATGTTGAAATATTTATCAGGAAAATCCATTTAAGCATAGCTCGAAAAGTTTTTAGATGTTCCACTAACACAAGTGTCAGTAGAATGAACATTTTCCAATAATTAATATTATTATTAAGTCAACTAAAATTCCATCATATTGAAGTTAATTTAATTTTCTTAAATCTATATTATTCCTTGTTCTTTTGAATACCACATATACAACTAATCAACTGGATACTAATTAAATGAAACAGTCTTAAAGATGTAGGATTTAAAAACGAAATGATAACGTTCATACGAAAATTGCCGTCGAAATTTTGAACATACCCGTATAACTGAAAACGTAGGTCTTTGTTAATGAATAATCAGAATACTTTTATCAAAAATATGTTTCTTTAGTTAATTAAATGAATAAGGAGCGAACCGAACCGAACCGAACCGTAACCGCGGTTCAGTAAGCCCCAAAAACCATGCAATGAACCGAACCGGCGGTTCAAAAACTTGGTGAACCACTCAACCGAACCAGTCCTTATTTCCGAGTGGTTTGCATCCCTGACTATAAATGTTTCATACTTTTTAAATATGTATCAATAAATAACTAGTAAAAATATTTATTGTTTTTGACAGCGTCCGAAAAACACCCAAATAAGCCAGAATAATCCCTTAAATTTGTCATCATCTTAATGCCCCAGAACGATGCTTCCGTTGTATTTACAAATTAAGCATTTGTTTTTGTATTTATGATTAGGAGCGATCAGGGAAGTACTTTGGAGTCACTTTGGCTTTTCATTGCGATTAGATAAGTTCGCAACTTATTGTAATCAAGTGAGCTTAAAGCTTGATTTTTGGCCAGAGCTTTGTCAGAACTACATTAAACTTAAGAAAATTATTTTACCAAAAAAATCTCAGATTTTCCAGCAAGGGGAACCCCGCAGTCAAAAGGCTCACCGAGAAAAGTGCGGAATTGGGACTGACACACACACGCACACACACACACATTTAGTATACTCACACACTCAGCCACACGTACATTTTTATCAGCATTAACGGCTGCTGCTGCTGCTGCTGCAACGTCAGCGTCGCTAGTCAAAGTCGTATCTGTTGCGTCAGCGGCAACGTCGACGCTGCCGTGAGCAGAAGTGACAACAAGTGGAGCCAGAGGTGCTGCTGCTGGTACTGCTGGGGATGCAGATGTGGATTCTGCGCTGGGCGCCAACGGCTGTTGCTGCTCTTCTTTGGAGGCCGCTGCGGCTGGCGGAAGCTTCTCTTCTGTCTGCTCAGTCTTGATGCTGTCCTGGCTTTGGCCAAGGGAATTTTTCACTGGTTGTTGTTGTTGCTGCTCAAGTTTGACCAACATTGAATTGGTGTCTGTCACCTCATTTGCTGTTGTTGTGGCCGTAGCGTTGTCAACGCCGCCGCTGCCATCATCAACCCCAATGCATTTGCCTTCGGCTGTAACTTCGGCCACGGTGTCGGAGGTTTCGTGTTCGGGCTCGGCTAATGTAGCTGTTGTTGCTGCTGCTTGCAGCTCTGGCTCTGGCTCTGCCGCTGCCCGGGCTGCTGCAGCAGCAGCAGCAGCTGCTGCTTCTTCTTCTTCCAATTTAACTGCAGCCGCATCGACTACATCCGCCAACAGCTCCTTGATATTATCCTCGATTTCTTCCATTTCGAAAGAAGACTGTTGCTCCTGCTTCTGCGCTTTCTGGTGCTCCAGCAGCTTCTCCTCCTCTGGCTCTTTGCCATTATTGTTTTGCTGTTTCTTTTCCTTATCCTTGCAGGCAAATTGATTATTGGCCAAATTGCGCCATTTTAGGGTCTTATCCTCGGCCAAATCCAAATTGAGTATTGTTCCGCCCTCTGCTGTGCTGGTGGCACAATCACTGTTGAAAGTGCTTGACATGCTATTGAGCAGCTCCACATAATCTGTCATCTTGATGGCGAGAGGTGCTGATGCTGTGACTTTGATTTACCGTTCGTTTGGCTTTTGGCTTACTTTGGCTGCTGGTTTTAAATTTGGTTCTGTTTGGAATATACGGAAGGTAATGCAGGGGGATCGATAAGATTTTTAGTTTTCCTTTTTCTTTTTGTTTTCGTCGTAATGAAAATGAAATTAAAATTGAAGCTAGTAAGTGGCGCGTCCCCGCCACCCCGCGTGCACGCACGCAAAGCAAAGAAGAGAAAAAAACAACAAATAAACAACGGCAACTGCGCGGCAGAGCAGCTGACGTCGACGACGACGACTACTACCACAGTTAACGGTTAACTACGGTTGTTGGTTGGCTTAGGTAGGTGTCGGCGCATAGGGGGGTGGGAGGGGACTTTGCCTAGATATTTCCATTAAAATTAAAACTTCATCTTTAATTACAATTTGCCAACAAACAAAACAATAAACACATAATTTTTAAATTTTAACGCTGCTACTTCTTATTTCTTCTTAACATAAGCAAAAAATAAATGTTTGTAGAAATCGCTGCTGCTGATTAGCTCACACACAACATGCTGCTCTGTCGTTGGTATTTTTTCTTCTTTTTTCTTAAGCTTATTTGTTGTTTTTCTTGCTCTGCCGCTGCTGCTACGCTGGGCAGTTACAAGTTGATGTATTTATTTTGTCTTTGATGCTCGGGACGAAATTTTTCACTGCTTCCAATTGGATGCAGATTTCTGCGCTGCTGCTTTTACAACTACAAAAACTACCGACGACGACGGCGACGTCGAGACATCATCGACATCCAATCGACAATGACAATAAATTCGTTCGTTCGAATCCGCGCACTTACACTTAAACAGAACTGATGCTCGGTCAATGCTTCATTTTCTCAAATTCACCCAAATTCTCAATCATTTGATTATTTGCACATGGGATGGGAAAGGCGAACACACACAATTTATAATTATTATTAGGAAATATAAAAGGAAAACATACACGCGCACACACACACAAGCACGACGCACCCGTCCGTTGGCTGCGCGACACTGTGTTTTATATTTTTTTTTACTTTATCGCTGCGCTAGCGAGCTCCCGTGTTTTCCAATACTGATGGAAATTGTGCATTTTCCAGCATTGGCGGTTACTATCGATTGATTTGTTCTCGTTATCGCTGTGCTGCTAACATAGTCGATACATTCTTCCATTCAAATTGTTTTTTTTTCACTTTCGATTAAACTCCCAAGCGGACTGGTTGTGTTTTGATCGCGCTCTCAATTAAATAATATTAAATAATTTGAAAAAGAAGTTTAAATTGCATGGAGTCTTTTGCGTTAACTTGGTTTCTATTTTTGTTTTGTCATTGAAGCCAAAAGTTTGTATACTAGATTTTCGTGATGCCTGGCAGCAAGATGAGGAGTTAGGGCAATGGATTCGTAGGGATTCCACTAGTCCAACGAGAGCATCTTGTGCGTATTGAAAATCCGCCAATGGTCGCACAGCTTTTTTGTATCCTTTGATGATAACTTTTCGTTTGAAAGTCAACAAACACAAACATCAAACACACGGCGATAGTGACAAGTGATCATTTGTCTAAGTTGTGTGTGGAGCAGATTTCAGCTTGTAAAGCTGCTGCAAATATTAAATTAGGAAGAACGAAGTGAACCTACATCAAAAATAAATAAAATTAATAAATGTGAAAATGTACTTGCATTTCATGGACGACTTACGCACCAATATCGGAAATGTCGCTTTTAGTCTTCTGTTGGACAAGTCCACTGACATTAGTATTACAAAAATTCTGAGTAAGCTTTTCGTAGTAATAATATAAAATTCTTAAAATACATAAAAATGATATAATTGTTAAAAAAAAAATTATGTTCCCTTTTAATTTGAGTATTTTTAATTTTATTCTTAATATATATAAATATGTATATTTGTTGAAAACGAAATTTTTATTGTTTTAGCAATTTTTTTTGGCAATTTTCACATAATTTTTAGCAATTTTTAGCAACTTTTTTTCACAAATCTAGCAATTTTTGCTTCGGAGGATCTGGCTGCACTGGTTCTTTCCAACATGGAGTTGGAAATGGAAGACATAGCGGGAAATCAAAGCGGAGGTAGTGGAAGAAATCGTGAAAAATTAGATATAAGCAAAATTGCTAAGAGGATTCACAAATCAAACAAGAAAGCAGGCCTTGCCAAGAGCAGTCGTGCTGACAAGGTTACATTGCTGAGCAATATTACTACCGGTGGCATTCAAAACTTGGTGTCGACTGGAAAACCTGAATCTCATTCCACATTGGAAAACCCTGCAGCTTCCAGCAGCAAAGCTAATTCAATGGAAAGTAATACAGTTTCAGAAAAAGAGGAAAAGAGGAATACTAGTGTTGATTCCAATATAGAGAACCAGGTGCCCACAAACAATAGTGGTATTCCTGAAAGTTGATATGCTTTTGATTTGCTTTCGTGAAAGCAAAAGCAAAGCAGTTGGTGG
Organism: Lordiphosa clarofinis; assembly: GCA_018904275.1. Taxonomy (NCBI): domain Eukaryota; kingdom Metazoa; phylum Arthropoda; class Insecta; order Diptera; family Drosophilidae; genus Lordiphosa; species Lordiphosa clarofinis. The sequence goes on along the minus strand of JAEIGQ010000090.1, from coordinate 770,729 downwards.
AACGACCCTGATTTTATTTTGATTTGCTTTCAATTGGCGCCAAATTTAATTTTGTAACTTTCCTGAGGTGAATTCAATTAATTATGTATTTGTTTATGGCCACTGAAAGTGACATGCAAAAGAGGCAGGATAAAATAGTGGAAGAATTTGTAACCTCGAACCTTCTAGGAGAGCTGTGCAAATATGTAAGCCTGAACACCTTTGACCACGTCAAGCACAAGCTCCAAGAACTCGGGCACTAATGACTTTGTCCACTTAAGACCGCGGGCCCTGTTTTCAGTAGTCTCGTGTGCAGTCTTAGATGCAATAAATAGTTATCTTTTAATTGCTAAAATATGGAAATAGAAAAAACCAACAACATTTTTTACATTTAAATCACAACAAAATTTAAACAAACACCATGCGCGCGGAGCCATTTCTTCTATGAGAACGGTCACACTAAAACGAAAGCAAATCGAAATCAACTTCGAGGCTGATTTCGCGAAATCAATTAGTATGACCTTAATTTCCTAACATTTTCTGGGCACACTGCCCATTTTGTATCGAGCAGCTGTGATCAGCTGTTTCGCTAAATCAAATCGAAAGCAAATCACTTTCAGGAATACCACTAATAAGTGATATTACCAAGCGGATTTTTTCATTCCATAGGTAATCGGCTAAACTAAAGAAATTTTTGTTATTATTGTTGTTCTTGCGGTTGTTTTTCTATTCCTGTTCAAAGTTAAAGCTAGTTATCGAGACACTCGAAATTTTTGCTGAGCCCATCTAATTACATAGCTCAGGAAATCCGCTCGCGAAAATTGTTAGAGCGCATTTCCTGAGCGAGTACCGAGACACTCGAAATTCGCTTCGATAATTTACATAGACCTGCCAACTCGTTTTCTTGAAAACAGCTGATAAATTGTCGAAGGGGGTCATGAAATTATGAAACTTGTTTGATAATTGTCAGAGGTACCTACGAAAATTGAGCACGCAATGAAAAAAGTTAAAGTAAAGAAGACTAAAAAAACAAAGCAACAATTATTTGGAGAGCTCCGAGGTGGACAAACATGTGGAGCTGATGAAAGTGGGCCAGTCGCTTCCATTTCGATGGAATCTGGCCAATAAAAAGCGTTTTAATACGGGCAGCTCCGGCCGCTGCATCATTTGTGGCTGCGAATCTTTTTCGGTATGCTCTCCCGTTGATGTGGTTGGTATGCCATTCGCCCAATGTGTGCACACCAAACGAGTCCAAACTTCCGTAGCCTCCACAGCCCACGGCCAAGCAGCACTGAACCTTAGCAGTCTCCATAGCCCATTGTAGCAGTGTTTTCTCCGGCTTACTGTGATAGTTTCCGTTGCTCCAGCCGCTCCCGTGGCTACCTTTAGGTATTCAACTAATATGCATGGAGCTGGCTGTGGCTTAATGTGCTAATTCTAATCGTTCGATGCGTTTTGGGTTGTCGCTATAGCAGTATGTCTTAGGGGATAAGTTCTGCTCACGCAGGCCAATACAATAACAAAGTACACTGTTTATACCTTCAGCCACACAAAAGATGCATCCATGAAATTGACCATGGCATTGTCTATGACCTCTGAATTTCTCCCAGTGACTTCCTTTATCAATAATCTTAACTCTTTAATTTTATTTGATTTAGCCCGCCAATTTCTTAAATAAGCAACAGCTGAATTTTTTGCTGTTGCCTGGTCACACTACATTGTCTCAGCGGACGTGAAAGTATCAAACAATTTCCGCTGCGCAAAAATTTCGAATGCCTCGATACCTAGCTTAAGCAAAAATTGAAAACATGGGGCCATGGTTGCAAAAATTTTTTGAGAACTACAACACGTATAGGTGAAATTGAAAACGAGGTTGTAATAAGAATTGTTGTTATTCTGGTGTAAACAAGGATATTTTGAATCGGTCAATAAAAAGCGGAGTTATGGGGATTCAAAGTCAAAATTTCGATAATCGGATCGAAAATATCCTAGTTCACATCAGAATGGTGGGAACTACGAGTAATTTAAAAAAAATTTTAAAATCGGTCAACAGATACTCTTTACATTTCTGCAAGCATTTTGGTAACAGTGGTTCCGAGATAATCGCATTTAAAGTTTCGACAACTGCATTCGATGAAATAAAAATAATTTTTGGTCGATTTTAAATATGGAATGAATGAATTTGGGTGTTAACTTTCACCGAAAAGAAAGATGATCAAAATTGGTTAAATGGTTCTCCAGAAATTTTGGTCAAAGTGCGTCAAGACATGGTCAAAAAAAAAATCTACAAAAGTTTCCAAGTACCTTTTTTTTCACAATTTTATTTTTGGACATTGATCACTTTTTTGAAGTTTTTCGACTAAACAAGATAAAACTTGGAAATACTAACAAAGGAGAAAGTCGGTCAAGCCCGACTATAACATACTCTGTACCTGGAGTAGGAGCTGAATGCAGTACTGCTGCTGTGTCTCTCTCTATCTCTATCTCAGTCTCTTTCTCTCTCTATCTCGCTCTCTCTCTCTCTCTAAGATTGTGCGGTGTTGGTTGTCAAAGGGTGGGAGGTGGTGGCGGGGGGAGCTTGGTTCCCTTTTTTGCTTATAACTTGAGAACCGCTCATCCGATCTTTATCATTTCTTCAGCAAATCGATACATTTTGACAATTATTAACTATCTCTAGCAGGTACGAACCATCTAGCTACAAAACTGTGAAAGATATGACGTTTTTTCAAAATTGCGGGGGCGGGAGGGGGCGTGGACAAAATTGAAAATAAACTTGATCTGCCTGCAACTATAAGAAGCATTTGTCAAACCTCTGTCTCTTACCATTTCTGAGATCTGTTTGTCTCCCTGATACATACTTTTGCACAAACTTAATATACTCTAGTGGTATTCCTGAAAGTTGATTTGCTTTTGATTTGCTTTCGTGAAAGCAAAAGCAAAGCAGTTGGTGGAACGACCCTGATTTCATTTTGATTTGCTTTCAATTGGCGCCAAATTTAAACATTCGCGGGTAAGCAAAAAAAACGAGAAATGAAATTGTAAAATTAAATTTTCTAATCTTCTTTAACAATAGTATGTGATCAGAACTAAGGTGAATTCAATTAATTATGTATTTGTTTATGGCCACAGAAAGTGACTGCCATTTGACGGATCCAATGAGGAAGAGGCAGGATAAAATAGTGGAAGAATGTTTAACCTCGAACCTTCTAGGAGAGCTGTGCAAATATGTGAGCGTGAACACCTTTGACCACGTCTTATGACTCTGTCCACTTATGACTCTGTCCACTTAAGGCCGCGGGCCTTGTTTTCAGTAGTCTTGTATGCAGTCTTAGATGCAATAAATAGTTATCATTTAATTGCTAAAATATGGAATGCAAAATAACTTACAACATTCTTTGTACTTAAATCACAACTAAATTTAAACAAACACCATGCGCGCGGAGCCATTTCTTCTATGAGAACGGTCACACTAAAACGAAAGCAAATCGAAATCAACTTCGAGGCTGATTTCGCGAAAGCAATTAGTATGACCTTAATTTCCTTACATTTTCTGGGCACACTGCTCATTTTGTATGGAGCAGCTGTGATCAGCTGTTTCGCGAAATCAAATCGAAAGCAAATCAAAAGCAAATCACTTTCAGGAATACCACTTCTATGTACCTTTGGTACAGAGTATAAAAATCAGGGCTGCAAACCCCTCTAAAGTCGGTGGAGGTTCACTCCGGGGTTCGAACCCATTAATTTTGTTTGAGTTCGGGTTTACGGAGCGGGTTCAGAAGGTCGGTGAACCTAGGTTCAGGTTCGAGTTCAGAAATAATTTTAATTTTGCTAGCTTAGAAAACAGGAATGTAAATTGGAACAACATTAGCCAAATATTAATATTTTTCAAATAATATTCGAACTTTGTTAAAGTTAATTATAATTATAACATCTCCCATTATTAGCTACAATACTAAAAATACTCACACCATAAGAGTTATTAATACCCGTTAGCCGATAGGTCGACTTTCGGATAGAGTTTTCTCGACGCTCATTTGCGCTTGACGAGACATTCCGAATTTTAACGGTTAGCTTTAACTGTTAAAGCTTAGTACTCAGACAAACTAAATTGTCCGCTAGCTAAATTGACAACTTTTTCCGATGGGTTACCCAGCGGACGATGCCGTGTGACTGTACAACGCCAAAATACCACCCCTCATCAAAAAATTCCACCCAATGTGAAACGGTCACACTGCGCTGATTTGCTTGCATTTGAATTTAGTTAATTGTTTTTGCTAATATTTAGATATTTTTGGATGATATATGGAATGTAGAAGACATGGGCAATGCAAAATCTTACCGTTGGTTTCAAAATATGCGCAATCAATGACTTTCGTCGAACTTTTGCTGCTGTCATTCCGATGGGTAGGTGTCGGAAAAATTACAAGCTATTTTTTCTTCTAGCACCCCATCGGAATTGTATCAGCTGTTTGTGTTTGTCAAGTTAGCGGCACTACGAGCTTTCCGACGCTGCGGCACGGAAATTTTAGTTTGTCTGAGTTCCACCGAGCGTAACAGGCCTGTCGGAGTCTTACGAAAGCTTTACGACACCCTTTTTTTTGTATGGAGTTGACACCCAGCTAAAGTGTTTTAGTTTGTCTGAGTACTAAGCTTATCTGGCAAGTATTTAGCAGTTAGATTGTTTGCTGGACTGTGTTAAGCTACCAGAACTAGTTCACGACGCTGCTGGCGCAGCTGAATGTTAAATTAAAAATAAAAAGTGGCCTACTTTTGGGGATGAGGGAAAAAGACGCGTTAGGCAATTTTCATGCAGATTTCGGGCTGTTGTTGTGTTGTCCAGAAAGGCGCGTCTACAATAGAATGTTAGAAGATGCGCATGCGCAGCCGCAGATTGCTATCAATTGTTTTATCGCTAGCCGTCATTATTTTGCTGTGCTTTAGCTACATTAGCAATCATCTGCATGAGAACTCGACCGAGGAATCCGATGAGTTCCTGGTGCATTTGCCAGAGAGCGACACCACAACAGCAGTACCTCCGGCTCCGGCAGTGGCAGCGGCGCCTCTAGTTGTAGCACCCAATCCTGACCACAGACCGCCCGGGGCCTTGCTTAATCTGACCAACTTTGATTATGTGCTGACCAGTCAGGTGTGCCGTCGGGCTGACAAAGAGCTGCTAGGTGAGTAACCTCCGCGTCTGGCCACACACTTATCTCTCACTACGTCTTTGCCCTTTCCAGCCATCCTCATAGTCACCTCCTATGCCGGCCATGACTCGTTGCGAGCCGCCCATCGGCAGGCGATATCCCAAAGCAAGCTGGCCGAGATGGGCTTACAGCGGGTCTTCCTGCTGGCCGCTTTGCCTGCACGCGAACACTTCATCACCCAGACACAACTGGTGAGCGAGCAGACGCGCTTCGGTGACCTACTGCAGGGCAACTTTCTGGAGGATTACCGCAATCTGAGCTACAAACATGTCATGGGTTTGCGCTGGGCAGCTCAGGAGTGTGAACGGCATGCCAAGTTCATCATCAAGCTGGATGACGACATAATTTACGATGTATTCCATCTGCGGCGCTATCTGGAATCCCTGGAGGTGGCTCAACCCACGCTGGTGGCGTCCAACTCTCTGCTGGCCGGGTATGTGCTGGACGCCAAGCCACCCATACGCCTAAGGGCCAACAAGTGGTATGTGACGCGACAAGAGTATCCGCACGCCTTGTATCCGGCATATCTGTCCGGCTGGTTGTACATCACCAATGTGCCCACGGCCGCTCGTCTGGTGGCCGAGGCCGAACGTTCACCCATCTTCTGGATCGATGACACCTGGCTGACAGGTGTGGTGCGCACACGTCTGGGTATACCCTTGGAGCGACATAACGATTGGTTTTCGCCGAATGCAGAAAATCTTGATTGTTGCGTTCGAGATTTGAAAATGCATAGCTATGAGTGCGAATACTCGGTGGGACCGAATGGAGCGGATGCCAAGCTGCTTATAGAGTTTCTGCACAATGTGGAGAAATGTTATTTCGATGAGTGTATCAAACGTCCGGCAGGGAAGTCGCTTAAAGAGACGTGCGTGGCGGCGGTTAAGTCGGTGGTGCCAGAGCACGGAATGGGTCAGGTGCAAGCGATAAGGCTCAGATGACCGATTAGGTTAAGGTTTCTGCTAGGCTAAGTTAACCAACCAATCCTCCTTCAGTGTGCAAGACAGGCAGGGTAACAAGATCGGAAAACTGAAATACGTGGGTAGGAAACTAATTCTGTTCGGAACCAGAATAGGAAACAAAAAGAATATACATTGCCTCGGGGTCATATGTTCCATAGAATCTGTACCTCAGGCTCGTTCAGGAAGAGCTTATTCTTAAAATTCCGTCAAATGACCCACAATCAAATGCAATACCCTTATTTTCCAGGACGATCCTGAGTCTGCGGTTTATAAGAAATACTTTTTGTACCCTTAGAGAGGGTATATTGAAATTGTCCAGACGATCAGCATGACGAGCTGAGTTGATATAGCCATGTCCGTCCGAAAAAAATTTTTGTCTTCTACATAATCGTCCCTAAGCCTCACATTCATAAGATTTCTATGCTTTCACATAATTTCTAAAAATCTGACAATTATATAGTAAAGCTGTCATACAAAAGATAGTTCTGAAAAAAGTCGTAGTAAGAAAAACTTGTTTGCTTTAAATGCTATCGCTTCTAAACTTTTTACGGATCACAATTCTGCCAAGTTTGATTCAAATCGGAGTACTATATAAGGGGGATGTCGAATTATGGATATCGAATACTTGTTGAATATATTTTTGGTGTTTACTTTTGTTAGTTTCGGCCACAAAAAGGGATTCTCTTGGATATTACTGGTATTACTGATATTACTAATATCACCAAAAACCATAAAAAAGTATTTACAAAAATATCGTCGAAAGTTATTCGATATCGATATTTCGACAACCCTACTATATGCTGCCATAAGAACAATCGGTCGAAAAAGAACAAAATTTTAGTTTTTAATGGTAGCATCTTTATACTTTCCAATAAAAAACAATTTTTGATTACGATTTTTTAACAATCGTAATTGTAACTTGGAACTATGATTATTTGGTGAATATTCCAAAATTTAATTACAATTACTTGGATAATTGAAACTATAAAGGGTTATTATTGAGTAATTGTTTTATCATATTTTCAAGGGGAGACAAATAAACTGAACTAATGTAAGGTAATCTTCCATTTGTTCATAACCCATTACGAAATATTCAGTTTTACGACCTCGCTACAGCAAATTTTTTCATTTGGACATCAATATTGCACTTTTTACACCCGTTACTCGTAGAGTAAAAAGGGTATTCTAAAGTCGTGCAAATGTATGTAACATGCAGAAGGAATCATTTGCGACCATATAAAGTATATATATTCTTGATCAGCATCAACAGCCGAGTCGTTACAGACACGTCTGTCTGTCCGTCCGTCCGCCTGTCTGTATGAACACCTAGATCTCAGAGATGTCAAGAGATAGAGGTTTGACATGTATGGGACAAATGCTTCTTATACTTGCAGGCAGATCAAGTTTATTTTCCATTTTTGCCACGCCCCCTCTCGTCCCCGCAATCTGGAAAACGTCCTCTTGTAGACCATTTTTGCTGGAGCTTGTTCATCCATACGGGTAACATGTCCCAGCCAGCGCAGCCGCTGTTGCTTTATCCGCTTGGCCAGACTAGTATCCCCATAGAGCTCATACAGTTCGTCATTCCTTCGGATGCGAAAATCCTCGCCAATTGTCAAAGGTCCATAAATCCTGCGAAGAATCTTTCGCTCGAAAACGCCAATCGCCGCCTCATCCGCTGATGATATTGCCCATGCTTCTGCGCCGTATTGCAGGACTGGGATGATAAGAGACTTGTATAGCGCTATTTTTGTTCTTCGCTTGAGGTTTCTGCTCTTGAGCTTCCTACTTAGCCCGTAATAGCATCGGTTTGCGAGCGTTATTCTTCTTCGGATTTCCAGGCTGATGTTGTTGTCGCCGGTTAACATCGTTCCGAGGTAGACAAAGACCTCTACAACTTCAAAGTTGTACTCTCCCATTGCAACAGATTGCCCTAGGCGCGTGTTCTGTTTCGAGGACACTAGGTACTTCGTCTTGTTCTCGTTTACCGCTAAACCCATTAGTTCAGACTGCTTCTCAATCTCCGAAAACGCCTTGCGTACTGCCCGTTCGGGTTTGCCGATAATGTCAGTATCATCGGCATATGCGAGTAGCATTACATATTTATTAAAGATGGTGCCCAATCTGTTGGCATTTGGGCACTGGCGCAGTGTATACTCCATCAGCAGATTAAAGAAGTCACACGATAAGGTGTCACCCTGCCTAAAACCTCTTTTGGTATCAAAAGGCTCGAAGAGGTTCGTTCCTATTTTGACGGAGCTTTGCGTACTTCTCAACGTCATCATGCAAAGTCGAACATACTTTGCTGGAATACCTAAAGTAGACAGGGCTTCGAAAAACCTTGACCTTATCGGCGTGTCGAAAGCGGCTTTGTAATCGATAAAAAGACGGTGATTTTCGATGTTTCTCCCATAGGTCTTCTCCAGGATTTGGCGCAATGCGAATATCTGGTCTGTGGTGGAATTACCAGGTCTAAAGCCACACTGATAAGGTCCAATCAGTGTATCAATAAACGGCTCTAGACGTTCACAAATAACGCGGGGCAGAACCTTATATGCGATGGGGAGGAGACTGATCCCGCAGTAGTTGGCGCAAACTGCAGGGTCTCTTTTTTTAAAGATTGGATTCGTCAACCCATATACGGCACAGAAGTTGGTGCATGCACCTTACCAATTCTTCGCCTCCAGCCTTGAACAATTCAGCGGGCAGGTGATTTGTTGTTCTTTAGCCTTCGTATGGCTAAACAGACTTCCTGTTGGGTCGACGGGTCTATTTCTATATTGTTGATTGGTGGCATCGCTACTTCTCTAAAGGCGGCATCATGTTCGTCATCGCCTCCCAGTAGGTTGGAGAAGTAACTTCTCCATTTGTTAAGCGCCACTTGCGGATCTGTGACCAGATTCCCGTGTTCGTCTTTGCATTGTGCGACTCTGGGCATAAAACCTTCCGTTAATTGCTTAATTGCGCTGTGGGCAATATATGGGATGAGTTTCGAATTTAATCTCGAAAATTTTTAAACATTTTTAAAGTATTATTTCTATTTATATCCTTTAAAAGGAATACCATAGCAACATATAAAATATTAATGTTGGATATTTTGAGCGTAAACTTGGTTAGAATCATATCAAAACAGGCAATTTTTCTAATTTTGTTTTTAAATAAATTAATATATACGAGATTCTGTTTTTTGCTCTTGCCCGGGCAGAAGAAGTATCTTTTTGGTTTCAATAGATATAATTTAAAGATTGGTAGCGATCGGACTACATTTAGTTTTCGCGCGCTTGCCCTCAAAATCGAATATTTGAAATATATGCGCAATAAATGGGATGAGTTTCGGGTTTAATCTGTAAAATTTCTAAAAAAAATGTTATGTTTTATTTCTCTTTACATTCTTTCAGGGGAATATCATAGCAGCTTTTCTAATATTAGAAAAAAAAAACAAATATCATAAAAAATGGGAAAAATTTAATTTTTTATGTGATTCTCATCAAGTTTGCGCTCAAAATATAACGATATAAAAAGAATAACCACTTAAAAACACATCCCTTTTATTTTCCATATATATGAAATTTTTGATTTTGAAGGTGAGCACGAGTCAAACTTTTTATTATATCCATTGGGACTAAGGCCTATACTCAGAAGAGATACATTTTTAGTTTGCTACGATATTTCACATGAATAGAAACAGTTTTGAAATCTGAATGATTATGAAAATGTGTTCTATTCATGTGAAATATTGTAGCAAACTAAAAATGTATCTTATCTGAGTATAGGCCTTTAAAACGAAACTTTTTTCGCCCAGTCTAATGAGCATCGCCAAACGGCCGACAGCATCACAAAAGCACCCTTAGCTTTTTGAAGGCGTGACTCGACATCGAGTTCCGTACCTCTATCACAGCGACCACGCTGCCCAGCTAACTGAATTGCTGGACTTGTTCAATGGGCAGATCATCCAAAACCAGTGCATGGCATTCTCCGGAACAAAGGCTTAGCGATTTTGTTTTGGAGTTGTTGATTTTGAGTCCTGCCGATTTAGCTGAGGTGCCAAGTTCCGCTAACGCACTCGCCAGGTCATTTAGCCTATTTGGCAGGAGGCATATATTGGTTGTATAGTCCAGATGCCGCAATGTGGTTTTTATTGTCCACCTGATGCCGCTGTTGTTGGGTCCTGGTCGCACGGATACAGAGCCCAGCCCTGTCGAACGCCGCTCAGGACTGGGACACTCTGCGAGAGCTTTCCCCCATGAAGCACTCTGCACCAGGCTCATTCGTAAAACTAACATATAACAGCTATCTTTAAGAAGAGAAAACGTCCCTTAAACTCTGATATTTCAAAACATTTGCAAGGGTATAAATACTCTGGTACTGACAAAGGGTATAAATACTCTGGTACAGACGAAGTTGGCTTGGCCTTCTCATTTTCAAAATTTTTGGAATGTTTTGTACCTTTACTCAACAGTTACCTTATTCTCATAAATGCCAAGGGCAATATAAATTTTTACTGCTTGTTTGGAGAGAGATATTGCTGTTATATACGTATATGTTTTATTCTCTGCAGTATTATTTATTGTAATTTTTCTTACAAACAAACTACCCACGTATTTTCGTTCTCTGATTTGTACCTGTCAAATTAAACATAACGTGTAGCTTATTGTATCAAAGAAACCCTAAAATAGAAGCACACTTTGACATGCCTCTCTTTTTTGAGTGATGTTAACTTCATTCTGACAAAGAGAACATTCATTTTGACAACTCAAAATTTTAGTCGACAAAGGGAAAACAAGTTGGATAGAGGGAGACGGACAAAGTCACAAAAATTACTCAAAGGGGGGTGCCACAGAAATCTCTAGAGATTTTGCCGACGGTTGGTTTGCAAATCTCTCAAAAAATTCGTCGGTGCCACAGAACTTCGAGAGATTTCATTTTCCTACTAGAAAATCTAGTTAGAACAGCAGATGTTCCAATTGAAGTTCCATCTCTAAAAACGGCTGAATCTCTCGCCAAAAAATTTCCCTATTTTTAGTTATGGGTTAATTTGATGTTTAACTGAAATTTGATTGTGTAATATGTTTTATGTTGCATTTTTAAATATAATTCAAATTTAATTCATATTCTTCATAAATATAAAGCAAAAATTGCAGCCCTTAATTCGCTGTTTGTCAAGTAGATGGTGCTGACCATTGAAAGGTGGAGCCACTGAAAAAGCGATTTGACAAATCTTCTAACAACACACGGGAGGTTTGAAACCAACCAAATCAAAGTTCTGTGGCACCTAAGAATTGGAATTTGGTTGGAATTTGTTTGGAGTTTGGTTGGAAGAGGTTTCTGTGGCACCCCCGAAGGAGTCAAAAAATGAATCAGAGAAACAAAATGGGCGCGAACAGCTAACTAACATCTGAGTGGAATGTGAACGACGCAGCAAAGTGTGCTTCTGTCTTAGATTTTTATTGATTGTATCTAGATTATAGCATGATGCAAGTATAGTTGATTTTTCAGGGAGCTTGACATGGCTCGACATGTGACTACATATCGCGTATGTAGTAAATAATTTGTGGTCAAGTTTTGTGCCATGCCAATTCCCAAGAAAGCTCTTTTATTTCCCGAAAAAAAGTAACCCGAAGAGAATGAAGCCCAGAAATTCAAGCATATAGACGTTGAGTGGCTTAATCAACTTCAGCATCCCGTCTCGCCAGTTGCAATGGCTAATTGGGAGCTGTTGATGCCGCACTTACGTTTCTCTACTATCGAACAGCGCAAACAGGAATCGATAAATTAAGCATTACAGCGTCTCATTTCCATTAATACGGGCTGCGGGTTGACTCTCATGGTCGAGGTGATTGTCTTTAACTCCCATAATCTGGTGCTGCGAACCTTTTGAGATTTATTTGTCCATGACATGGATATGACGAAATTGCCGGTATGCACTTTTTAAGGTACACAGAGAAAAATATCCGTTCGAATTGTAACGAAATCATGAACTTTTGTTGACGATAGTCTGCTAAGCACGCTTTTTCGATATTCATGAACATTCGTTCACAATATGCCATGAACATTTTGTTCTCACACATGAACAGTTAGGGCTTGTGTTATAAACATTTTGTGCTCGTTTCAAGAAGATATTGTTCTCGCTTTGCCGGCGACTAAGATCCAGAAAAAAAAATTAACCATAGTTAGGTGAATGTGGAAGTCTCCTCCCTCCCGGGTGGTGGTTGGTTACTCGGGAAGGGCACGGAAGGAAGGAAGAGACGACCAACCCACAAACCACCACACCCACCGCGTTGCAACCCACAACCTTTTCTAAGCTGTAGCTAAATTTTATTAGAATTATTAATTTGAAAATTTTTATGCTTCACCTAGTCTGGGACTTGAACTCAGGACCTCGAAGAGACTGAACGGACGACGTCATTTTAACTCACACGACCATCCAGCTCACGCGCGAGACAGCGACAAAATCAAATTAAGAAATGAATGCTTTCAGAATGAAGTGCTTAAGTAAGCATTGAGACTGCCGGACAGATCCAAGCCCTGTGGCTCAGCGGAAAGGCATTCGCTTAGCACGCCGAAGTCCTGGTTTCAAATCCCCGTCGTGTCCTGTTTTTTTTTTTAAATTTTATTTTTTTTTAAGTATTTTTAACATTGTCTATATTTTTTACAATGCACTCTGGTCCTATGATATAAATAAATGTTAATAAGCACTGAAACCATAAAATAGCTAAAATATTTATATTTTCATGAACTCTTTTTCGCATTTCATGACTACCGTTCATGTTTTATGAACGGAAAAAACAGACCACAATCATGACCATTTGGTTACAATTTTAGAACGGGATATTTTTCTCTGTGTATGTGAATAACCCAGCTGACGGTGAGCCTGACTAAGTAATGGCCTTAGCGCAGCCGATTGGGATAAATTGTAATAATTAAGTTTGAATGTTGAAGTAAGTTTTGTAACATTTAGTAATACGAAAAATCTAAATGCAATAAGTCCGTCTCAAGTAATGATGTGCAACCTAGCAATATTTAATAAACTAATGTTACATTAACATTCCAATTCAATATAATTTATATGTATATAAGATGGTTAACGGACCAGCATGCACCGAGGTGGCATCCCTGTTAAGGCGATAGGCGTCTTTATTCGATAGGTCAGCAGTAATCGTTATCTGTCGGTCAGCAGTCCTCGCCGTAAGCCGAAATTAAGCCGTACTTCATACTTAACACACTTGCATTAAACCTAATTATTATATTACTTTACCAACTAAAAGAATATCATTAATAAAGACACACTTATTTTATTAAATGGGGGCTCAACCGTCGCGAGTCCGTTTTGTGTGAAGGGAAAAGCAGAAATATGCAGAAAAATTCTAATGAAATACAGTTGAAGGCCGCAAAAGCAGAGTGAAGTGTAAAATAATAGCTAAATGCTAATAAAAAAAAGTTGTGCAGCTGCAAAAATCGTTGTGAAATACTTGGCCTTGAATTGCCATAAAAGCAGAAATTTGGAGAAATGATTCGTTCTAACAACAAAAAGAAAAGCGCAGATAAAAAGCCGACACCGAATCAAAAAAGTCGAGGTAAAAAACTTAATTTTGACACACCAGTGCCAAACGAAGATGGAAGTGAAGTTGAACAAAATGAACAAACATATATAGTGGAAAATGACGCTCCAGAAAAATTAAAAATTGAGCTGAAAACGAGTGTCAACAGCACACAAAGTGACGAGCAGAAGAAAGACGAAATCAACGAGAAAGACTAAATGAACGAGTACGACGAAATGAGTGAGGAAGAAAAAAAACGTGAAGAAGTCGAAACAAATAAGAAAGCCCAAACGAGTGAAAATAATGAAAAGGGCGAATTTATAAAGTTGCTAGCTGAAAAGCTAAGCCAAAGTGATGCTAACAAAAGCGGTAATGTATCTGTTGAAAATTTTTCCAAGGTGGTACCATGTTTTGACGGAGTTTCATTGCATATTCAGCAGTGGCTTGATAATTTTAAAGAAAACGCCGAGGCTTATGAGCTTAATGAAATACAAAAATGTGTGAATGCTCGTAATAAAATGAAGGGTGCCGCAGCTCTCTTTCTAGAAACTGTTATGGTGTCTCACTATGATTCTCTGAGTGCAGCTTTGTTAATTGAGTTTGACAAAAAAATTTTCACGTGTTGAAATTCACAAGCAGCTGAGTTCGCGAAAAATGTTGTCGTCGGAAAACTTTCACGAGTACGTTTTAGAAATGAGAAAAATTGCTTCGCTCGGTAATATTGAAGAGGAATCGGTTATTTCGTATATAGCTGAAGGTGTAAATGTTCGAGAAGACAAGAAATATCCGCTTTATTCCGCCGGTTCGTATAAAGAGTTGATAAAAGCGTATGAACTAATAACAATGCTGACAAAGAATGCTGGAAACGTACAAAATAAGCGAGAATATACGCCGGGTAATCGTGTTGACAAAAATAAAAATTCAGAACGTAAACAGCAGCACTGTTTTAATTGCGGTTCGGTTGAACACAAAAGAAGTGAGTGCAAGAAAAGCACTAAATGTTTTAAATGCAATGCTAGTGGATATATGGCTAAAGACTGTGGCTCTTCAACCAAAAACATTAATGTTGTTATTGAGGAAAAACGCATGAAAGCAATGCAGATTAACAACCAAAAGCTGTACTGCCTAGTTGACACAGGCGCAGACGTGTCTCTTATGCGTAAGGGTGTATACACTAAACAATTTTCCAGCTGCAAACTACAGAACAATCGTTCGAAGTTGTATGGATTAGGCAATGTCGCAACGTCGGTGTTGGGTGCATTTTCCGCCGATGTCATCGTTGATGCACATAACGCACAGCACACGTTCCTAATAGTTCCAGACGACAAAATTAACGTTGATGCAATTGTTCGCTACGACTTCTTGAAAAAATTTAAGGTAATTCTAAATGCTGGGAACTATTCTTTTGCAACAGCCGATGAAGGGATCCCGAGTTTCACGCTTATAATGTGGTTGATCAAAATGAGGAAATAGATGTGGAGCCGAAATTCAAAGAATTGATCATGCAGATAATAAACAACTACAAGCCGAAAAAGAAAGAAGCAAGCTGCCCAATAAAATTAAGAATTTTGCCAAGCGGCAATGAAATTGCATTTCGAGAGAGTCCAAGTCGCTTTTCAGCACCGGACAGAGAATTTGTGAAAAAGCAGGTTAAAGAATGGCTTCAGCAGGGTATAATACAGGAGTCTTGTTCAGATGTTGCAAGTAAAATTGTCCTAGCAAAAAAGAAGGACACCACCCAAGGACTATGCGTTGATTATCGAATACTGAACAGTAAAGTTCTAAAAGATCGCTTTCCTGTTCCTATCGTAGAAGAGGTCTTAGAAAGAATGCAGAACGCCAGGTTTTTTACGGTCATGGACCTCAAAAACGGTTTCTTTCATGTCGACATAGAGGAAAAGAGTCAAAAATATACCGCATTTGTCACTAAAGAAGGACTATATAAGTTTAAGAAGGCACCGTTCGGGTTTTGCAACTCACCTGCTGTATTTGTGCGTTACATTACCCACATTTTTCGAAAACTCATTAACAAAGGCATTATGGAATTATATGTCGATGATATCGTTATATTTGGGAAATCAGCTGAAGAATGTTTGGATAACATGCAAACAGTGTTAAAAGAGGCAGAACAACACGGATTGGAAATCAAATGGTCAAAATGTCAATTTCTGAAAAGCAGAATAACATTTTTGAGGCACGAAATTGAAAACGGACAGGTATGGCCTGGACAGCAGAAAGTCAAAGCAGTGAAAAATTTTCCATTGCCAAAAAAGGATATTTCAGACGATTTATACACGATTACGCTATCACAGCCAGACCGTTAACCCAACTTCTCAAGAAGGATGCCGAATTTAAGATTGGAGAATCTGAAGTAAGAGCTATAGAATCCCTAAAGTCGGCCCTGACAGCAGAACCAGTGTTGAAAATCTACAAGCAGAACTCCAGAACGCAGTTACATACAGATACGTCCAAGCATGGTTTTGGAGCAACACTTTTGCAGCAGCAAGATGGCAAATGGCATCCAGTTGTATATTGGAGCAGAAAAACATCACAGCAGGAGGAAAAATTGCACAGCTATTTTGTTGAGGTAAAAGCAGCGTACCTTGCTACTAAAAAGTTGCGTCATTACCTTATGGGTATAAATTTTGAATTGGTTACCGATTGCGCAGCCTTCAAGCAGACAACCACTAAAAAAATGTTCCAAGAGAGGTAGTCCAGTGGATAATGTACCTACAAGATTTTTCATTCACAATAGAACACGTCGATAGTTTGAGTCGCTTCCCTGTATTGACAGTCACGTTGGAGGTACATGCTCAAATTCTTAGAGCACAGCAGAAGGATGATTTCTTGAAAGCAGTATCCGAAGTACTTAAGGAAAAGCCGTATGCAGAACATAATGAACAAGCTGATCTACAAACAAATAGAGGGTCGAGAACTTTTGGCAGTGCCGAAAAGCATGGAAAAGGAAGTTATACGAAATGCACATAACTTTGGTCATATGGGTTCGCAGAAGACGATATATGCTATTCGTCAGGATTACTTTATACCTCACATCGAAAGAAAAGTTCAAGAATTCATTCGGAATTGCACAATCGCAAGCTTGGCAAGCAGGAAGACTTTCTACATTGTATTGACAAAGGGGATAGGCCGCTTTCTACTTTTCATGTCGATCACTTAGGAACGCTGGATCCGACATCGAAGAGCTACAAATACATATTTGCTGTATTGGATGGGTTCTCCAAGTACGTCTGGATATATCCGACAAAATCAACAGATGCCCAAGAAGTTGTTCAGCGCGTAGAGTCTTGCATTACAATTTTCGGCAGTCCACAGCGAATTATAAGTGACAAGGGGGCAGCATTTACATCAAAAATGTTCAAAAACTTTTGCGAAGAGAACAAAATAGATTACGTGGAGACAAAAACAGGAGTTCCAAGGGGAAACGGGCAAATTGAACGCGTTAACCGAGTCATATTGTCTGTCTTAGCAAAGATGTCAGCTGCAGAGCCGTCAAGGTGGTACAAATACACTTCAAAAGTGCAACGTGCAATAAAAACTGTTAAAGCTGCTGGAAGATGAGTTTATACAAGACCTGCAACTACAAAGAGATGAAATGCGAGCTGAAGTTCGAACAAATATTCAGAAGGCGCAAGAAGAATACAAGTTCAACTACGACAAGAAGAGAAAAAAACAACATGGATATCAACTCAACGATTTGTAAAATAAAAAGGTCACGCAGTTTGCAACAGGCAAGAAACTGGCAAACAAATACATCGGGCCGTATGAGGTCGTAAAAGCAAAGAGAAACGGAAGGTATATTGTTATGGCCTATAAAATATCTATCGATAAATAGAGTAGTCAGGGTAGGCATCGATAGGTAAAGGGAGAAATTATTTGAAAATGACCCACGAAGACAGCACTGATTGCGGGGAAAGGAGTAGTGTGGAGTAAGGGGAGAATTAGGTTTAAAGATCAGGGGGGGGAGAGGATGCCGACGGTCATTTGAAGGTCACGGATCCAGAATAGGGGGTAAATAAGGCAGGGAAGAAAAAAATGGCACCAGAAGAAAAAGGTGAATGGTGAAAAGTAGACGTGCCGACTTTTCAAATTGTTTTATCAAGACTTGATTAAAGTTTTTTTTATTCAAAGAAAACACAAACTTTAAAAAAATAGCTTACAAAAATATAAAAACAAATATTGTGTCGGGAAGTGCTAAGCCTAATTCGGTCGGGACTGGTGACAAGCACCTGGAACCTACCTAGTTTTGGACTCCAAATTGAGCTGGAAGCCAGATTGGTGGCAACAGAGGGTGAGTCCAATGTTTGCCGGCCCTATGTAGATCGGGATAATATTAGTCATCATAGGCCAACCGGACCAGCAGGGGTGAAAGCTATCTAGGCGCGTCGAGGCGGATCTGACGCCTCCCCCACAGGATCGAGAAATCCCGGCACGCCTACTAAAAGGGGAAGAACAATAATTGCCTGGACTGAGGGCGTCACCCATAATCTCATTTTTTTGGGCCATTTTCTGGTCGCCTGCTCCCGCAAAATTTTATTGGCCGTCTCCACTTTTTTCCCTTTTTATTTTACTTTGTAGTCCGTCCTTAGTTTGTAAAAAATTATTTAATCCAATATTTATTCATTTATTTATTTTATTTTCATGCCATTTTAATTATTTATTGATTTATTTATTGAATCCACACACATATTTGTTCCATTTTTTTCTGTTGATTTCCAAGTTTTTTTATTTTATTTATTTTTGAAGGTGTAAAAAAATGTATGTCATAAATATAAAAACTTGTCCAGGAGGAGGTATTCTCTTGCGCGTGGACATTAGGCGGGTCACCCAATTTGTAAGGCTCTGAAATCAGAAAAAGAGAGAGGCAATAAAATCCGATCTTATGAGCTCATAGGTAGGGTTAGGCTACAAAATATCCTCTTGTGTAAAATTCCTTGAAAACACCCAAACAGTCGACCCGATATGCGCACGGGCAACAGAAACCCAATCCGTTAAAGTATAATGTCTTCAAAATTTATAATAAAACTAACTTTTAAGTGAATTTCAAGAAAAGAAAGAAATATGGTTCGTGTGTGATTTTTGAACATGGGAGGAGAGGGGTGTGCTATCTGAGCTAACTTGAGGGGTGGCTGCGTCTGCTATAGGGGCAGCACGAGAAGCAACACGTCAGGCTGCAAGGATGGGCGGGGGCGTCACTGGTCAGAACACCAAAGACCAGCGAGAATCCGGAGGAAATTAAAAGTCGTGCTAGGAAGGAGCGTTAAGTGTTTTTTTTTTTTTGTAGTTTGGTTTTGTTTGTACGGGCGGACGTGGACGTTTGAATGTGAATTTGAAATGTGAGGCAGCGTTAGTGTTGTCAAATGTGTGGTCTATGTTTGTGAATGTGGATCGCATGTTTGAATTTGTTGTTTTGCGTGTGTGAGTGGACCGGGTTGGAGAACCCCTCCCTGAACGCTGAGCTGAGCCGCGGTTGTCCACTTTAAAGCACCGCAGGGCCCAATTTAAAGCTGGGTCGTAACAATATGGTCAAACAAGTAAGACCGTTGCAGTCGAGTTATCTCGACTTCAAAATACCCTGTACAATTAACAAACAAACAAGCACACATACACACAAACGTAAATAATATCGCGCTCACACACACACACACACACACTCACGCGCAAGCCTCAAACAGAGCGCAATAAGTAAAGCGTGTGGTGGGGGCAAAATTTGTTTCGTGAATAACTTCGGTATTTTTGCTCAGATCTGATTGTGCTTTTCAGAATAGATACATTAAGGGCCTAAGATAATATATATTAAGCGACGATAATGTAACTTTAAAACTGGTGGTGGTTCAGAACTTCTAGTCATAGATCTTCTGGACCTAACGGGGGCGTATGTGGTCAGGGAAAGCTTCTGATCGGTTCAACTTGGCGAACCCAGAGTGATCCTGGCTTACTACGTCTCAAGTCGACTCACACCTCCTCGTGGTGACCACCGGAAGCAGTGGCAATGCACCCGCATTCGCTGCTGACTAACGTGAGCGGCGTCCCCCCCCCCCTTCCCCACAGGGTATAATATATAGGGTTAGTGCGTCGGGTTTGGTACCCACCATCGTAAAAAATCTCCACCAATGAAAACTGCGACTACAATGCCTCGGATACGGACCCCCCCTGACGACGACCCACGCAAACGTTTTAAGGACCACGATTTGAGAATATGCACCTGGAATGTCCGCACCCTCAACAGAGATGGTGATGATATCGCCTTGGTGAATGTCCTCAAGAAATATTCATCGGACGTTACCGCCCTCCAGGAAATGCGATGTATCGGACATGGGAGCAAGATAATAACGCTACCAAAAGAGAAGACAGAACAGAAACCACCACCCCCCTGGGAGATCTACTACAGCGGACATGTTTCTAAGCACGAGTTTGGGTGCGGCTTTGCAGTGAGTGATAGACTGCGTCGCTCTGTCATCAGCTTCACACCAGTTGATGAACGGCTAGCCGCGCTCAGACTTAAGGCAAAATATTTTAATATTAGCCTTATCTGTGCTCACGCGCCTACAGAAGACAAGGAAGGCACGATAAAAGATGAATTCTATGAGCGCCTGGAACAACTATACGAGCGCTGCCCCGACCACGACATAAAGATCGTGCTAGGCGATTTCAACGCGAAAGTCGGGAGAGAAGGAGTTTTTGGATCGACAGTCGGACGATTCAGCCTTCATGAAACAACCTCCGGTAACGGAGAGAGGCTAATAGACTTCGCTGCGGGCCGGAACATGGTCATAAGTAGTACCAGATTTGAACACCTGGACATCCATAAGGCGACCTGGAAGTCCCCTGGTCAACGAACACGAAATCAGATTGATCACGTTGTGATCGACGGAAGGCATTCATCGAGTGTACTAGACGTGCGTGCGATTCGAGGAGCCAACATAGACTCGGATCATTACCTAGTTGCAGCCAAGGTACGCACGCGGCTCAGTGTGGCACATGCCTCACGCTCTAGCACACGTCGAAAGCTAAACGTCGAGAAGCTGCAATCACAAGGGACCTCTGAAGCCTACACAGCTAAACTCGCCCAACTGCTTAGGGAAACCTCCCCATTCCCTTCCGATATATGCGAACAGTGGCAGCGTATATCGCACTCCATGAGTACAGCTGCCAAGGAGATACTCGGTTACTCCGAGCCCCCTCGAAAGCGGTCCTGGTACGACGAGGAGTGCCGACGCGCTACTGCAGAGAAAAACGCTGCCTACAGGAGAACTCTGCAGTCGAGAGTAACGCGGGCTGCTAAAGAGCGATACCTGGAGAAAAGGAAAGAGGAGAAACGCCTTTTAGAAGAAAAAAGTTTGAGCAGGAAAGGCGCATGCGCGAGGAAGTCGAGATGTTATTCGGCATGAGTGAGACTCGAAAATTTTACCAAAAGATTAAGCAGTTAACAGAAGGTTTCAAGCCCAGAGTCGCACAATGCAAAGACGAACAGGGGAATCTGGTCACAGATCCGCAAGTGGCGCTTAACAAATGGAGAAGTTACTTTTCCAACCTACTGGGAGGCGATGACGAACATGATGCCGCCTTTAGAGAAGTAACGATGCCACCAATCGACGACATAGAGATAGACCCGCCGACCCAACAGGAAGTCTGTTTAGCCATAAGAAGGCTAAAGAACAACAAGTCGCCAGGCGCTGATGAGCTGCCCGCTGAATTGTTCAAGGCTGGAGGTGAAGAATTGGTAAGGTGCATGCACCAACTTCTGTGCCGTATATGGGTTGATGAAAGCATGCCTGACGATTGGAATCTAAGTGTTCTCTGTCCAATCTTTAAAAAAGGAGACCCTGCAGTTTGCGCCAACTACCGCGGGATCAGTCTCCTCCCCATCGCATATAAGGTTCTGTCCCGCATTATTTGTGAACGCCTTAAGCCGCTAATTGATACACTGATTGGACCTTATCAGTGTGGCTTTAGACCTGGTAAATCCACCACAGACCAGATATTCACATTGCGCCAAATCCTGGAGAAGACCTATGAGAGAAACATCGAAAATCACCATCTTTTTATCGATTACAAAGCCGCTTTCGACACGCCGATAAGGTCAAGGTTTTTCGAAGCCCTGTCTACTTTAGGTATTCCAGCAAAGTACGTTCGACTTTGCATGATGACGTTGAGAAGCACTCAAAGCTCCGTCAAAATTGGAACGAACCTCTCCGAGCCTTTTGATACCAAAAGGGGTTTTAGGCAGGGTGACACCTTATCGTGTGACTTCTTTAATCTGCTGATGGAGTATATACTGCGCCAGTGCCCAAATGCCAACAGATCGGGCACCATCTTTAATAAGGATGTAATGCTACTCGCATATGCCGATGATATTGACATTATCGGCAAAACCGAACAGGCAGTAAGCAAGGCGTTTTTAGAGATTGAGAAGCAATCTGAACTAATGGGTTTAGCGGTAAACGAGGACAAGACGAAGTACCTAGTGTCCTCGAAACAGAAGTACACACAACTTGGGCAATCTGTTGCAATGGGAGAGTACAACTTTAAAGTTGTAGAGGACTTTGTCTACCTCGGAACGATGATAACCGGCGACAACAACATCAGCCTGGAAATTCGAAGAAGAATCACGCTCGCAAACCGATGCTATTACGGGCTAAGTAGGGAGCTCAAGAGCAGAAACCTCAAGCGAAGAACAAAAATAGCGCTATATAAGTCGCTTATCATCCCAGTCCTGCAATACGGCGCAGAAGCATGGGCAATATCATCAGCGGATGAGGCGGCGATTGGCGTTTTCGAGCGAAAGATTCTTCGCAGGATTTATGGACCTTTGACAATTGGCGAGGATTTTCGCATCCGAAGGAATGACGAACTGTATGAGCTCTATGGGGATACTAGTCTGGCCAAGCGCATAAAGCAACAGCGGCTGCGCTGGCTGGGACATGTTACCCGAATGGATGATCAAGCTCCAGCAAAAATGGTCTACAAGAGGAATGCGAAAGAACTGGGACAAGGCAAGGTGGGACGACCACCTCTAAGGTGGGACGACCAGGTGCGGAAAGACATTTCTAAGCTTGGCGTGAAAAACTGGTGCCAGCTCGCACGGAGCAGAAGCGACTGGCGGACATTAGTTGCAGCGGCCGAGACCGTCAAACGGTTGTGATGCAAGCATCGGGCCAATAAAGAAGAAAGAAGTTGTAACTTTAAAATTGTGGCTCTGACAGTTTTTTGCGGTTTAAGGGGGGAGGGGGGGAAATTTTGCAAATCTGAAACAAACTTGATCTGCGTACGGCCTATACCTATGTACATGCAAAAATTTGTATCTCTATCTCTTATAGTCTCTGAGATCTACGCGTTCATACAGACAGACTGACGGACGGACAGACGGACGGACGGACAGACGGATGGCTAAATCGACTCGGCTGTTGATGCTGATCAAGAATATATATACTTTATAGGGTCGGAAATTCTTCCTTCTCCCTGTTACATACATTTGCACAACTTCATGATCCCCTTTTACCCATTTTCAATGGGTACAGGGTATAAAAATCAGGAGATTTTCAAGGTCCTCAGCAGACGTCTACAAGCGATGACTTTATGAAACTATGGCGCTACCAGGAGCAAGAAGAGGACGAGAATTCTAAAGCGGATTCATCTGGGACAGATGAAGAACAGGATGGCCGAGTATAAGATGGTTAACGGACCAGCATGCACCGAGGTGGCATCCCTGTTAAGGCGATAGGCGTCTTTAGTTGGACGTTGACGTACAATGCGCAGTACGTTCAAGTGGCCCATGCGACACCAAGCCAGGGCCTGTTACGCGCGAACCGCAGGCAAAATAGTAGCCCAAAATAGTAGCCGAACCGACCGAGAGGCGGAGACACAAACGTATGAGACGAATCGCGAAGGAAAAACATAAAGAAATGTCAACTACGGGCTAAATATGTTAAAATAGTAGTTTTTAAGGCAGGAAGAGAAGCTTCCGAGTTGATTACTCGGTAAAGTTTATTGTAATCAGCACAGAGAACACGAAAAGGTTCATGCAATGCATAGTTAGTGGTACAACGATTTAGTGATAGGGGTATAAAATTGCGAGTCGGTCTAATAGGAACGTTGAGGTTAATTTGACCAACCAACTCAGAAGAGTCGATTTCACCATTAATCAATCTATGTATAAAAATTACACCAAGCATAACTCTACGGTTAATGAGGGAGGGCACGTTAATCAAAAGTAGCCTACTAGAGTATGACGGTAAACGGACCTCAGGATTCCAGTTTAAACCACGAAGAGCAAACAATAAAAACTGCTTTTGCACAGATTCAATTCTGTCTTGATGGGTCGAATATTGCGGAGACCACACACAAGATCCGTACTCGAGTATAGGACGTACAAGAGAAATGTACAAAGTTTTCGTCGTATATGGATCATCAAATTCCTTCGACCAGCGCTTAATAAACCCAAGAATACTCCTGGCCTTACAAACAGTAGCCGTTATATGAGAGTCAAATTTCAGTCGGTAATCTAGAATAACCCCAAGATCATTTACCTGATTGACTGTATCATTCAAACACTCTAGTGGGACATTATTAATCATATAAGAGAAGAATTGTGGTGTGGTTCTATAAAATGTCATAACCTTACACTTGGAACTGTTAAGGTTTAGTAGGTTATCTTTACACCAAGAATGAAATGCATCCAAGTCAGCTTGCAAATTAAAGCGGGAGACCAAATCATTATATGTTAAACATAGTTTCACATCGTCGGCGTACATAAGCACACGAGAGTGAGTCAAGACTGACGGAAGATCATTTATGAAGAGTGTAAAAAGCAATGGACCCAAGTGACTACCTTGGGGTACACCAGAGGTAACCTGGATTTTTGTGTTCTAGAACTAAGGTAATCAGAGATCCAAATAAGAAGGTTGGTTGGAAAACCAATTAAACTCAGTTTGAGAAGCAGCAAGCAGTGATTGACAGAATCAAAAGCCTTACTAAAATCAGTATAAATCACGTCAGTTTGCATATTACATAAGAATCCTTTGATCACTAATGATGTAAGCTCTAATAAGTTAGTTGTAGTGGATCGACGCTTTACAAAGCCGTGTTGATAGGGTGAAATAATGGAACTGCATAAATGCTGCAATTGAGATGTCATAATTCTCTCAAAAGCTTTCGGAATTGCAGACAACTTTGAAATACCTCTATAATTCTCAACATCAGACTTATTTCCTTTTTTATGGAGAGGAATGATAAAAGATTCCTTCCATAACATAGGGAAAGTGGATGATTGCAAAGACAATTCAAATAATTTATGAATAGGCTTACAAAGTGCATCAGCGCAAAACCTAAGTACACAACCAGGTACTCCGTCGGGTCCCGGTGCATAGACAGGTTTTACAGAGTTAAGATCACAAAGAAGAGAGCTTTCAGTTATCACAGGGCTAAAAATACAATTAGATTTATTTAGCCGATAAGGGTATGGTTGATTGGCAGGAAAGCTAGTGGACGAGTATGTTGACGTAAAAAACTGCGCAAACAAATCGGCTATGGCCTGATCAGTGTTCGCTTTCACATTACCGTAGCGCACAGATGAGGGGATAGTGGAAGATTTGCGTTTAGAGTTAACAAAGGAATAAAACTGCTTAGGATTTTGTGAGAATTGCAGCCTGCATCGGTTAAGATAGTCTTTGTAACACTGTGCATTAAGCACATTAAATCTAGAACGCACATCCACATATCGAGAGAAATCAGATGATTTTTTCGAAATCTTATACTTTTTGAAATACCTTGACTTCTTGTTTTTTAAAGTAATTAGTTCTCTTGTGAACCAAGGCTGCCTATTAGGACAGCGGGGGAGCTCAAGTGGAACACAGACATCAAAAAGCGAATACAAGGTTTCATAAAAAAGTTTTATGGCGACATCAATATCTGTACAATTGTACAATTGAGACCAATCGGTTTCAAAAATTAAATCACTGAGTTTCAAAAAATCTGCTTTTTGAAAACAGCGTGTTTTAGCCGTCGAATTCCCAGAAGCAGAGCACACACAAGAAGGCAAATCGATAGTAAGTTCAACTGTAGGATGAAAGGGGTCCTCAGGAAACACCAATGGGTCGATTCTAGATGCAACATTGCCGGGAGGATCCAACAGAAAGATTAAATCAAGAGTTCTGTTGTTCGAGTTCCGAACAGGATTGACTTGAGACAACGACAACTCAAAAGTCCATCGATAAAATCATGAGATTTCGATGGAAAAAGTGCATTGGATTCATCATTCGTGGACCACATTACTTCCGGCAAGTTGAAATCTCCAAGAACAACCAAAAGGTCAGTGCTTGATAATAATAGAGAGACCGACTCGATGGCAGAAAGGTGAGATAAGTAAACTGTGGCATCAGAACGGGGAGGAATATAGGAGCAAGTAATATAAACGGAAAAAGTAGAAAAAGTTATTTTAACACTTATAAACTCGATGTCAAGGGGAATTAAAGTATCTGCCAACTCCGACGAAAGGCCGGAATCTACAGCAATTAAAACCCCTCCTCCAACGCGAGAAGAGCGATCGCGTCTATAAGTGGTGTATTTAGTGGTAAAAATTGTGGAATCAGAGATGTCCGATTTTAACCACGTCTCAGTAAAAACTAGAACATGAAAATCGAAAGATATACTGTCAACAAACAGTTTAGCTAATTTGGAATTAAGACCACGGACATTTTGATAAGCAAGCAGAAGGGAGGACATTAGTTTTTTGACACCACAGTAGAAGAAGAGGTACCAGAAAGGTTAGAAGAAAAAGTAGGCAAGTAAATAGGAGCACGAGTTTTCTTTTTGGGAACATATTCTTTAACAATTAAATGTTCCGGCCAGAAATCCTCTGAACAAATTGTTTTAAAAATTTTATCTGGGACAGTAACTTTAAAAGAGGAAACATCCCTTTCATAAGAAAATTTGAACTTATCTACCAAAACATCTGCGGCTTGAGTTTTGGCCTGAATGAAGGCTTTAACATCATCAGGTGTGAGATCAGGGGCAAGGCGAGAAACAAAGATATGCTTCTTCGGAGGAATACCTGTGAGAGGCCTTATAGCCCTTGATTCCCCAGTTACCTCAGTAATAGATACCGAAATAGGGGGAGCAGCCACACCAGCACTCTCTTTAGGTATATTTACAGCAGGGGTGATCGGGACCTCCTGAACGGACGAATCGGAGCCAACAGCTGATGTCACATGACTGGTATCAGAGATGCCACCTTCTTTAGTGGTAAAATCTCCAGTACCAATTATCCGGGCTGGAGCCGGAGTATTAAAAGATATCAGACGCTGGATATTAGGAGTCGATGGGCTCTGGGTCTGGGCGGAAACAGAAAGAGCATTTTGCTTCTGAGGCACACCCGAGTTAATGGTTTTTTTGCGCTTAGGAGACTCTTTCATCAGTTTTAAACTGGAGAATTGAGAATCCACAGTCACAAACTCGTCAGTAAGTTTGACAAGTTTGGAATAAACGCTCTTAAAACCAACTCTAGTCTGCCTCATGAACACTTTCATTTCCATTTCGACTTCACGGCAAGCCCCACAAGTCCACGACAGCCCGTTGAATAGCTCTATAAAGTCTTTAACCCTGGCGTTATAACCAGCACATTTGACATGTACAATATTGTCACAAAGCCAGCACCCAATAAAGCTATCAACGTCAGACGGAGTCTTGCACTTTTTGTTAAAACAGACCGGATAACTCATGATATAAATCGGACAAATTAAATCGACACTAAATAATCAGACTGTATACGGACCAAATTCACTACTGGGGTCAAACAATCGAACAGCTACAGCTTTTTCTAACAGAAAAAGAATAAAAATACACAGAACAAAGTAACCGTAATTCAGACAACACAGAGCGATTCGCGAGCGCGAGAGGGAAACGGGAGAGAGATTACACCAACAAAAACAAGAGCACACGACCGAATGCACACAAGCTAAGACAAATTAGAAAGAAACAAAACGAAAGAAACAAATTAAAATGCACAGCA
Source organism: Lordiphosa clarofinis (assembly GCA_018904275.1). Taxonomy (NCBI): domain Eukaryota; kingdom Metazoa; phylum Arthropoda; class Insecta; order Diptera; family Drosophilidae; genus Lordiphosa; species Lordiphosa clarofinis. Next base: position 743,020 of record JAEIGQ010000090.1, on the reverse strand, counting down.
ACAGTAATGTAAAAAGTTTTTTGTTTTGTTTTTGCGTTTAGTAATTTATTTAGTTATATTAACTTTTATTATAAACACAGGACAAAAAAACAGAAACAATTATCTACACTTGACACCGGCAAAAAATTATTAAACACAGATTAAAAAAAAACACGTCCGACTTCAGAGAGAATGCGAATGCGAACGATTTTATTCGATAGGTCAGCAGTAATCGTTATCAGTCGGTCAGCAGTCGTCGCCGCGGTCAGCAGAATTCAGCCGTCAGTCGTTTATAAGCCGAAATTAAGCCGTACTTCATACTTAACACACATGCATTAAACCTTATTATTATATTACTTAACCAACTACAAGAATATCATTAATAAAGACACACTTATTTTATTACATGTATTGTACCCAATGATTTGTACCCTGATTTTGTATTCTGGACGGAATAAATTTTATTAAGTGGGAACTTTTGGAAGAGCAGCTTTTTGTAAGATTGATTTTGGAAATTATGTAATTTAAAACTCGTGGATCTGACGCCCAAGGATTCCTATATCTCACAATATGACATATGGGCTAATCCTGCGTTGCGGACGTTACATTTGTACGCAAATTTGCTTGTTAAAATTGACACAGCTGACGTCCACATTGGTATATTTTGCTTTTTTTTTTCTTTTTATACCCTGTACCCATTGAAAATGGGTAAAAGGGGATCATGAAGTTGTGCAAATGTATGTAACAGGGAGAAGGAAGCATTTCCGACCCTATAAAGTACACTGTGGAACACTCAAAATTGCCTGGGACTGGGACCAATAAATTGTGAAACTAGAGGCATTAGGTAGCAACACCTCATACCCAGTTTTTCTGGAGCACGTCAAGTTCGCGTTTAATGGGCACTTTTATACTAGCAACACAAAGTTACAACCTCTATTGCTGGTTAAAAGAAGATGAGAGCTAAAATTTTGGAAAAATTCACCAAGATGAAAGGAATCACCAGTATTCTAATATAAAATTCGCCTAATGGACAAGCGGTTAGTACCCCGCCCATAGAGGTCTAACTTAGAAAGTGGAATTAATGGAAAACCACTCGATAAAATTGTATAAGATTTTAACTATATTGAGATACGGAGTTATAAAATGTGCACCTAAGAGAAGGTAACATGCATCGAAATACCGCGATGGTGGGTACCACATGTGACAGCACCCTTCATCGAGGCAATATAGGCCATAAACTAGAGATCAAAATAGACCGAACTGCGTTTTCAGTTTTACCAATAAAGACTTGGTTCGCGGTTCTTAGGCATTTATATACTAGTAATTGCCTTCGAGCAACATTGACCATTTAGGTGAAACCAGTTTCACCAAAATTTGGAATTAATCTTATGAGTAAAGTGCTTCAATACCAGCAGAAAAACGATCGGATCATTTAAATACATCAGTTCAATGCATCTTCGCGTATCGCGGTTTGTCCACCAAAGACATTTTTAAACTAAATTTTTGATTTTCTTAATGGAAATGACGACTTTTATTCATAGGATTTATTGCATAATTTTGGAGACGCTCTTGATACCCATATGGTCAATGTTGCTCTGAGGCAATTGCTTGTACAAAGACAGCCATTGCCCGTGACTTAAGGGTCCGATGGTGAATCTAAAAACGAAGTTCGGTCTATTTTGATCTTGGTTTATGACCTATATTGCCTCGAGGGGTGCTGTCAAATGTGGACCCACCATGCGGTTTTTCGATGCATGCTACTCTCTTAAGTACACATTTTATTAGTCCGTATCTAATAGTTAAAATCTTACTAAGTGGTTTTCCATTAATTCCATTTCTAAGTTAGACCTCTATGGGCATGTACTAACCGTTTATCCGTTAGTGGGAATTTATATTAGAATACTGGTGATTCATTCAGCTTTGGCGAATTTTTCAAAATTTTAGCTTCATCTTCTTTAACCAGCAACAGAGGTTGTAGCTTTGTGTTGCTAGTATAAAAGTGGCCATTAAACGCGAACTTGACGTGCTCAGAAATGGGTATGAGTATTGCTACTAAGCCCTAGTTTCACAATTTATTGGTCCCAGTCCCAGGCAAAAAAAAAAGTTGAATTTTGTTCCTCTGTGGTATATATATTCTTGATCAGCATCAACAGCCGAGTCGATTTAGCCATGTCCGTCTGTCCGTCTGTCCGTCCGTCCGTCCGTCCGTCTGTCTGTATGAACGCGTCGATCTCAGAGACTATAAGAGATAGAGATACAAATTTTTGCATGTAGATAGGAGTATACCGTACGCAGATCAAGTTTGTTTCAGATTTGCAAAATTCCCCCCCCCCCCCCCCTTAAACCGCAAAAAACTGTCAGAGCCACAATTTTAAAGTTACAACCTCGTCGCTTAATATATATTATCTTAGGCCTATAATCTATCTATTCTGAAAAGCACATTGAGATCTCAGCAAAAACACAGAAGTTATTAACGAAACCATTTTTGCACCCCCCCTCCTCCCACGCTTTGCTTATTACGCATTACGTTTGCTGCTTGCGCCCGCGTGTGTGAGGGCGCGTTTGTGTGTATGTGTGTTTGTTTGTGTATGTGTGTGTTTGTCAATTGTACAGGGTATTTTGAAGTCGAGCTAACGCGACTGCAATGGTCTTACTTGTTTTTAATGTTAATTTTTGGCAATATTTGGTACTTAATCTATTTACAAATAGTTAACAAGAAGGACTAATATATACAGGGCTAAGACAGTATTGCAAACGCCTGGGATAAAAAATTAGCACGCAGCACAGGTCCTGGGGGTGAGCTGTCTTCCTGCTGGGGAACCAGCAGCGTGCCAACTTTCTCCAAAATATTTGGAAGAATATTTCTTGCAGGAGTGTTGGCAGTTAGCGCGGTTGAAGAGGCTATACCAGACCATCAGTTTGGCTTCCGCGGAGGACACTGTGCGCCGCAACTGATCCATCGACTCACCAACCACATTATAAAAGCTTTTGAAAACCTCCAATACTGCTCCGCCGTCTTCCTGGATATAAAGCAGGCGTTCGATCGAGTTTGGCATAAGGGCCTGTTTTCTAAGCTTAAGTTCCTCCTCCCGCCAGAACAATATCTACTGATCCGGTACTGTACTCTCTTTTCACCTCGGATCTGCCATATCCATTAGCCCATCGCACCTTCATAGTCACATATGCTGACGATACCGCTTTCCATGCCTCTAGCAACAGCCGCAAAAGAGCATCTGCTAAGGTCCAACAGTTTCTGGATGGCTTTGGTCGTTGGGAAAACCGCTGGAACATTGCCATTAATCGTTCAAAAAGTCAACACTGCACCTTCGCCAAGAGACGAGGGAAAGTTGCTCGGGTGCGTCTACTAGGGTCGAGAGTACCGTATTCGGAATCTTCAGTCTAATACCTTGGTGTGACTCTGGACCGCCGACTGACCTGGAAAGCCCATGTGGTACGAGCAGCTACAGTTGCAGCTAAGGCCAAGGATCTCGATTGGCTTCTAAAATCTCGTAGCGGACTTTCGTTGCGGTGAAAAATTCTTATCTACAAGGCTATTATTATGCTTTCCTGGACTTGGGGATCCCTCTGTGGGGTACAGCATGCTCCACTTCACTGAAGAAACTCGAATCTTCAATAAGCCAAGTACTTCAGCGCATCGCGGACGCTCCATGGTATGTCAGACATACGACCCTATACCGCTATCTGAATGTTTTGCCTCTATGCGCCCAAATAAATTTGCATACCAGCAGGTATCATGACCACCGACTGGTGGCCTACACCAACAGTCTTGCCTCTGAATTGGCCACTAACAGGTTTAGCAGACGACTTAACCGACGACACCCCTCTGACCTCTGGGTCCACGGTAGGCGTCCTTCGGGCCGCCTCATTAACCTGGCTTAAGTGTCCCCTTGGGACTAACCCCATCTATAATGCACGCTGGTATATTTTAATGAAATTTTTTGCAAAATGCAGTTCTTTGGAAGTACTTTCAAAACTAGTTTCGATATTAAAAAAAAGTCTTATTAAAAAAAACTAAGTGGAATAAATGACTATTTCAACCCAGCTTACAAAAGAATAATAAGTCGTCCTCTTATTGAAATATATCTAAATTTTTGTTTTTTTGCGGACGTTACACTTTTTCCACTAAGCCAAATTTTGAAAAAAAAATTTGATTTTAATTTTTAAGCATAGTAAAGTATTATTTTTTTTTCATTAAATTAAAGGGCATAAAAAACTCTGTTTATAAAGCAAGTTTGGAAAACCAAATTATTAAAACTCATTCTGTTAAAATTAAAAACCCAATTTTCCGTTGCGGACGTTACACACAGTAAGCCGATTGTTACTTTAAAATTTTGTACCATATTAGATATCGTACAAATATAATGAGAACCTTAAATTAAAGAAAATGAAACCAATTTTAAGTTTTGCTAAGCGCAATACACTGTAACGACCTTTTTTACTATATTTTTTGACCAATAAAAAACCTTTTTTTCAAAAATTAATACAAGCAAGTGATAGGTATAGGTATGCCTCTGCCAAGATCTGCTATCCCTTTCTTTTTGACACTGGCCCTTAACAGATGCTGACGGTGTCACCTTGTATTATTACATCATGCTCTCAATCAGTGTAGTTAGAGCGAGACGACTATATTCCCAAATGTATCCAGAGAGCGTAAGTGAGAGCAAACAGCTGACCGAAAAGTATCAAGAGATCGTAAGTGACATGGACATGTTTCCCGTAAGTTTGTACAAACGGAAAACGAAAGCCTTTGAAAAAGCCGACAGTGGAAACGGAAGACCAGGTGTGAACAACTGGAGCCAGCGGGTACAAAACGGGAAGAAAGAAAAGAAAAAAATCACTCCCTCGATTCCATTTGTTGTATTATCATTCTTTATTATCATAAATAAATTTAAATTAAATAAATGCAATACAATTAAGCACAATTTCATGGGTTTCTATGAAATTAATTTACTTGTCTTGTCTTAGTTTCAATTTCTTGATCGATTTTTGTTAAATTTAATAATTGTGAGTGTGTGCGTGTGTATGGAGGTGTGCGTGTGTGTGAGTTTAGGAAATCAGCTGATCATGTGTGTGTGTGTTTGTGTGTGCATCTGCGGCCGCAGTCTCTATACAAGTTACAAAAGAGATTAATCATTCCGCTCTAGCTCTTTGTCTCTCTCTCTCTCTTAGTTCCGTTGTCTGTTAGTGTATTGGCGTCTCTTTCGTAACTTTATAGAAAGTACGCGCTCGCAGTTCTTCTCATTATATACGCATATCAAAAGTGCAAGCTCCTTTTGTGTTGATTTTTGTTTTCTGAAATTTTCTCTCATTTTCTATATCTAAATAAATATAAATAAATAAATTGTATATTAGGTAATTAATTAAAAAAAAAAAAACAAAAAATATACGATTTGTCAGCGCTCCGCTCTATCAAAAAGCTCAAGGGAGCGAGCCTTAGGGCGAGAGAGAGATAGATAGATACAGCAAAAGTGAATGAGTGAGCGTGTGTGTGTGTGTGTTTGTTTGTTGGTATTGGTGAGTGAACATTTTTGTTTTCTTTTCTTTCTCATCCGCCTAAATAAATTCTTATGCTACGATCTTGTGTGGCTGCATCCATTTCTTCATGTAATAGCAGAACAGGGTGGAGATGTACAGCAGGATCATCAGCGCGCAGGTAACAGCCAGCGCCAAGACAGACGTCTTTGTCGGGCAGGGCTCGATAATGGTGACAGTCTTGTCTGAAAGAGGTATAGAGGGGGATGTTCAGATGGGGTTGGCTTCAGCTGATCCAACTTGTACATACCTTTGGCAAAATCTGTGCTGGGATCTGCCTTGAAGAACTCACGTTTCTCATCGCCAAAGTCCAAGACCAGAATCTCCTGTGAGATGTTCATATCGTCCTCGCTCTTGGTCTCATTGCTAGTGAAGAAAAACAAGCGGAGAATTAAACTCCATGCCTGCATCCCTAAGAGAAGTCGGGACTTACCTCTCAATCGAACGACGACGCCTTCTGCCCAGCGACTCGAACGATTCCATGTTCCATTCGCATACAGCCGGCTCACAGGGACCCAGACAGTACTTGACATTGCACTGGAAGATGACGCCATAGCTTTCCGTAAAGCGGAAGGCCTCATAGGTAGACTGCAGGGCATTGCCGTCGGCAGTGAAGCCGGGAAAGATGGTGGGATCCGTGGGACAGCCATCGTCGTCGATAATCTTGAAGCTGGTACGTGCGTCCTTGGCCATGGCCACGCAAGACCGAGCAAAGATGCCATACGGAGCTGCACCACCAAAAACAGCAGGTTAGCTTTGGTCTAAGTAAATCTTCGGCTAGCTACTTACTATCTTCGGGTATCTCGATGCGGAAGTTGAGACGATCGCCAATACGCACAGTCTCCACCTCTCGCTGACGCGTGTCCAGAATGCGAATCCTTGGTGGTGGTGCCTCGGGAGATGAGTTGATGTGAATCATTTCGGGATCGCGTATGGGCATCATGCCGAAGGTGATGTTCTTCGAGCTCATGTCGTAGGTACACTTGACCTTGTAGATTTTGTCGGCCTTGGTCATGACGACGCTATGATGCTGCAACACTACCGTATTCGAGTAGACGCCGGTCTAGGAAAAGGGACCTCAGTCAGACGGAGCTCGACAGTGTCATAGAAAATCACTCACCACACTCTGGGTATTACAATCCTGGCCAGCCATGGTCAGATCCAGACGGAAGGCATCCGAGTTGATCACATCAATGTTACAAGTCTCCGAACGACCTAAGGCATAGATTCGGCCATTGAAGGGCTTGTTGGTCCTCACCTGCACGGCAATCCTGGTGTCCTTGCAGTGAACAGAGACTGTGGCAAGAGATACGCAGGATGGTTACAATTACTTCCACGCACAGTCAGGGAGTACTTACCATCGTAGCAGGTGCCCGTCTTATCGCAGTTGACATCATTGCGCGTAAGATTGGTCAAGTTCGGGTCCTCAATAGTGTCGAGACTGACGGGCAGTGTGGAGTCCACCTTGTCCTGGGTACCTACCGGTGAACCTCCCGGTGTGGTCTTCTCGCACTGATTCTCAAAGTACTGGCCAATCGGTTCACCATGATCAATCAGGGGTCTCTCGTGATTCAAATAAGTCGAGGGACCATCAGGGAGGGTCTTGTGATCCAGATGATACAGACGGCAGTTGTATTGCGCACCCTGCGGCTGCCCCAGATACAAGAAGGAGCGGCACAGGAACTCAGACTCAATCTCACAGGCCAGACGACAGGCCGACTCGGAGGTCACCTGCAGTTCCTTGTCCGTGTAGTAGTGCAGACCCACATACTGGGCCACCTTCTCCTCGGAGACACCCATGCGTGCGTTGGCAAAGGAGCGTGTGTTTTTGCAGGCCTGAGCCGGCTTCAGGCACAAGTTCTCAAAGTAGTCCGTACCTTGGGCATCCACCAGCTGCACAAACTGGCCCGAGCTGCGTCTATCCGAGTCGCTTAGCACGCACTTCATGTTGTTGTAGTCATACTCGACGGAGCGGCAGATGAAGCGCTTCTCGTTCAGGCAGGCGGACAGGCAGGCCTCCTTGGTGCTGGTATAAATCAAGGCATTGTCCAGACCGCGTATCACTTTGTTGGGCACCCGCTCGAAGGACCAGGGACGATGACAGACATTCTCGCTGCGCAGCTGCAGCTTAACCATGTAGTACATATTCGCGGAACGCTGAGGCGCCGCCGAAGGATTGGCTGCTGACGAGTCGTTTTGCAGCTGACAGTGCGTCTCCTGCGATGGCGAAAGTGGATTCACCACAAAGCTGAAGGCAGCCGCCTGACAGTCGGCCTCCTCGCGACACCAGCCCTGGCACTCGTACAGCGAGAGATTCTTCACACTGTAGTAGGTGGTGCCGGCAAAATCAAAATCTGTTAGCTTCTCGAAGGCCATGCGGGCAGCCGCCTCGCCGGGCAAGGCCACCAGTAGAACGACCAGAGCCAAAGAGATCATTGTCAGGCGCTGCGTGTGTGTGCTTCTGCTGCTTGTTGCAAAATGCTGCTGCATCATTGTGGGTCTGCAAAAGACGAACAAACGAGAACAAAGATTTAGTCTGGGTTCGTCTAAGGCAAATGAATGAGACAAAGTGGGAGAATGCGTTGGCCAGAAAGACGAATTTCAAGGTCTACACACGGAGAAATGAGTGTCAACTGAGGGCGAAAGCCTGGGGTACAATGGGAAATGATAATGATGAACATGAAAATTAGTTCCTCCGACTGTTTTACTGCCTTTTCTATGAGCTTGCCCTTGGGAAGTCGTCGGTCTACTTCATAATTAAAGATGTTACACAGAAAAAAAAAATGGGTAGCTAAAAGTTGATTTGACGACACGTAAGAAAGTCCCATACATGTCACAGCTCTCTATCTTACCATCGCTGAAATCTGTTTGGGCATACGAACAGGAAGAGAGGATCGAAGATGTTTCCTATCTCTAAAAGATTGAACAGGAACGACTTAACGAGTGATTTGAGTCGCATTCTGTTGTGCGCTGGGCAGTATCACACAAAATGCTTTCTGAGCAGAAACCTCGACAGCTAAGGTCAAGCCTTGCCCAAGACACAATATTCAGTTGTGATCCCTTTTTTTTAAGTAAAAAAACATTTGCTCCTACACTCATAAAAATCTAGAACGAATAATTTGAGTACGAACGCTCTTGAAAATCTAGTCGCACTTGAATTTTCAAGAATTTCGCTCTTGGAATCGAGACAAATTCATTCTCAAATTTGCTAGTGATTTCATCAATTTCTATTTCTGATCAATTTCTGATCAATTTCTATTTCTGATCAATTTCTGATAAATTTCTGATCAATTTCTGTTTCTGATCAATTTCTGTCTAGTTTTGTCCACTGATTACAAATTATCCTTTAGGATGCATAGGGACGGACAATGAAAATGACTTTATATTGTGGATTGTCATTGAAAATAAATTTATATTGTGGATTGCCCCATAAAAATGAGTTTATAGAGTGATGAGATAGTGCCCAAAGAGATACATTAAATTGCCAGTAGGAAATCTCTGTGGTTAGAGCGAGACGACCATAACCCAAATGTATGCAGAGAGAGAGAGCGAATAGCTGACCCATGATACAATAAGTATAAGGTAGTCTCGTCGTCAAAAGCTGTCCCTTAGCGTATGCTAGCAATGATTGCGAGTGAAAAGTACAAAGTATAGTGAGTGTGAATGAAACGGCAATAAAGAATGCTGATTAACCCTGAACAGGTCCGTGGGGTTTAAAATAGCCTACTGTAATACAAAGATGTGAATTAGTTCTTATATTTTTATTTTATAGATTAATTTTGCTAATAATCTTTGGCAACAGAGAAGATAGCAAGCTTTATATATCTACCATTATTTGGTCGCTCAATTTCAATAAAAATACTGTGAAAAAAATTGCATTTATCGTAAACTATGCAAATATAATAGATTTCTATAAATTTTGAACCGAACCCATTTGCCGTCCCTACAGAACTTAGGTCTACGTTAAGCTAATTTTCACTGTTGTCTTCAACGTTTTCATTATATCATAACAATTCTGTATTCTTGGCTGAATGAAAAAATAAGAATTATTAATAAATGATCATTTTTTTTTTTTGGATTGAGACGAAGGCTGCACCTCAGGCTTTGCTCCCATAACTTTCGTTTAACATCACATTTTGATGCATGAATGAATTTGACGCCCTGTACATGCTTGCGGCAAAAATTACAGTAACTCATTTTTTTGTTGCTGCTTAAGGGTTAAAACATTCAGAAAAAATTCGTCCGCGCACAACCTTTCACGTCAACAAGCAGGCATGCACTGATGCTAAGGGACAACACGAGCTCGCTTCGGCAGCCGACGAGACTACCTTATACTTATTGTATAATGAGCTGACCAAAAAGTATCTAGAGAGCTTGAATGAGAGCGAACAGCTGACAATTTTCTGACAGAAGCGGTGTTGTGAAGCAATGCTAAAACAATAAAAACAACTGCGCACTGACATTTTGTGGACCGAGCTGAGACCGCACTCATAACTGCCATAACTGTCTTATAGCCTATTTCCACTGAACAAATGAAGCTTCATTTCATGAAATGACAAGAAATGAAGAAAATGATATCATTTCTTCCATACGAATTGTCACTTCATTTTGCCTTTCATTTTTGAAAAATGATGAAAAATGATGACATTCCCCACGAAGGAATCTGGTATTTTTTAAAAAATACTAGCTACTCTCTGGCATTACTCGCTACTTTCTGGAAACGAAAAGTGTCATCACCAATAATTTGTTAATTTGAATTTAAATAGTAGGCGCAATTTTGTTTAAAATATAAATTAGTCAATAAAAGTTGTGTATTTAGCTATCTGTTGATAATTCAGGATGATAACAAAGCGTTTGCCCCTGAAAATTGCTGTCATGACGGGTATGTTATTTTTTGCTAAATATTCCACGTGAGTTTGAAAGTGGCGCCTGTTATTTAAATTAAACTTTTCAGCTGTTTTTCACAACGTATCGTTGTGAATGTTAAACAAATGACAGTTTGTCAATGGAAACGGCAAAATTTTTAGAAATGAAAATGACAAGAAATGAAGCCAGTGGAAATAGGCTATTAGTTGTATCATAGACTTGCCGAAAACCGTTAACATTTAATAAGAATGAAGAGTTTTGGTTTGGATTCCTGAACCGATTCGGTTCAAAAGTATTATTTTCCAGATCAGATCGGAAGATTCGGAAGCTGAACTTTGTTGGGCTTAGCTTATAATTCAATAATGTTTTTGTGCAGTGTTTAATTTTCTCTCGCTCTCTCTGTCTCATTCTAATTGCGAATAGTGCTGACAGCGTCTATTAAAAGTGCGGCTGAGTGGGGAGCCGGTTGCTGGTTCAAGCTGGAACTGAAGCTGCTACTTCCGCTCCCAGCGTTGGCCCATTACACGCTTAACTAAACGCCGTGCCACCGAACCCAGCGAACCAATAAAAACTATGGCATGAAAAGCTTGGCACCACCGCTTCCCCCATTTTGCCATTTTGCTATTTTGCCATTCAATGCGAATGAAGTTCGTTGGCTCACAACCACATCCACAGCCAATGGAGTGCATTTGTTAGACTTTAATGAGAAGAAGCTATCTGGGAGCGCGTTCCACTTGCTGCCTACTTTTATTGACGACGATCATCTGCGGTTAGAATTTCTAACGGCCCCCGTTTTCAATTCCAATTCCAATCCCAGGCCAGCCGGCAGCATTCTTGTGGTCTCCATTGGAGCATGCAGCAAATTGCTTTTGTAGTCAATTTGTGCCTGGTGTTTGACCCCAAGCCCCCACAACGACTGATGGCTTGACCCGGGCAGAAAGGGAAATCCTTATATGCCCATTCATTCCGATTAATCGGCGTGTTGTTCTTACCATTGTAAAATATATTTGCAATGTATTACCCCAAATATAGCCTGGCGGAAGTATTAGTCTCCGGCAGCATGACACGAATGTGGCATTTAAGTCAAAATTTATGGGATTTTAAACGCCCCCAAAGACACGGGCACAGAGACAGAGAGAGAAACACATGCAATTATATTTACATATTCAATTCAATTTGTTGGCCAAGCTGAACAACTGCACTGGCCTGCACCGGACTCCACCGGGCAGTTGCTATAGCAATTATTTATATCCTCCCTCTGCCGCCCTCTTCTTCTTCCTCTGCATCACGGCCAAAATGGGGAAAACGAGAAAAGGGTTAAAATGATTATAGAGCTCGGAACGTGGCTATTACTAACAATATTAACTCGCAGGTTGTGAATTCCAAATCGCGCATCGAATTGCTGGCGTGTCCAATTGCACAGCAAACACACAGCAACAACATCAGCAGCTACATCAGCAACATCGACAACGACAACGGCAGCAGCAACAAGCCAACAACAGCGACAACAAATGTACTGGAGTATGAAATAGGTGGCAAAGACAGCGGAATGTAAAGCATGATCTGGAGAGCACGACACCATTGCCAGTTGCAGTTGCCAGTTGTTGGCAAGCCAACTAACCACCAGCACCACCAGCAACGCCAGCACAACGGGAGCTCCCGCTTCTGATGTAGCTTTTGCTCTGGTTATGCTCTTTCAGTCAATACGATTTAGTTGACTTTGAAAACTTGTTGGAAATCTAGATTAAATTGTAAGTGTGTTAATGGAAACGATCCGTTTCTCAAACTGAATTTCTTTAAGCTTAAACAATTTTCTAATATTGATCGGCTTAAGCTAAGGAAAATAAAAGATGGAATGTTCGGTTCGGAGGATCAAAACTGGGGTGAAGCTTAAGGTTCGGTTTTGATTTAAAATCACTAAACCCAAGGTTTTGGTACGTACCTTGTTTTTAAGTTAAACAAATGATAGTATCTTTCTTTTTAATGTGTCAGTCGAGTAATAACTTGACAGAGATGATTAGAAGTCCGAATTTATGAAGGGCGGGTAAGACGACCTGGTTATCAGTTTCTGATACAATAACACCTTTTTTTTTTGGATTTGTCAATAAGTGAAACACCTACTCAATAGAACGAACAAAATTGGTTTTTGAACCCAAGCTATTTTAATTAATGGTCCTGTTCAAGGAAACCTTGAAACCAAAAACGAACTTTTTTTTCGAGGTTCGGTTTCGGGTTGTTTTGATAGTGACCCTTTCTTGAGCAAAGACTAATCTGTCACATGATAGACAGAATCGTAAGGAACTTGGTTCGTTTTGACTTTTGGTGCTGTTGCTTCCGTGGTACTGTGCTAGGGATGAGCGGTGACCCATATATTCGAAGAGGTTCAATATAGGCCTCAAGCCTCAAGCTTCTTCGATACTTGTCATCAAGGTATCGTGCCATGCTTGATCATCAAATTCGATCATTAACAAAACCTTGTGTCAAGTGCCTTTACTATTTTTTTTATCAACATTTTACCTATTCCTGTTCGCAACTTTGCCAACCCAAAAAGTATCAAGCGATTGAGAAAAAAACAAATAGGGTGATACTACGTTCTCCAAATATGCCATTCCCAAAGTAAGAAGGTCTTATCTTTAAAACTCATTAAAAGTAATTGTTTTAAAAATTAAAAAAAATTTTGTTTAAGTTTTTCAGAAAAACGCAGAAAAATTTGTTCAGGCTTGACTGAGATGTGAACCCGGTACCTTATGCACTTAACGTATGGAATGACGTGCCAGCACATGCAGCCGTTGTACACCTTTGCAGATTTACATCTAGAGGGCTATTTACTGCTTGGTTAAGCTGACGAGAGAGATCAAAAAGAAAGTCAACTTGATCTCTCTCTTGTATATCTCTCTGTTAAAAGCCGGGTTTGTTGTTGCTTAAAGCAAATATTATTCGATTGAGAACAACTTTACTCATTCTAAGAAAATTTGGAACATTTGTTCCCAAGAACTTTAACACCATCCTCTTCTTATTTTAAGTTGAAGGCAACTTATTTTTTGAACAGGTTTTTCCCCCTTTTTATCAGGAGATACCGTCAACAATACGTCCCAAACTCCAAAAGCCTTCTCCCAGGTGCCTTCTGATTGTTACATTAGCACACAAAGGGAAAAAAAGCAAGAACATGGATCTCACGATGAGCAACGTACCAAGAACCATGCATGAACGTTTTTCTTTTTGTGGAACTGTTCTCACTTCAAAAACAATTTTTGAAAAGCTTGATTTGAGTTGATATTTTTCCGTTTTTAAAAACATTTTAAACTCAACTGGGAAAAGAAATTTAATTGATTTTGAATGAGGTTATAAGCGGATCATCGCACTTCCTTGGAATAGGAAACGGGACTTACTTCTGTGGATTAGAAGGAAAGGGAGGGAATTATTTTTTACAAGCGTTAGATGTGCGCGTTGTGCAGATATTCTAAAGAATCAGGCGACATCGCTGTACAACAAATTTTAACGACCAACTACAACCCGAGATGGTTCATTTAAGTCTTTTAGAAAAATACAGTCCAGCTCTGGACATTTTGCACTTAACAAACACCGTATGGAATGGCGTACTAGCACATTCCGCCATTGCATTCATTTGTAGCTAGATGTCTAATCTGCTACTTATACTGTTAACCAAAATTGTTGGTTGACACCAAACACATACTTATGTATCAACGAATGTCCTCATGTGAAGTTTTGGGGTTTCTCTAAATACTAGAATGAATACCAGAACTGCAAGCCGATTCAAAACCACTGCGGCTTATGAGCTTTTAAACCATGAACCCGATCCTATAAAAAAGGGTTAAGTTCGAAACTGACCTGTATTTTGAAAAACATAATATTTTTTCTTAAATCTTCAACATTTTATGGTTTAGAATTTGCTCGCTGCATCATTAGAAAACTATGTTTAAATTAATTTGACTTAGAGAACAATCACACATTATTGGTAGCCGTTGCAGAGAACTACTCATTTTGATCAGTAAGTGGAATAGGGGCATTTCTACTGAAGGGTTAACCAATAACATCTATTCATATTAAGCAGCTAGCCTTCCTTATATATACGAAAATAAGTTCCTCAATCAACATTTTTGATAAAAACATTCGAAGTACGTCGTTAGAAAAGGACAACATATGTCATGTTACGGGTAGCTATTTGGGCCGCCGAAATGTTGTGGCAGCAAGAACTGATCAACAATTACATAAAATAAATCAAGTTACGCGTGCCAGAATGCCGCAACTGCGTTCTTCTATCGAACGTTCTTCATCAACTACTGGAAATTAAGACGCCACCAGAACCATTGGACGTCAATGTCAATGCCAAACGAAACATAAACTTTTACAAACATTGTTGTCTGGGCGGTGTGGACGTCAATCGTATGTATACACGTTGCGGCTACAATAACCTCCATAACCGCATCGTCGGCGCGCTGGACTCCCTTTTAAAAGAGCAAAATGAACTATTACAATTCCTGCGCGAATTGCAAAGTGACCATCACACTATTGTTATCAATCCTGATAAAACGTTAGCTAGAGAAACAACGAAAATATTTACTAGAAACAATTTATATAGCAAAATATAAAATAAAATAAGTTGTATTAAAAAACTCGAACGCATTCCGCAGTTTTTTGCTATATTGTGAAATCAGTGGATCTTTAAAGTTTATTGAGATTATACCATTCCTAAATTGCTGCTGAGCTGCTGCTGTTTCGTTAAGTTAGAGCATAGGTTGAATTAGGTATATAAAAAATTATTTCCATTATAGATTTTTAGTTTTAGTTGCTTTACCTAACTTATCGGTAAATCAATATGTGGACTCCATCTCATAGGGTATCTCAACTTCGTTAATTGAGCGCTTGGGTGGGGAGTAGAACGGAGGAAAACATTATATTATTTGTTGTGGCTTCGGTTTGTGTTTTTGTTTTGATTCTCGCTGCAGGTTCGTGTTCTGCTCAATAGCCAATCTGCATGATTCCAGTTGGAGTCCCACAAATAAAATGCGTTTGAAGTTAGCCAGCGACAGGAACAGGGACAGGGACTGAGACAGAGACCAAAGGCAAGGCCAATTACATGGCTACAGCCCAGAGATCTGATAAACGCACTCCTCTGCTCTGGATTTGATGTGATGGCAAGTGCCAGCTCACGATGTACTTTATTTATAGCCAAATGGAAACTATTTTTGGGCTGTCCTTGACCAATTCTAATTTGAGGGAATGATACATGAAGAAGATTTCATAATTACAGGTTGAATGGCAGGGTGGGGCGGTGATCAGTCAGCCAAGGCATTGTCAAGTGGCGCCTTCTGCAACCCACTCAATCATCGAAAGAAAGGAATAAAACCACATTGGAGATCAAGAGAAAAACGACGATGAGGCAAAGTCATCATCAAGATGTGCAGAGATCTGCGAGAGTGGGTTCTGGTCATCGTGGCCAGTGGCGCGTACTTGGGCCAGGGTAACCAGCAATCATGAAAATTGTAGGTACGCTTTACCTCTTGGGTTAGGGTAATGGGGAATGGGCAATGCTTTCATTTTGGGCCCTCTGCCAGATCGGATTGTAGAAGCAGCAGCAACAGCGGCAGCAAAAGGTTATCATTAGGCACGCTTACTTCCTCTTTTCTGTGCTGTGCTTCGCTCTCTAATTACGCTCTCAAGTGAATGCCAATGCACGGCGTACACACATACATGATCATATGATCATCATTAGATCTGTTCAAACCTTCAAAGGTCATTCGGTGAGAGCGAGTGGGACGGACGACACGAGTCCAAGCTGGATAGAAAGATACGTTTTTGTCTAACTAGTGAAAGTCATAATATGCAATTAAGTCTATTAAAAAGAAAGAAAAAGAAACCGGCCACACGGCAACTTTTCTTTTGGAGAGCGTTGCCGATGTGACAAAACAATAACAAAACACTTTGACTCACAAAAAAAAAATGAAACTAGAAGAAACGAAACCAAACCAAAGAAAACGTACATTTTGTTACCAGTTTTTTCTTTATTTTTTTTTTTATAATTATGACAGGCAAACAAGCGAAGCAGTTATGGATACCCCTCATAGTATTAATAGCTGTATGTAAATGGATATCCAATTAGCCCGAGTCAAGAAGCTGAAGTCGGCGAAGAAGAGAGAACACATTGCCGGTCGGGGGACCCATAGAGTACTCATAAATGCTAAATAATTGGTCATGCCAGGGCAATGCGTTGTGCTTGTCTGTCAAAAAGAAAAGAATGGTTTATACCAACTGAAGATGGCTAGTGAGCAAATGAGTGGACATCTTAAAGGAAACCCCTTGAAAGACTTGAGAAGTGAAGCATTTGAAGCATAAACATTGTCAGAATACTTGGAAGTGCCATTACATTGCCTTCCGCGTGGTTAAACACGTGTTCTAAATCAGTAAAATGGAGCTCAGTGATTAGACTGGGCGTTTATGGTTCTTGATTAATGATTCAAGCAAAAGAAATTGGAAAATAGGAAGAAGTTCATTGGAATAGTCCTGATGGATAGAAATGTGTTCACTTTCCGACAGAACTTAAATAATACCAAGTTTTCTCAGCAAGCGTTCGTTTTCGGTAAAACATTGGAATGGCTCAACATTTATAACTCTGACTGATGAAACACTAGCCACATACTTCTCCAGAAAAAAATTGCCCAGATATCTACCACATAGCCACTTAGATCTGGATGGTACTGTCATTCCCAGGGATTAAAGGGTTCGCTACCTAGGAGTCATCCTAGACACAAACCATTAATAGAATCAACTCTCTTACCAGTACTCTATATTCCCTGTATAACCGTGAGACATTGGAAATAAGGTCATTCGCTAGATGAGCTAAGTGACCTCATTCTTTCTGTGTATTTCCCCATAAGAGATGGATGGAAATCATTGTCAAGGATGATCAAGCTATTGTCACAACATATAGCAATTTTCCGCTAAAAGGCTTGATTTTCTATCGATATGCAATCAAACTGTTTCAATGGTGTTACCATGGATGGAGAGGGTTTTAGTTCAGTGGTATGGGGTTAAGCGTAGGGGGAGAAGGGCATGAGCTCCCTTAATTGAAAAGCGACTGCACCCATGAGTTGGGCAGGGCCAAGGTAACCGTCAAGATTTTCATTCTTTGTTTTCGAATTTAAAAATACATCAAAATCTATACTTAAAATCTGGAGGCCCGACTGACTGACAGACTGACATACTGACCTTACAGCGTAACGGCTTACACCACAGGTTTGAGATTTGGTATAGGCTTTCATTTAGTTATGCAGGCGCGCACTAAGAAAAAGAAATATGAAAAGTTTTTCTCCGAAGTGTCCAAAAAGGCCTATGAAAAGTTTGTATGGGGACATAACGGTTGTTGTGCTCAGGCAATTTTGTGGATTCCACAATGTCGAATAAGTTGTTTCGCTGAGAGCGAGAGAGAGAGAGAGAGGGAGATATAAGAGCGCTGAGTGCGTGCACGTACAAAAACAAACCAAACAATCAAATTGAGAATGGCCTCATCCAATTGAATTGAATGTTATGACACTTACAAAATACATCGATAGCTTTAACAATACGTTGACCGTATTTCAAAATAAAGACATTAAAATTACACAAAACTAGCAGACGAATAATGAGTCATTGATTTTATCTGTCGTATGCACAAACATTACAGTCCACATGGTGCCAGACTTCTTTAATTAGGAGTGGTGGTACGCGATCTCAACGATATATCGGAAAGAGATAGCACACATGACGTGAGCAGTCTGCTAAAAATTAGTTGTCTAATAATCTAGACTGGGAGTTAATTATCTAAGAGATTTGCATCGATTGAAGCGACTAAAAATTCATAGCTACACTTTGCAATGAAAAGTGTGTTTGAAGGAGAAAAAGAAACAGTGTTGCCAAATTGTGACCTTTATTAAAAATATACTTATTTTTCAAAGGAAAAAGGAAAGTTAAATTTGCTTTAAATTTTTTCTCTTTTAAGAAACGAGTTTTCCCTGTTTTGGTTGCCGCTTAATAAAGACACATAGGTTCACATGTTTAAATAGTTACAAATTCTCATTCTGCGTTGATTTACATAAATTGATCAGAAAGAGTAAGTACCCTGGAGATCTAATTTTCAACAAATGTATATAAACTCACTACGTAGTCCTTCTGAAGAAGAATAAACTAAGGGAAAAATTTTTAATTCTGGAATTTCCGCGCGACTTGAAAATTTGGTTGTGTCCCGTAAGACGGGACGGGATAGAATTCAATATGTGTACAGGCCACTGCATTTTCCACGCCTTACTTAATCCTCTTTTCCCAGAGTGATTTATTTTAATCAACCGTAAACTTGAAGCCAATGATATGAAATAAGAATTTGCGTTTTAACAAATAGATTAAATGCAAAAATAGAGGCCAGCTAACTTCGGCTCGACCGAAGTTTATATACCCTTGGAGCTTGATATATGCCTGGCAGTTTGTATGGCAGCTATACTATATAGTGGTCCGATTTCGACAAATCTTGTTAAAATTATGTCAAATCATTGAAAACTTAAAAATACGAGCATTGGGAGCGATAACATTGTAAACAAAAAAGTTTTTCTCACTATGACTTTTTTTCAGACCTAACTTTTGTATGGCAGCTATACTATATAGTAGTCCGATTTCAAAAAGTTTTGGTGAAATTATGTGAAATCATTGAAAACATAAATACGAGCGTTGGGAGCGATAGCTTAGTGCTAACAAAGTTTTTCTCATAAAAACTAGTTTTTCAACCGATCGTTCCTATGGCAGCTATATGCTATAGTCATCCGATCCGGCCAATTCCGACAAATGTGCAGCGTATTTGTACCAAAAGACTTCGTGCAAATTTTGGTTAAGATAGCTTTAAAACTGACGAAGGAGATAGCATAGAAACAGACGGACATGGCTATATCATCTCAGCTCGTCATGCTGATCAAGAATATATATACTTTATGTGGTCGGAGATGCTTCCTTCTATGCGTTACAAACATCTGGACAATTTCAATATACCCTCTCTAAGGGTATAAAAATAGTGTTCCAAGAGCTAGCTATACAATTTTTTCTACTTACTACGATTTTTTCAAAACTTGAACGCGGACGACAACTTCCAATAAAATCACACATATTTCTACAATTTTACCAAAACTTGTGGAAAAACGGCAACAGCATAATCAAACATGCATTATACTTATCGAAAAGTGATCCGATATCCAAACATTTTCACCATGCCATGTCCATGCCAGACGCTTCCCCATGCTGCTCTCTGGCCGATTCCATTTTTGTGGCAATCTGCTGCTCTAAATGAAAAGTCTCGAGCTAAATCAGTTTCCACATCAATGTTAATGCAATTTTCTAGTCATTATTCTGTCTTAGAAGTTATCTAGCCGGCTCTCCTCTGCCGTGTTCCATTTAATTTCTCTAAAGTGTTTTTCCCCACCCCTCGCCCAACCGCAAGCACTCAGCTACTTTTTTTTTTAATTATAACTTTTAATATTTTCGTTTAGAAGCGCAACGCACACACACACACACAACAAGGTGATCTGGGGAATGGGTCTGGGAACGGGTTGAATGGCGGAGCAGCAGCTGCTTGAATCTTTGCCTTGTCCATTGTTCGATAGCAATTATTGCTTCTTCGCACTTCTATTGCAATCCAGGGACTGGGACTGGGAATGGGAATGGTGACTGAGACTCACACGCATGGCAGGTGCTTCAACTTCGGTCGGCTGCACGTTTCGCATCTTTAAGCTGCGATGATTGAAAATTACATAATTGCAAATACACACCGAGAAGAGAGTGAGATAGAGAGAGCGGGACAGAAAGAGGGCCACCAGCTGACTCGCGTGTTGTGACAACAAATTGCAAAAAAGGCCTTCATTTCCGCCGGCACTGACTCTGGTTCTGGGTCTAGGCTTGATCGAGTGGACGCGTGAAATGCGGCAAAACCTCCGACACCAAAACTTGTCAGACTCTCACAGACATCCGTTCGAGTATGCCGCACACTCGCATACTCACATTTTGGCATCGACTTTAGACGGTTTGTCGAGTGCCACAGAGAACCCACAGCGAGTTAGCTGGAAATGGCAACAATGCAGTTGAAGTTCAAGCACCAAGATCGTGTGCACTTGACCATTGGGAATGGGGGTGAATGTTTGAAAACGGAGGGAAGCAAGAGTGGCGACAATTAGGTCCCTAGCTGTCATTCATATCCAATGTCTGGTCTGAAACTGGGTCAATTATTACTCTATCAATGGCCTCAGCCATCTGGACTTATTGATAATACAAGTCATTTCACATCTCTAGTAGCTCTCTAATGATCCCTGGATGCCCTCCCTTTCGTTCTGTTGCTTTTTGTCAATGTCATTGCCTATGCCACATTCTTTTCTCTCCCCCTCCACATTCGACTCAAATGCTAATTCCCATCTTGGATCATGGCCCCCATGCAGAATTTCTAGGGCGTACATTCTCGTGTGGCAATTGCAATTGCAATTAATTGTGGCTTCTTCAAGCCTGCACTCGTCATCATCATCATCGTCGTGTGAGGATCATGATCATCTTGGTGGCTGATGTACTCATAATTGCCATAAATCATGCAACGCTGAAGTTGAAACGTTCAAGTTGGTAGTTGTTGGAATAACGCGTCAGCTTGAAGAATTGTCCAGCTTAGTTTTCCAAGCCTACCACCAGCCACTCGGCCAGCCAGGAAGGCAGGCAACGCAAGAGGCAGCCTTACACATTCCGCCGCTCTAATGACTCCTGTTCTTTGTTGCTGGCCCCCAACCCAACCCCCATGGCTAATGGCTTTTGTGGCATAACTTCCGCGTGGCCAATGAAGCTGAAGCTGCAGCTCAAGTGGAGAGGTAGCTACAGTCAGTCGCCTTCTCAGAACTTGACTCGCCGTTTTGATGGAAATCATCGGCAAAGTCAAAACATGCTCCTGACAATGAGCGATTGATTGGCCAACCAACTGCCAAAATAAACCAAAGCGGGCAAGTGCACTGAGCGTAAAAAGAGGCGAGTGAGGTCCACGTTTGTTTGAAGCAAGACTTTTATTTTTTCTTAGTGCACTCGGCTCTCCACTCTCAGCACCATTTGCATCCCGATACGCATCTGGTGCAGCACCACAAAACAAAACAAAAAAAACAACAACAAATTTCCAACCATTCTGTGGAAGAATTTATGAAATGTTTTTAACCCAAGCCCAGCCCGAACTCCTCAGCTCCAGTCCAGGCACCACACCCGTTTTCATTTTTTTCCTCTGCCCGCATAATCTCGAGCCTGCATCGCCGAGTCGGAAAAAAAGAACTTTCAAATAACTCTCCTCCCCATGTATGTATGCTGGAACAACCTTGAGGCAGCTCCAGCTCCAGCTCCAGTCCAGGTTGCGGCTATCATGTGATAGCCAACGCCAACTTGTTATGCAATAAATTTCCGGTTCTAACCAAAAAAAAATTCAACCCACCAAACCAACCATTTTTCGCATGCACAACATGGTCTTCTCCCGCTGCTGTTGCTTCTCCTCCTCCTCTTAATCAGCCTTTCTCCTACTGCGAGCCACACTTTCCAGAGGTTTTGGGTTTGCTTTTCATTTTATATGAAATGCTTGGCGAATGGCCAAGACCCTGGCACCTGATTTCGATTCCAATTCAGCCAACTCATATCACATGTGTGGAGCTGCTGCTTTTGCACTTGGACTCGTTTTGGTGTTCACATTTTAAGTGGGTGTCAACTTTGAAATTAGTAACGGTATTTAATTGTACATGCATAGGTACATATTTATGTACGTACTTACATGCACGCTAATAGATGGGTGTGACGTTGCTCAAGTGCAGCAGCTGCAGGCAGTTTGGGTCTTAAGTCTTTTGTTTTTTTGGATTCAATTTTTCGCTATGTGGGTGGAAGTGACCTCTATTAAAAGTTGTTCAGTGCTGTTGGATTGTGAGGGAAGAGAAAAGTGGTAGAAGAAGTCCCCCGACTGGTATTGGATAACCGGCGCACAGGACAATTTGTGAGCGCAAGCTAATATGTGAAAACTAAAAGCAAATGTGTAAACGCACAGGACTGATCGGTCTGACGGCAACACCATTCCAGACCCGATTCAGTAAATCGGTCATAAAATGCATGCTTCTCGAAGACCAAACTGTTAAAATGTTAGTTGAAAAGGTTGCAGACTCAAGAGAGCGCCAGAGTTTAGCACAAGAAGAGAGCGGGTGAGTGTGAAAGAGAACGAGAGAGCGCTTATAGTTTGTCGCATACATTCATATTTCTTGCCGAGTCTAGGCTGTAAGCTTACACACCGATGCATACTTACGAAGAAGACCTTTTGAATGCCGGAGTTTTGGCGAAAGGCCTGAAATAACGAAAAATTGCTTTTCTCTCCTCGAACAATTAAAGATAGGCAGACAGCTTAGTTCAATGTTGTTTCGGTACCTCTAATCAATTTGATTGCGTCAAGATGACTGCTTTGTTTTGACCTCTGGTCATAAGTCATGAAGTGAAGGAACAATAAATTTTAGCAGTGCTAACAAATATTCAGAATCAATTGTTCTAACTACAAAACAAACTGCAGAACAAAATCAATAAGACCTTGGTGAGAAGAACGAACGAAATTAACATACAGCGATTTAGTGGTAAAGGGATCATTAAATTCTATCGACCATTCATTTAATAAGTCTGAAACACAATGGTTGAAACGTGTTGCCTTAAGTTTAGGATCTAACAATATTCCTAGGTCATCAACGACAAATATGCTAGTAAGCTGATTGTTTGAGTCACCTAAGTAGAGGCTTACTCCTATGATATATGGTGTTACACCAAAAGTATAAGAGTGTTCTTTAGCACACCCAAAAAAAGGATGCATTAAAATTTAGTCATCCATTTGAAACTTTTAGGTATCAAATTTCTTTTCATACATTTTGAGGATATAAAATTGATACTTACTTGTATCAAGTTGACATTATTTTGTATTAATTTTTTAGTTTTAATTTGAAATTTCAATTGACAAAGTTTTAGTGGAGAGTAGCCAGCATTTGTAAGCATAATCCGTTATATGGCGACCTCGAAATTTCCATGTCGTACCAATCTAAGCAATTTGAGACACATGATGCTTTTTATTCCTTACACAAATGCTGGCTACTGTACTCACACAGAAGGATGCATATGTGCAACGGAAAAACATTAAAATCACTATATTCTATAAGTACCTATATCACTGTCTATATAGGAGAGAGGTTTCTAATTATGTCGGCGAGAGACATTTCGTGCTAAGAGAATCAGTTACCAGAAAGTGGAAAGTTCTATCTGCCTCAAATCAAAGATTTATAGATATTATAGATGCCGCATGTGAAACAAAATCGATTGTTTTTGGGAGCTGACATTGGATCCCAATTTTAGGTTCTCGCAGCCTGTACGAGCATACATATCTTGAAATTTAGTTATTCGTTTTCTAAATTAGCAATACGACTGAGAGCAAAAATTTGTAGATATTTCAGATGCCACATGGATCCCAAAAAAATTGTTCTATGAGATGCGGTATCTATATATGTAGTGTCTTTGCTCATATGCAATACAGGAGAATCTGAAGATATGCAGCATTTTCCGGGAAGATGTCCTGTACTAAGGGAGTTCAGAGTCTTGCATCTTGACTAAGCCATTTTAGATACAAGCTACCTTATTAATGTGCTTAACTTTTCAAGTGCAAACAATTGGACGAATTAAGTCAGGTTCCCAAAATCAAAATGGGAGTATAGGAAACACAACGTAAACAAATTTATAGCATGTTCTTAATTGTCTAAATACTTTAATTGTTCAATTAAAAGGCTGGCGGCTGAGAGCCATGCCTAGATTAATTTATTCTGTTTACCTTCACTTTTACTATCATTTGGATTAAGGATGCAAATCGGTCTGGAGTCAGAATATGGTTGTTTCAATTAACATTCATGTTTCCGAACTATTCCTGAACCCCAATTCGAACCCGAACCTGTGCTTACCGACCTTCCGTCTCACTCCGTAAGCCCGAAAGCAAAAAATTTCGCTGGTTGGAACACTTTTTGTTATCAATTTTAATATGTTTTCTCATCAAGTTAGTAGTATAAATTCAGTTCTTTATAAACTCCCAATAAAATTAAAACTCTATCCATCTATATCTATTTTCAGCTGATATTGGGCCTGTTATAATAAAACTTTACAACTCATTTGTTAATTTCACTCCCAGCGTACTACCTTCTTTAAGCGTTTTACAACAACTTTGTAATCAGATTTGAATAGATTTAACTGTCAGTTTGTGGTGGCTGCTGTGTAGATTCCCACAAGGACATGGCATGCTGACTTATCTGTTCGATTTGTTTCAGCTGCTGTTGCTTGTATTTTTAGCCCAACCCAACGCTCATTACAACAAGCCTGACACTTTGCCTGAAACTGGAACCGGACACCGGCGCTAGACGACACATTGCCAACGTGCTCAGGGATTGGAGCCTCATTAAAAATATTTGCAATTTAAAAAGATGCCGGCCTATTTTTAAATGCAAAACTCGCGCCATCGCACGACAAGACAATCAGGACATGGAAATAATTGAATGCGCCAGGCCGAAAAGCCAAAGAATAACGTCTGGCAGTAAGTCGGAGTCGTAAAACACATGAAGATGACCAATTTGCTGGCGTACATGTTCTTCAAACCGGAGGCCGATAAGCAAATGCGGTCTCATGGGTAAGTGGGCCCCATTGTGGCTCATTTTGCAGTTGCAATTTTAAGAACTGCATTTAATTAAAAGCAGCAGCGGCGCACGTGACGTTCACCTGCTCGAACTCTAATGTTTTCGGTATCCGGGGCAGGAGGAGGATGAGGAGGAGGAGACGGAAGGTCCGGGGCCTGTGCTTGCATGTGAAATGATTGCGCATGTTTTGTGTGGTGGGGAGGGTCGAGGGGTGGGTATGGTATATACATATGCATGTTGTGAATGATTTTTATGGCAATTTACACACACAAAACACTTTTCATTTAGAACTCCATTCGCTGGGGCAGCAGCACGCAACGCAATGATGTCCAGTCATTCCCAACACCAGCTGTGGAGCGACTGATTGATGGGCCCCATCAACTTAATTGTCATTTCGTTGCCCAAACATTTCGCCTGGTCGGCTGGTATGCAGATTCATGGCGATTTTACTTAATTGATTCTCTTAGAAAGCCGGCAAGAAAGTGCCCATATACATACTATCTATCAATTATTTCTCAATGAAATTTAAATAAAAACTGAATTGAAAGAAAGCTGAGTGCAATGTGCGTAAATTGCTCAGCAGGAAGATGCGGGAAGCGAGAGAACGAGAGGGAGAGAGGGAATGAATAAGTGTTATTTGCTTAAGTTGGCTTTAACAGCTTGCGGACGTTGCCGTTAGTTGACCTGGTTAACAGTCAGAGACTCAACCAAGAGATAAGCACAGAGAATAGAGGCAAGTTAACTGCTTGCGAGGGAGATGGAACCACCAAGCCAGCCAACCAACCAAAGTCAAGCATTTGAAAAATGACTTGGGCCACCTTTTGATTTGAATTTTTGCGTCTGGCAGATGCCAAAAGGTCATACCACATTATGGCTTAACGCACGTACTTAGGAAGAGCTGTCATTAGTCCACCCAACTGATGATGTTGATGGTCAGCAACAACTGATTATTTGCTCAATTCCCTCTCTCTCTCTCTCGCTCTCTCACGACAACGAAAGGCACAGGAATGCCTTGTTCCCTGCAGCATCATCATGATCCACGTCTGTCGCATTAACCGATTAAAAGCGGCTTGTTATTTCTGGCCTTAACATCAAAGAGGGCAACCCCCAACCAGCAATGACAATGATGGACAACATCAATGGCCTCCCTTGGGAGCAGAGCCAGAGCCAGTGCCAGAGGTGAGTGATCAGTGGTCAGTGATTGTGAAGTGAAATATATGTTGATTGGGCACAATTGTTTGGAATTTGTCTATTAATATCGATAAATGGAACGATTATTCAGTGGTAACTTGAACGAATCTATGGGAAAACTTGCTTGACCATAATTAAATATTTGCTAACATTTCCTCTTTCGAGTTTCATTGGGCGTGTTTTCCAGCATACACCAATCATCTAACAAAAATCATCAATAAAGAAAAAAGTGTTAGTCTGCTGGTGAACGAACATGATAGAATTTTTAGGCGGAAGGTTTGAGTTTTTGAATAAATATTTATGACCGTCGTCACTAGCACCAACTGCTCCTTGAATTCCCCTTGAAGTTTCCTTAAGACTTTGTTAGCCATTTAATGTTTGTTGTAAGCCCGGCCACGGCGAGAATGTGCGCAGTAAACTTGAATATCCGATGGACAAATCTTTTTCCTTTGTCCAAACATACATTTACCATTAAGAAGGACTCCTGTCCATGCAAAGAAGGGTCTGAAAAAGTCAATTTTAACAAAATGGCAATGGGCTAAGAGTAGAGATGGGCGAATAAGGACAATTCGTTCCCCTCCCGCCACGATCCCGAGCACGGCTGTCCGTCCCGTCCCGAAAGTTATTCCATCTTTGCGTAACCAGGCGCCGGGTTTCATTCCTTGTGATTATCTTGTATGAGGATATGGGCATCCCTATCAAGCTATTCTCTGGGAGGAGCTGAATGGTAGTGCATTGACCAACAGTGTTGAGGTGTTCATGTACCCAGATGAGGTGGTTACTGCGCGTACACAGGGCTTCTTCTTTTTGGAGTGGCGGCTTTTCAAGCTTTCCTCCTAATCCGCAAAAACAAGTAGTGCCTTTTCACATTCATTTTGCATTTGCCTTCTCTAAATTGCTTGTTTGTTTACTTCTGACAGCTGTGTGCTATCGATAACAAATCATAATGAAGCAATTCTAACAAACTATTTCTTTGTTAGATTCGCATCTAACACAATCACGGAAAATTATTGCGCATCATGCTCGTTCACCAGCTCAATCTAACAAAAAAAGTCGATATATTTGGTCATCGATTTTATGCTGCTGAACACGCTCATTATCGGTCGAATAGATTTTGAGCCACAAACAAATATATTGATTCTTTAAGTACGAATCGTTCTTTATTTCCAAATTAACCGTTAAAAACTAAAAAAAAATGGAAATAAAATTCTTGATTTATAGACGATTTCGTTTTTTGAATTAAAAACGAGCTCTTACTTTCAGTACAAATCACTCTTAGCTTACATATATAAGTCTAGATCATGCTTTTTTTGATCTGTAAAATATCTTTAAAAAATCGTTGCTTGAAATCAAGAGTTTATGGATTTTTAAAATTGCTCCTCAATCAAGAATTTCGTATTTAAATCAAGAATTTTTGGCTTATTGAAGTTTTGAAACTGAAATTTATTGATTTAGGTACGAACATTTTTGATTTTTTTCTCAGTGTATGGTTATGAAAGTTAAGAATATGAAATCATTTTTAAACTAGGGCTAGACTGGTTTGGTTTCTGCGAACTTCGTACCGCCCAACAGGGAATGTAGGGAGAGAATTTTTAGCTAAACTGAATGTAAATCTTAGAACTTTGAATGCTAGTCGTTTACTGCTCTGACCACGACTTAGTAGTGGCATGTACTTCAACGCTATCTGGAACAGCCTGACCAATGCATGATGTTAATGAAGTAGTTGCTGCAGATCATGAAGAATTACTTATTTTATTGCTGTGTGGATCTCTTCGCGCCGATTAAGTTGTTCCTCTATATTGGCCATGATGTATATTTGTAAGAAGTTTTGTAAATATGCGCAAGTTTTGGACCGAAACAAATAGAACATATTAAAGATCTTTAAAATCCGTTCAGCCGTTCTTGACATATAAAGTGCTCTCGCTTTGCTTTATATATTTTATCTATGATTTATGTTTATAATGCTTTTAATGTTTAGCAGAAAAAAAAGTTGAGGTAGCTTTGGGAGGTACAAAAGGATACAGATTGCCAGATTCAAGTTGTTAGATTCAGATTATAAAGCCGTATTTTCACATGTTTGAGACCTCATATGTTATGGCTGAAAACTACATGAGCTTACTGTCAGTTCATATAAGGAACTCAGCTTATTTTTCATATTTATAAAAATTTGAGATAACCGAAAACTAAAAATATAGCTTTGGAGTGATTTAAGAGAAAAAAGAAATCTGCCAAAGAGTTAATAAACTTTTTTTAAAATCCCAAGCTACCATGATTGTGATAATGGTAAGTTGTGATACAATTTAATAGATGACTGTAAGTAAAGAAATTTAAAAAATTATATGGAACGATTAAAACTAATTTACCGTATGTGAAGAGTCAAAGAACCCGTAACATAACCAAGTAGGACCTTAACTTTCACCAAAAGTTCGTATGAGCATTACATTACAAAAGTCGAAACGCGTAGGAGAAAAATAGGAATTAAATACTATTTTTAATTTTCATGAACCACAACGACCAAAACAACTCTCACAAGGTAATTCAACAATTTTAACACCAATTGGCCCACTACCAAAATAGTTTAGATTTTATATTATGTTTTCATCCTTCTAGTCTTTTTTGGGATGGCATTTTCGGCCCTTCCCATTCAACTTATTTATCCAAGCCATGTTTTTTTCTATAAGTGCGAGTACGAATCAGCTTAATCAGCCCATAGCTACAAGTTTAAAGCATTTATTGAATCTAATTTGTGTCCGCTATTCACACCGACACGAGCCGAGCGCATGCTTATACTCACTAACTTTTTGACCTCGTTATTATTAACAAACCCTGCTTTAGAGGTTTATTAACGTGAATGTACAGAATTATAAAAAGTCGAATAAGTTAGAGTTATCTTGGAAAGCGGAAATGCAGTAGATATCCGAATAGAGCACTTACAAAATGTTTTTACAAACTCTTCATACATAGTATATCCCTTGCCAATGAAAGATCAGGAAATTCGATAAGCAACTACTAAGAAAAGAATGCATTAAGAATTATTAATGAGTCGAAAATAGCAGGAGATGAAACACTATCCCTTAAGAGTTACTTAGAAACTCAACAAAGCATTAAAGCGATAAGAAATGTTCTTATTGATATATTTATCATCATAGTTATATGAGTTATTTTCTCATTTACTGACAAACTTTGAATCCATAATCTTCCAATTACACTATTTGACAGCTACTCGTCCTCCTCTACCCAAAGCCTTGATTAATCAGTTAATATGTAACTATTGAGATAAACGCACTTAAGAATGTCTGTTTTCCCATGTATACTTGGCCCAGTCCCGGCAACAACAGGTGCCAAACAATTTTTCGATTGATGATGGGAAAGTGCGTTGTTGGCTGAATGCCCATTCGACACCAAGTCTTTCTCTTTTTTGTTTTTTTTTTATTATTATTGACAACATTGATAAAAGCCTCAACACAACTGACACTCAACGAGGTTGGCACAACTGCTGGCTGCACACATCACCAAACGCGGTCACATGGAAGTAGGCCAAGTTCTCAACACACTCGCACAACGTCGCCAATGGCGATTGGAGCATGTCAAAGATGCTGATGCAACGCCATGCAAATCCCGTCCAGTGATAGTCTATGTGGGTCAAGCTAAGCCGGATATTAATTTGGGTGGCGTTTGGCAGTTGGCACCCCCTTTTTGCCTGCTCCCAATCCCCTTCCCCCACT
Source organism: Lordiphosa clarofinis (assembly GCA_018904275.1). Classification (NCBI taxonomy): domain Eukaryota; kingdom Metazoa; phylum Arthropoda; class Insecta; order Diptera; family Drosophilidae; genus Lordiphosa; species Lordiphosa clarofinis. The sequence goes on along the minus strand of JAEIGQ010000090.1, from coordinate 712,977 downwards.
GACTGCGCCACTCTTTCAGCTTAAGTGCAGTTTGCGCTTTAAGTGTTTGGGGAACTGTGGAGCCGGTAAACTGGCTGGGCCAAATCAAACCAGTTTAAAAGCTGGTCATTGGTTGCATCTTGCTAACGTTCTCGCTACATCTTTTCGTGGACTCGCTAGCATTTTTCTATCACACTCAATTGTCACTGGGCTGTCAGTAAATGAGTTTTTGCGGTCAGCGTTGGTGTAAATTGTCGTTGTAAGTGCGCTTAGCCAAGAAGGCGTTTGGGAAAAGAATTTTAAGCATTTTGAATAGATAACCGCCAATCGATAAATGCTTTAAAAGTTGTACGTCTATTCAACACAAAACACTTTCAACACGCCAATTCAACACAAAATAAATTAAACACAACTAAATTTAACACAGCACAATTATTACATAAGATATTTCAACACATTTACAATTTCAATATAATCTATTTCATCACACTGCAATTGAACTTTGCAAAATTTTATTACAGTAAAAGTTTAATACTAGAAAATAGAACACCAGAAAAAGTTTAACAAAAGTTAAAAATGGATTGATAATCCTTCAAGTTGGAAATTCTCCTCCAGCAGAGCTAACATTCTTTTCATAACATAAATAACTTTCATTCGAACGATAACGTAAAATTTTTGCCTTCCGCTTGTGTTGCCTTCCTTCTCAGGATAAATTTGTTTGTGTTTAAATAACGTATGTTGAATTGACGTGTTGAAATTGTTTTGTGTTGATTATACCGTAAACCTTATTGTTTTTTAAGGTGTGTTTTATTAATAAGTATCAAGAAACACCTTTTCCAGGCGAGCGATATTCTTGCTGGTCAATATCTCGGGTAAAATGACTTTGTAATATATATATATACTGTATATACAGTGGGACATACTGGGGACATATTTGGGACATACTTGGGACATACTTGGGACATACTTGGGACATACTTGGGACATACTTGGGAAATACTTGGGACATACTTGGGACATACTTGGGACATACTTGGGTCATACTTGGGTGAAAAGACTGTGTGTTTTTAGACCTGTCACCACAGAAACAAGATTCTTTCGTCACTTTCTTGTGACGGCATGCTTGAGGGAATAAAATGGTAAGGCCTTGTGTGGTGCAGAGGTTAGTGTGTGAGACTGCTGTGCGTAAGGTGTAGGTTTATTATTTTTTATTTAAACTTGGTCATATCACATTCGAACTTTGCCGATGTCCTTTGCATTCCGCGCATCAAAGCAGGCAAGTCGACGTCAGTTTGCTATCGAGCTGCACTGTCAAAAAGCCAAGACATTTATGTTTCACTTTTCGTTTGATTGTATATAATTTTGAATGTTCAATATTCTGAAACATTAATATTGATTGTCTGTAAGTTAAGTGAACTGTTGTTGCTTTTAATAAGATTACCATAGAAAATACTAAGAAATGGCTAACAGTAATTTCCTTAAAAAACTAACTAAAACTGTTAACATCATTTAATCGAGAACTGAACCGTTAGTGCAACTTTCTGTCTAAAAAAGCTTACTTAGCTGGCACACATCTATTTGGTGTTTTTTTTTTGCGAAATTTGCATCGATTTTCTCTACTTAACCCTGCATCTTTCCCCTTACTCCAAATGCTCTACATTTTCCTCTTTCATTTTTTTCCCCCCTGTTTATTTGTTTAAACTCTAATTGCCAACAGTTTTAATGTGGGGCAAAGCCCACAACAACAGTTGACCTAACCCAAAAATGCTCATTATGTACTTGTGTGTGTGTGTTGGTGTGCACTTCTCTTGCCCCTCGCCACAATTCTACGTGCACTGTCAAAAGGTTTTTTTTTTTTTTTTTGTCGCTTGAGAACTTTTCATTTTCATTTCTTTTGCAACGAACGACAACATTTTGTTGTTTATTATGCGCATCCGCTGTTGGCACGACCTAAGACAATCTGGCCCACAGACCTGTGTACCAATTTCGCTTTGGCGGCGGCTTCTCATTCACATGCCACTCACGGCCAGAGGAGAGAGAGAGACTTCTTGGGCATGGACAGAGCCTCAAAAGATCGTGGCTGCAAGACCAATGGCATGTCATGAATTTGACTGCTTCTGAAATGGAAGCGCACAGTGGCTGCTGCCAAATTCACTTCAAATAAAACTAGAACATTGCGAGAAAATCGTCACACAAAAGATTTTCCAAGTGAATTTGTGAATTTTTCGGTACCTCTTGGACCACAGTGGCCCAGACACTGGTGCCGATTGTCATATGCCAAATCCTCCCATTTGAAAATTTATTTAGCACTTGGACCCTTGTTGTTACTTTGTATTGTTGTTGTTGCTGTTGCTTTGGCTCCGCGTACATGTTCCAAATGTCAGTTTTTTCTGTTTTTTTTTTTCCGACGATTCGTGCAAACGTGCTCGACATGCAGAGAATTCAATAAATAAAATGATTTCGGTGAAAGCGAACAGCCAGGCTGGCGATTGTAGAACTAACGAACTTCCAGACGTAGAAGAAGTCGTGTTGCTGCTAATGGCAATATGCCACCCTGCCCTTACCCCCGTCGATCTACTCCCTTGCTCTCGTCATTTTCCCATGGTCTTTTTTATTCTTCAGCACGCCTGCCTGTCCGCGCCATAAATCAATCAAGACGCCTAGAGGGGCAGCGGCAGAAGAGGGAGAGAAACTGAAACTGCTAAGCTGCCCAATTAATTAATAAATGAAAGCAAAAGCAAAGGCAAAACTGAAATGAAATGGAAATTTGTAAAAAAATATTTTGGGAATTTACCGTTTGTTGTGATTTGCTTTCGGTTTGAAGAGAGAATCTGAAAAGAAAGTAATAATACGATCAATTACAATTATTTGAAAAAAAGTTTGTTGCTTAAGTCTTTCGTTTTGTGTGTGTGCAAATTTTTCTCTTTAATAGGGTCATAAAAACTGAACAGAAAGTACGTACTGATAAAAAGAAACTTAACAAATTGGCGCAATAAAAAGGAGGCAATGCCCGCATCTCGACAATGCCTATGAACAACAAAACATAACAAAAAAACAGAAAAACTGTCGCATCGGTGTCGGGGTAAATTACCGTTACTTAATGACACACGACACGTACCCAGGCAGAAGTAGAAGCCGGCTTAAAAACGTGTTGGAGACTGTAACCAGTAGATAAGCCAACAGAAGGCAGATGACTGTGTCGGTGCAGCTGGGAGGGGGCCGCAGAAATTAGCGAAGAATTAAGCAAATGCCAGGAGAGGTCAGTAAAGCGTAGTGAAAGTTGGATTCAAAAAGTATTCATTTCAGCGATTTTTTAAAATATTTTGTTGTTACTCTAACAAGAGCAAGTTCTTAAATACCAAATGAAAGAATAATTGGATAATTGGACAAGCTTAATTTAAGAGCAAAGAATATTCTAGGATTTGACAGGAATGTCAGAGACACATATTGCTTGAGGTCCCTTGAGGGGGGGAAGCTGCTACATAGCTAATTAAAGTGTCACCTTACAAAATGGCTCCGTACGATAGAACTAGGATTCAAGATATCTGTGGGCAGTACATCACTGGAATAGGGAAAGTGCCTTTTGCCGGCGAAACTGAAGGGGCAACTCAACCAGCATGATGTGCAACCAAAGACATTAGAATATGAAGATTTTTCGGTGCTGGCTTTTCAAACTGGCTTTTCGCTCTTTTGAATTTTTGTTGAAGCGCCAGATAGAGAGCGCTCTAGTGCCAGCCGCTTTTTGTACGCATACAGCGATGCCCGACGACTGTAAGTGTGCAAACTTATTCTCAAGCATTACTCACACAAGCAAGTGAATTCTATTTTTAGATTTATACGCTCTCAACTTTGTGTGAGCGAAGAGAGCGCAATTTTCGTCGCCACCAAAAAATAGCTGCATAGTGCAAATAGAGATTATATTGGTCTTTGGTACAACTGATACATCATTTTTACAGGGGCAGCTAAATAAGTCACTGCGATTCTGTCAAAAATGCTTGATTTACTCTTTCAGGCCCAACGTTGCCCACAGTCAACATTGTCTCATTTAGTGATTTGTTCTTGACATTGTCTACTCGACTGATCAGTTTTGTGAATTTCATTGTATACAAAATTTAGTCAGCTTCTATGAGCTTTTAGTATAAGCGTCATATACATTTATAACGATGCGTTCTTGATACGGAAAATAGATTCAACATTTAGAAAATCTTTTTCAATATTTGGCCGATGGAACTTGAGTATTTCAGGTAAAACACAATGTATCCAATATATTTCGGTTGCTTTTAGGCAACCATCTTCAGGGACACTACAAAACAATTTCCTATTTCATTGTAACATTGATTTTATTGTGGAGTTGGATACTGAGCTATTGTCTGTACAGGTGAGCACAGTGTTCTGTGTCCGTTTTGCAGTTAAGTCTTTTGTCAGTTTGTGTGTCTATTGTATTTAACATCTCTAGCGTTTGCTGTAGTGGTTGTTGCTGACAGTGTGTCGCAAGCGCCTGAGTTTCAATTTTGTTGTTCCAATGTACAACTGTTTTCTACATTTCCATTACATGGAACCTAGTAGATCACATTGCTCCTATCGGCTGTATTATTGAAACAGTTTTTCATTGTGTTATTTGGATTGTGGGCTAACTGTTTATCTTGTTTATTGTAACAGTCAGAATGGGCGAAACGTTCTGAGAGCTTTGGAAAATATGAGAGACTCTTGTAAGTTTTAGGTTGTTGTTTCTATTTACTGGTTGGTTTACCGATCAGAGATTTGATGATATTACTTGGGAAGTTATTGTCTGTCGAAATTCTGGAATAGTCTACTTGTGATATATCACTTATCACTTATGTTCGGATGTTGCAGACAACATTTTTGCTGTATTTATCACCATGATTTTAAGATATTTGAAGATTCTGCCTGTACCACTTTGTTATACCCGTTACTCGTAGAGTAAAAAGGATATACTAAAGTCGTCCAAATTTATGTAACAGGCAGAAGGAATCATATTAGACCATATAAAGTATATATATTCTTGATCAGCATCAACAGCTGAGTCGATATAGATATGTCCGTCTGTCCGTCTGTCCGTCCGTCAGTCCGTCTGTATGAACACCTAGATCTCAGAGATAGTAAAGAGGTTTGACATGTATGGGACAAATGCTTCTTTTATCTGTACTTGAGTCTTTTGATTTTGCTGTCCAGGAGTTGCTTCACCACAATGTCCGCTATAACCGAGTAGCGCAAGTAGCGCGGCGATGAGTTTATACTATCCGTGTGCTGCTGAGTACTTTTGTATGCACAGTAGATAGCTACGCACCGATCCCTGCTGTAAGGACATATTTTGAGAGACTACTAAAATTTTTCCTTCACCTTAAATAGAAAACTTTTCCCACACAAATACAAACGGTTGGTATGAAAATACTTGAGCAAAGCAAAAAACTTTGGTTTCAAATTTTCCTATTTTAAGATTTTTTGACAACACGCTAAGGTCAAATTAGCCGATTGACGTTTAAAACTCAAAATTTGCTTACTTGAAATAAGTACAAAATATTTTTTTTCTAAGTTCCAAAGTACTTCAAATAAGTATTTTGATGATCAGACTTTTAAATTCTTCAGCATTTTTCAAGTTGTTCTTAAACCGATTTGATGAAAATGCATATGCATGCTCTTTTTATTTTCTTTCTTAGCTAAGGTTTTGTTGTTGGAGACTGGCAACAAATTTCTAGAAACAAAAGCTTCCTGAAAAACTTTAACCGAAATACAGTTCGGTTTAATTTCCTGGTATATGTATTTTCAAATTGTTGATAGGAAAACCAAAGGAAAATGTGATTCATTTGCAACATATAATCGCTGGCGATTGTCCCGTTTCTCCAACTGAAACCAAATGGCGTTCGCTTCGCATAAATTGTTTGGCTACTAACCATCGTCCCGGCCCTCTCCAACTGGCCACTTGGCAACTCTTTATAATAAACCAAACAGCAACAACAAGTTAGAGGAAAAATGTTATGCATGGCAATTTTCCATTTTGAAGCCTCTGTGTGTTGTTGTGTTTAATGTCATGTATTTACCTCGACGGAGAGCTGGCAAATCTTCCCAGCTGCAGAATCATCTTCCGCCTGCCGCCTGCCTGTTATGGCCATTGTTTGTCCACCATTCGGCGGCGGCGGCTGCGGTGGGCGCAAGCCAAAAAGTGAAATATTTCAAACACCAAGTCGTGGCCGCCTCAATGGTACTTACTTTACAACTATCTAAGGCTGGGGAGACTTGGGCCTGGTGTTGCAGTGTCATCTTTGCATGAGTAAACAGAGCAACACAAACACGTGGCCCCAGCACTCTGGGGCGTGGACAGGGATTTGCATTTGGGCCCTAACGGCCAGACAACTCCCCACAATTGTTATTTGGTTTCATTCTTTCATATGCAAATCTCGCACTGGCAGATGCATGATTCCAGCGGGCAACAACGGATATGGATATGGCCATTTGTAGTCAGGGCTGTGGTTTAGATAAGGCTGGCCAAAACGCTCCAAGTCCATCCAATTAGGTATGGTAAGCGCACAAGTTTCCTGCAGGTAATTGGAGGGTTAGGATTTCCAGATATCTCTTGGATAGATAACTTAGGGGGTTATGCTCGAAGGGATAGGGGCTTCTGCAAGAAGTTGTTTGACCTTAGCCCTCCCCACTCCAAGCGCACCATATATAGCCCGGCCAGTGTCTTGTTTCTGGGCGGAGGAGCACGCAATTCGATATCTCGACGCGCCAAAATGGTTAACCATTAAACTCGACCAGCGACGACATTACAACCAAATGGCTGACATGCCCGACATTGATAATGTTCCTCCACGTTCGCCAAGTGGCTGGCGATTTCTTCGTTCTAATTGTTGCTGTGCTCCGCGCGGGCTTTGCGTGTGTGGAGCCAAAACTTGGACTCTGGTTTTGGGATTCTGGGTACTCGGGGTGTTTAACTGCGATTTGAGTCACGTTTCATTACTCGTGATGCCAGACAGTAATCACTTGATTTTCTGGTGTTTGGCTGGACGCGGCCTTAATGTCACAGACCACAACACGAAACGAAAGAGCGTTGGAGAGGAGTTCCAAGTTCTTAAGGTGCTACCAAAAGCGGCAGCTCGCAAAACGAAAAACACAAATCTTGTTAGGCAGCCAGCAACAGCAACAGCAGCTGCAACAGGGATCTGGATAGGGTCATAACCAGGGAGAGGAATGCAATTGGGTTGGCCGGCCAAGTTTTCGCCTTCTAATTTGGTTTTTATGCTTTGATCTCGTGACGCTTGTCATTGCGGTCGCAAACGACCGCCGAGTTGATCTTCATTTGCGCCAGCGCAGCAGGGCGGCCAGCCAGCCAGCCAGGCAGGCAAATTGCCAGCGACGCCATCAGCGCCATCAGCTGCCCAGCCCCAATGCCAAGATAATCAATTAACCTTGGTCCAACGGGCGGTCGCCGTTTGCACGGACATGATTGTGGTTATTTTTTTTTTCTTTGCGAATTTTCAATTTTCAGCGCGGTTAGCCTCGTAATTTCATACAAAATGATTCACATTTTTCCTCTGCCCTAAGATTAGAAAACTGCCAACGAGCATTTCGAAAATTTCACCTAAGCTTTAGTCACTAATGGCCTGCCAATTGTACTGCTTGATGGTTACGGAGAAGAAATGCTGGCATTTGATTCCATGCGAAAATGGGAGATGACTTAACTTTGACTTAAAAACCAGCTAGAACTTGTTGGGAATTCCAATTAGACGCAAATCCCGTTAGCTGTTTGTTGCCCTAAGACTACTCGAATTTCTAAAAAAAAAATGTATGATATATGCCCTGAAAAGTATGCCAACTTTATTTCAACTCTTTCCTACAAGCATGAGGAACTTTCTTTAGTAAATGAGGAACAAGCCTGTTTATATATATCTCTTAGAATCGACCGCCTACAGAACAAAGAATTTATATAGACCTTTGATTGATTGAAAACTAAGTGGGCAAAATAATTGGAGATAAGATTTCCTGACTTTTGAAAGTACCCAAAGTAGAAAAATTAGGGACAGGATATCTGATTGATTGAAAATTAGCTGCATTTTTGTGTATGTACGGCAGTACAAGGTAGTGACGCCAGCAAAAGCTGACTACCGATTTCTATAACCAAGCAATTATACCCGATTGGATAAAAGTAAGTCGAGATTATAAAGCAAACTTCGTAAAGTTGTCATAGTAGGCGTAAAATTTAAGAGTATACTTTACAGCAGTGGTGCCCAAACTCACACAATATAGAGTTTTGCGCTTGTGTGCGTAGCAGCGAAACACGAAGTAAACGTCATGACGGCAAACATGAGCAACAAGCAAACAAATAAATGCCTCGTAAAAGAAAAACAAAAAGAAAGAGAAGATAAGAAAAGCTGATAGCACGCGCCGCGAGAGGGCAAACCACCGAGCGTGCTATTTATAGAGAATACGTATTCTCTCTCTCTATGCGTGTGTAGGCTGCAACGCCGGCAGAGTTATGAGTTCCTATCCCATGGGATAGGCGAACGTTTTATGAAATCATTGTATAGACCAAGTAATTAATTTTTAAAAAAGCGTATCCCAAAACATTCAACAATTATTTTAAACAAAGATATTCCATTTTGAATATATATGTTGGAACTAACAAAAATATCTACTGCTTAAAGGTATGCTATGCAATAACAGTACAGAATAGAGCTGACAAACTATCGATAGTGGCGATATTCGATACTTTCGATAGTATCGTAAAAATCTTTCGAACTCTCAATAGGCTAAGTAATTACTAAAAATTTTAAATTCTCATTATTATTATAATTGAGCGCTCATAAATTGGAATTGTATTCAGTAAAACACGAAGGATCTTTGAGGACAATATGAAAATGAAATAGCGATATATTCTCATCTCACATCGAAAGTATGAAGGATATCAATTTAACAATTTTACACAATATAAAACACAACACAGCGAATATTTTTGCATCAAAAAAGTCGAATTTTTCTTTCGATATGCCAGTCTTGAAGTAATTCTGCAATATATATATTAATTCTTGCTAATGGGCTCAAAGGAAAGATAGCGAACGATCGTTACCTCCCTCATCTTTTCTTATATTTGGTATAACACAGCCAAATAGGTTTGTATGAAAACGTAAGTATTCACACATTTAGTTTTTGCTGTGAATAGAAAACGAAGCCTTAAACATGGGATTGTGCGTAAATATGAGTGAAAGACAAATGTTTCTGGCACGCGTCAGCTTGGTTCCGGTAACTTGACAAATTGTGCTGTGATCTTGACAGTGGATGGAAGGAGTGAGGAATGAACAATATTTATTCGCGATTTGACTCTTGCTTCTATTTGCTTGTAAGCACTACTGTTTCCCTTACATAACATTCCGGTCATTGTTTTCTTACATCGTTTACCAGAAATGTAAGATGACTCTGTAGTACTATACCGACCAGTTAACAGAAAAGCAGTAGATCCGATTTTACAATATCTTTTTTGTTGAGACAAACCGAATATTAAGGTTCGGAACAGTTTCCGACTTAGCTATGATTTAAAGAATGCTTCGGCTTAAGGTTCGTTTCACAGTTAAATAAAAGTTAGAGTAACGGACTCAAGCCCTGTTATAAAGTTAAATGTGCTGCCAGGACCCTTGAGTTAGTTAACTTTGCAGTTTTGCCAAGCCTGGATTTCTAATCTTCTACATAGATCTATCTATATGTCACATAAACTTACAAATAGCATGGTAAATTGTGTCCTTATCAGACACTTGGCAGCTATCTGGAAGAAAAGAAATCTGCCCTTACTAAATAGATATGATTCCAAATGGGACCGCATTTGTCTGCATGCTTTGTCAAACTGATATTAAACGCGAATAACCGTAACAGAAACAGAATAAGGTTAATAACCATAACCCATAATGTAAGCCATATCTCACAAACGTAATGTAACCATGTAGTTATGGTTATTACTGAAATTACTCTTTGCTAAAATTTCGGTTTCGACCTGGTGTATTTTGCGTAATAAATTTCCCTATTAAAAGTTTATTTGGACATTACTAGTTTTGATAGCACGCGTAGGCAATAGAAAAATAGATTTAAAGCTTGTTTTAATCAGCACTTTCCCTTTGCTTAGTCTTCTTTGGGTGAGTATCTTGACAGCAGGTAGATTGAGTTACTTGGGATGGAGTACATCAATAAATTGTAATTGTATTCATGTATAAATTATGGAACGTCAAAACCGATGGTTTAACTGGGTGCAAATGAAAGCAAACTATGTTATCTGCCAAGTTAACAGCATGACGTAAATGAATTTGTTCACAATTCTTCAAAAAGAACACAGCTTTTATGCTTTTCTACCGTTTCTTCTGTCTGGCTGAGTACTTGGCGAAACTTTTCAGTGCGGCCTTGTGTAGTCAATATTTTGAATTATAAATTTCTCCAGGCTTAACAGATTTCATTCGAAATGTGATGATAAATGACTTCAATTTTACATAGAGGGCGTGGCCGACTGGTGGGATTTACTTGCGTGTGACATTTGACTTTAGAGTGAAAAGACCGAGCAGAGGCTCTTTGCATCTTCATTTGATGGTATTTTGTTTATTTTTTTTTGTGGCACGTACAAAAGATTTTTTTTTTCAATTTTGTTGTTTTTTTTTTTTTTTTGGGAGACCAAAGAAAGAAAGGCCATGGCAGCTGGTTGCATCCATGGCGTCCACTGCTAAGTAGGTTAATTTTGACCGGTTTGGCTATGCCGCGACCGAAGAAGAAGGAGGAGATGTTGGAGGTGGAGGCAACGAACAAGCAACAAGCAGCAGGCAACGGCATTTGGGTAACTTCTTCTTCTTCTCCTCCTGCTGCTGAGGCTGGTGCTGTTGTTACTGCTGATTGACTTGACTTGGCATTGCCTTATTAACCAGCAAAAGTTTCATTTCGGTTTAATGAAGCAACAAGCCACAGCACAACATGTCGCCGGCTGTTGCTGAGGCTCCTGCTCCAATGTGCCTTTAGCTAACGATGCAAATGCCAAAGCGGCACATGTTGCTGTTGACATTGAATATCCAACTATCATGTTAGTCAATCTCTGGTCCTGCCACTAAGCTAATGTTAATTGAAGTTCCTTCTCTCGCTCACTTCAAAATGGCTGACAATTGAGACATCAATATGAGGCATTTGAAATTATAATGGGCTAAGGAATGAAAATGGTTGCGAACTCCTTCCATTGCCTGCTTTGGGGCGCACGCAACGAATTTCCTATTCCATTCCAATTTCCCCTTTCTACAAATCCATTCCACTCCGGTTATGCGATTTTCTAGGCTACTCATATAAAATGTAATCGTGATAGCCGCCTTCTCTGTATGCTCGATTTCCGTTTTTGGAAAGCCAAAGAAATTACCTCTCTTCTTTTCTAGTGCGTCCGTACGATGATGGTCATGAAGCGTGGAAATGGAGCGCAGCTGCATATGTCGCCATGAAATAATGCTAGAAATTTGATACAATTTTCAAATTGCTTTTGCCCACGGCAAGGAAATGGTCTGTAATTCCAATTCGCTTTCCGTTTATGGATTTGCCTATGGGCCCACAAGTGAGCAAAAAGTGCTAACTCATAACCTGGCAAACACTTTGGCTTCCCCCAAAGAGGACCAACACCACCACATCACACTTACTACACCCCAAGCGACGGCGAAAACTAAATGCGCTTTGTTGATTTATGAACATCGGATCACTCAATAAGCAGCCGCTTCTTCTTCACCTTTTTGCCCGCAATTTACAACACTTTGAGAGGAACATGCTCATGTTTAGATGGATGAGATGCTTGAATGGTATTTACATACGTATCAACTTCAGTTAGCAGACCTTAACCCATAAACGGTGCTGTCTCGACAATCTCTTCAAATTTGAAGCTGACCTCTTTTAATGCTTGTCTAAAGGAACTGCAAGGTCAAATACGAGAAAAGTGAGCAGAATTTTTTCGTTGATGCTAAACTGTTGCAAACAAGATTTGTGCTGCTGCAAACTCACATTTTTACTCAGCTAAGCACACATCAAATACAGAAGAAATGATGCAGAACCTGTCTGAGTCTCTGCGCAAACGAACTTGTCACTGTAATCGCGTTCACTGTTAAGTGGTTCTGGTTAAGCAAACTGCACTTTTCTGTAACTAATTAATACTCAAACAGTGTGTGTCCTTCAAAGAGCATGTGTTCTTTTAATTGTTGTTGTGTTGGAAAAGATTCTGTGAGGAATTATCCTTTTATACAGAATAATTAATTTCGATTTTTTGTATGGTTAGGGAAAGCAGATTGACTTGATTAGCTATTCGATTAGTATGTTTCAACAATCTTCCAACACTACCAGTTACTCCATCAAGATCACGCTTAAGCTAATATTTGCAGAGATCGCAAAAATCGGACCTCCTGGTCGCTTTCGCGTGACCACATTGAATAGAGGCACCAATACAACCTTTAACTACGCTCTCTGCCTCTCTTTGGTTGTAAGAGGTGAGAAACATCTTTTTCCCCTCTCAGGTCTGTCTCAGGCTATTTGACATGATGGAAAAATTTATGAGAATTCAGCTATTATATTAGTACTGATCTTGCAAATCAGGACTGATTCAGCTTTAGTTCAGCTATACCAAAGGGAATTTCATTCGAACACTTTAAAACATATATGTGTGTAAGGGGCTATCTCCGCAACGCGTGCACCAAACTGCATGCGTTTTTTCAAATGATAGCCAGAGTAAGTGGCATGGATTTCTCATGGGTTCTTCAAAAATTAAAAATTAGTCAAAATAATCTCAAATTTGGGCCAAAAATGTGTTTTTTAGCGCCTATTTCATTTAATTTTGTGTCATTCTGTAGAAAGGAAAATATTATGATTGATGTTGTTCATGTATAGCATTTTTGTGTGAAACAGGGTTTTCTGAAACAATTGCATTGTATAAGCATATTTGTTGCTTTTGAAAATGAGTGCGTTTTAAATCAACCTGTGTGGTTTTTAAAGTTAAATATCGAGACGATCAAATTTGGGCCGGCGAACGCGAAATGCGTCACAAGACATTACTCATTGCAATGATCATAATCAACGGAACAATGATGCAACAACAACTGCAAATGAACATCGTGAAATACAAAATCTACAAGGTGTTGCGTTCACGTACAATAGAGTCACCGAAAACGATTCTCAAAGGCATATAATAATTGGTCCAATGAAGGAAATTTAAATTCATTTATCAGCGCGGGTCTACAAGCCTAGCTTATCTGCACTTTCTTGGCTTGGCTTTTATTTAACTCCAAATACAAACGGCAAAGTAGTAGTAGACATACCCACGACTTCCGTGCACTTGAATCAAGTACAAACGGTGTAAATACTAAGTGGGATTTTGTTAGTCCCTAAATACTTTCTTTAAGAAGTCTGATGTTGGGAATTTAAGAGGTATTTCCAAGTTGTCTGCAAGTCCTAAAGAGAATTATTACATCTAAATTGCAACATTTATGTAGTTTTATTATTTCACCCTATCAACATGGATTTGTGAAGCGTTCATCGACTATTATTATTCTGTTAAACAAACATAAACTGAGTTTAATTGATTTTCCAACTAACCTTCGTATTTGGATCTTTGATCACGAAAAGTTCTATTTTCTTATTTTAAACCAGGGGTGCCCAAACTGAGTTTACGCCTGCGTGAAATGAAATACTAATGCAAAAAATATGTTTTGAGCAAGAACACCTTCCATAAATTTCAGTGTGTGTGTGTGCCGCCTTAAGTAGCGAAAAGCGCTCGGGCCTTTGCATGCAATGCGAGTGCCGACTACGCTAAACAACTTTGTTGTTGCGTTCGAGAGACATCGGAGAGACAGAAGAGAGACACATATGATGTTGTTGTTGCAGGTCTGAACGCGACAACAACAAAACACAGAGACCTTTAACTATTTAGCTTAAATCACAGATTAGGGTTAGGCTGGTAAGAATGAGTGTCACAGAACAGCGGAGAAATAAGTGTGTGTGTGAGTTAGAGATGAAAATAACATAAAAGGCGGGAGTATCGAGCATCGATAGTTGTTAGTGATGTGTGAACTAGTTAGATGAACTGGATCTGTGATTGGAGCTGAATGAACTGAGACCGCAACAGAAGCTTACCAAAATTATTAACCTATTTGCTTAATAATGTCCCACTAGAGTAGTTGAATGATACAGCCAATGAGGTAAATGATCTAGGGATAGTTCTTGATCGCCGAATTAAATTTGACTCTCATATTACTGCTACTGTTTGTAAGGCCAGGAGTGTTTATGGGTTTCTTAAGCTCTAGTTGAAGGAATTTGATAACGAAGATTTTGAACACTTCTCTTGTCCGTCCGATTTTTGAGTACGGATTAAGTGTGTAGCTTCTATAGTAAATCTGTTTTATCCTAAAACCAAACTATTTTGTATTTGAATTTTTCTGAAATACATTTTCGATTCTAGAACGTTGAGTACTTAAATTAAGTTCACTCAAGAACAAAACATACTTGAATATCTTGCCCGATCATCCTATTACTCTGCTTTTCCGAGTATGGAGTAAGCGTGACTCTCTATCCTACCCCTTTGCTGCTGTTTCTTGGGGTCTAAACAAACCCCTGCTCACTTTGCTGGCCTTAGGTCTGAACAGAAGATGAGAGAGCAAACAAAAGACTCCCAAAGACCGAACGTTAAGCCTGGTTTGGCATTTTACCTTAACTGGATAACTCGAGAGCTGACGACGCGGCTTGGCTAGCTGGTTAACTGACTTTGGTTGCGTGTTATCTCCTCCAGGGTTGGCCGGTTGCCCCTTTAGCATAAAACATAAATAGCAACTGCATTCAAATGAGTCTGACAAACAAACTAAACCAAAGCGAAAATGTAAATGCCAAGTCGGGGATCTCTTGAATCTGCTCCAGCGTGGGCGCACCATAGAAGGAGTTTCGTTGTGGATGATGTCCTGTTTTGGCCGACTTTGGCTTATGTTGCGGTTCTTGTTAAAAGGAAAATTCAATAATTGCAATTATTTCTCATATTTTACGAGCACATTTCAATAATGAAGCCCCCAGACATCCACATCGACGTCGAAGACGAAGACGACGACGATGAGGACTGCCCACATCCATAATAGAGATAGAGAAGTTGCATTTGGGGCGTTTTTAATGAGACTCTCAACTGCCAGTCACTCAGTTAGCCCAGTCAGGCCCAAGTCCAGTCGAAGCTGCCAGGCCACTGGCAATTTGGTCTTTCATTTATGGTTAAATTGCTAAATTTGGCTTTGATTCGGTGTTGCTGTGGTTGCTGTTGCTGTTGTTGTTGTTATCGCACTAACTTAGAATAGATTGATGGCAATGGCCAACTTTCTCGAATTTAGTCTTCGGCATTCCTTTGGCTGAACGCAACGCTAATGTGTCGCTAATGGTGAACAAATTAACATTTTTGCGGTACGAAGAGCAGCTAAGGAGAAATTTTTCATTTGATTATGGGAAATAACACAGTACAACACTAAAAAAAAGCCCGGCATAAGACCAATAAATTATGATAAAAGGCACCTTTATAAGCATCACCTCATACCCAGTTTTTCAAATCCACCCTCGGTTTGGTTTAATGGGTACTGTTTACGGGCAAAATTTTAACTAAGTTTTTACTGGTTTAAGATAAAATTCTCCAAAATTCAGCATATGTGGACAGGGTCATTGGAAACGACATATGAAAAATTCCCTTAATTCGCGCAAACGGTTAAGGTACCTCCAAAAGGAGTTAAACGTTCATTCTTCAATATCTTTAAAAGCGCACGGTAGATTTTTCTTAAAATCGTTGTGTATGATGGTATAATGAGCTATTGCATTTCCCTAAGAGATGGTACTCGATAGCCAAAAAACCGCAAATTGGAGTACCAATTTTATATTCACCCACGGAGCACTCCATATGAACTATATACCCGACGTACAAATAGACTGAACTGTGTTTTCAGTTTCACCAAGGAAGCTTTGGTTCGCGTTTTATAGGCAATTTTGTACCAGCAATTGCCTTTAAACAACATTTACCATCTGGGTATCACAGCCTCCCCCAAAAATTATGCAATTAATCTTATGATTACAATTCGTCGTTTCCACCAAGAAAAAGAAAATCTTTAATAAAAATTGTCTTTGGTGGGCCATCCGTGGTACACCAAGATGTGCTGAACTAAAGTATTTAAATGATATGATCTGTTTTCCTGCTTGCAATGAAGCAATTTACTTATAAATTTAATTTCATAATTTTTGTAAAGCTGGTTTTACCTAAATGGTCAATGTTGTTCTAAGGCACTTGCTGGTACAAAAATGCCTATAAACCGCGAACCAAGGCTTCGTAGGCAAAACTGAAAACGCAGATCTGTCTATTTTTAGACCTTGTTTATGGCCTATATGAATTGATTTGTGGGTGAGTCTAAACAGAGTACTCCATATCGCGGTTTTTTGGCTGTCGAGTACCATCTCTTAGGGACATGCAATAGCCCATTATACCATCATAAGCAACGATTTTAAGAAAAATCTACCGTGCGCTTTTAAAGATATTGAAGAATGAACGTTTAACTCCTTCTGGAGGTACCTTAACCGTTTGCGCAAATTAAGTGAATTTTTCATATGTCGGTCCCAATGACCCAGTCCACATATGCTGAATTTTGGAGAATTTTATCTTAAGCCAGTAAAAACTTAGTTAAAATTGTTGTAGTTGTGTGTTGCAAGTACAAAAGTACCCATTAAACGCAAACCGAGGGTGGATTTGAAAAACTGGGTATGAGGTGATGCTTACAAAGGTGCCTTTTATCATAATTTATTGGTCTTATGCCGGGCTTTTAAAAAAAGTTGGATTTTGTCGAACTGTGTAATCAAACTAATGAAAAGTTTTTCTTTAATAGGTCACATTGAGCATCAACTGTCCAAACTGTCGATGGTAACTACTAAGATCCAAAAATCTGTACTCTATCCAGGAAGATGCGAGTTCAAACTATTCCCAAATCCGACCAAGTTTTAAGCTTCGAAATCTGTGAAATATTGCTTACTTGGGTTCGTTTCGAGCTTTTTGATTTGATAATTAGATTTTTACTTCGGAGACTTACATTACAATTTGGGATGCAACTTTTTAGACGCCAGCACAGTTTCCCGCCCCCCCTGCCTGCCTACCCAACTGTCTGCCCAACTGTCAACGAAAAATAGTGATGACAGACATTTCCATTGATTAACTGATGGGCCTTAAGTAACTAAAATTGCATAACATTCGCCTTTGTCTTTGTTTCGGTTTGGGGAATTTTTGTTTTTTGCCTAGATCTGATGTTCAATGCTAATCGAATGTCTGTCAGTCAGCCAAACCAAGAGCAAGACCAAGACCAAGACCGAGACCAAGACCGAGACCGAGTCGGAGTTATTGTTACGGTTATTGCAACGAAGATGGAGTTGGCAGTCAGTCGGCCAGTGGCTGCTTTCATAATGTAAGTAAACAAATGAAATGTGGCAGCGGCTTCTGTGCCCCATGATGATAGGACTATATATCGGGAATGTGTAGAGAATTTATTGGTGGCTCTGCTTGTTGTGGCTTATCTCATTAGCTGAGAACATTGTGTGACAATTTGTTGTCTCCTACTTACAATGGGTCGGCTTTGTTCAGCCTCACCGCGGCTGCTCCGCCTCTGGACGCCGTTACATAGTTTTTTTTCCCCTCTTGAAAATTGCCCATAAAGTACAAAAATGTATATGTACTCGTATGTGGCCGTTGGCAACACAACAACAACATCCATTGAGCCAAGTTTCAGGCAGCTTACACTTTTGTCGTGTTCATTTTTTGTTGCCGCACGCAATTTGGAATTTATTTGCACAATAATTGGCAAACTGAATCAATATAAAACGCTTGCGGCTGCTCACAAACAATAAATTAACATTTGCCACTTGAGCAGCGAGGGCCAGAGGGGGGTAGGTAGAGCGAGATATCTGCTTGGGTCATTTACCAAAAGGTAATCGAAATTGAAATGAAAATTGAATTGTGCGAAGAAGAAGACACCGCACGTCTGTGTATACCCATGGTGTGTGAGTTAATGGGAGAACAAAAAAAAAAAACAAAGGTGGACTTGATACCTCGCCCCAAGTGGTACATTTTAAAGAACATTCCGAATGTTTTTTCCAAACTTTTTATAGTTTCGTAACGATGTTTCTATGAGCGTGAATGATCTTATTAAAAATCGAGAAGTCTAAGCTAACTACGTTTGTGCTGATTTTTAAATATCAGAGATTAAGACCGCTAACACTAAAATCAAAAACACTTCTTACTTTCCACTAGGGCTCCAGTGTGAATGGAGTCAAGTTGCCCTTTGATTCATGTGTAAAAAAACGTTTAAGTTAATCAACTCCGAAATTGTTCTGGTTCAAATTAGTCAGCTCAAATTCCCAGTGACTCCAAACAGATCAAGCTCAAATAGATCAAGGTTCAAACATGTAAAGCTCATGTGGTTCATTAGATCAAGACAAGTCACAAAATGACTCGAACTAAAAAATCTTCAGTGAAAAATTGGGACTGAAAGAATTTAAAAAAGACAGGTATGTCAGGATATGGTGTGATTAACTGAAGCCTCCTCGAGCAAAACAGAAAGGATTGGCGAGAACTTATAGCAGCGGCCAAGAGCGTTAAGCAGTTTAAATCAGGGCTGCAAACCGGTTCGGAGTTGAACCGCTCCGGAGTCGGAGGCTCCGAGATTTTTTGGAAGTCCGAACCGAGAAGGTTAATTTTTATTCGCCCGAACCTGAACCAGAGCCGGAGCAAAAATAGTTAAAAATGGGTTCGGTTCAAAAATTATAAAAAAATTTTTATGGATGCTAAGTTTGCCATTTGCCAATAGATCAAAACGCACACTAAGAAAAACTGTGACATCAATTGTCCTTTTTCAAATTTAACCTGGAATTTTAAAAAAATCTCTAATAAACAAAAAATGTTTTTCGAAAAATATGACATACAAAAAATGTAAAAACAAACTTTTCTATAAATAAGAATATGCGAGATTTTTCTGATAACACCGGAATACAAAAAAGACCAACTTTTTCAACGGGAATGATAGAAAACTTTTCTTAATTTTTATTGGACGCTGAATTGAAATCATTTTTCCGTTTTCACCCAACATTTTCACATTAAGTAACGTTTTCAAACGAAGTTTGTTTTCATGTTAGCTAGATCGAATGACGTTATAGAAAACCCAAAAACGACACATAGTTTTGATTTTGCTCATATACATACATACATTTGCATAGATACAAATTGTAGGATTTAAATATGGAATGGGGTTATATTTTTAAAAAATCAATTTTTTTCAAGTTATTTAATTTTAGTTTATCGACCAAATATACCTATGTAAAGTTTGCTATCTTCTCTGTTGCAAAAGCTTGTAACCCTGTGTAATTAGGTCGAACTTTTCTAGTCACTTTCTTAAAATTAGTTCAAATTTACTTTTGATTTTAAAGTAAAACATCCCATAATCGCTTAAAATTATTGAGTTAATATTATATTTCAAATATCACGGCTCTGAACTTTCAAATATGTATAAAATGATTAAGGTTTTCCAATTAACATGCATTTTTTTGAGTCAGGGAAAACAATATTATTCCTGAACCCCGGTTCGAACCTGGGTTCAGCGACCTTCTGAACCCGCTCCGTGAACCCGAACCCAAAAAATTTCAAGGGTCCGAACCCCGGAGTGAACCCCTCCCGATTTTTAGAAGGTTTGCAGCCCTGGTGTAAATGTTCATATCGGGCCTAAGAAGAACAATGCTTCATATTGAAGAAGAAATGAGTCTATATATTAGTAAAAATTTATAGAGTGCTTGGATTGGATATTCCAATTTTTGCTTCTAGCTTCATTTATGAGG
Organism: Lordiphosa clarofinis; assembly: GCA_018904275.1. Taxonomy (NCBI): domain Eukaryota; kingdom Metazoa; phylum Arthropoda; class Insecta; order Diptera; family Drosophilidae; genus Lordiphosa; species Lordiphosa clarofinis. Next base: position 693,117 of record JAEIGQ010000090.1, on the reverse strand, counting down.
ATCATATATTGCAATTTAGCTACGCTTAGGGATGAGCGGTGGGTAGGTACGCTGCCCTAAATTTTTGATTTGTGGTTTCCAACCCTGTTGAGGCAATATCTTCTATTTTTCATAGCTGTAAAGCCGAGGTGCTCATTCGTCGCATTCGCCAACAACAATATCGCTCGGAATGGCAATATCAGATGTTGCAAAGATGAACATAGTCAGAAATTAATTTGAAACAAAAACTTTCTTTTCAGTCAAAGGATAAAAAAATATCTGGTCTGCACCTGGACTCGAACACACGACCCTACTTCCATGAGATAAGAGATTATCCCGCAACGCTATTGAAACCTCCGGCATTGGTCAAAAAAATGAAAACCTCTTTTGGCTTGAAGCTCCGGAGTTAAGCTTGGTACGGAGATACCCGCGACTCCATATAAAACAAATGATTTCGCACGGATTTCGCAAGTTGCTGTTTTGTGAGTCGGTCTGGAGTTCACGCGCGAAATTGACATATCGATATCACAGCGTTGCCACCCGACGTCAACGTGTTACACGATAGTCACCCTCTAAAATGAGTAGAACAACTATACAAGAACATTAAAAAGGCTGAACAACTTTTCATTGGAGGAGAAGGTGGCCCTAGCTCATCCATGAAACGCATTATGATAGCGGGTTGACAAAAATTATCTGTTTAATTATCGCAGTATCCATCGCAACTTAAGAAGGCAGCGATGTGAAGTGTCAGTTGGCTCCACTCATGTCGTTTTTGACCAACTTGTCGGCACAAGGAATGTGTGCGTATGCCATGCATATAAAGAAATAAGTGCTGATTCTCTTTTCAAGAAAGCCTCATACAGCCTCATACAGCCTCATACAAGAGGTCTGCTGATGAGGAACTTGGTCCAGCACACAGTGATTTAATTGTGGACGACGGCGATTCCGTATGTCGAACGATTGAGCCGCAGAACTTTTTAATGGTCAGACTTGGGACTTCTTTGTCGCCGCAAGTCGTGTACAACATCTTCTAATCGATGCCGTTGCATTATAGGTACATAACATCGAGATGCCATGGCCAAAACAGTCGATTCTGCCAATTGAGCACCAATTGCCTATTGGAGCAAATTAATGAAAAATTACAATTAAAAGTCACGATGAACCTACGAACAATTTATTTATTTGAGATTTATTTGCGTTTTACATCTGCCTCCACTTGGATCTTCACTGCAAGTAAGGATTAACCTAACACTGCCGAACCCTAGGTGCCTTCAGTACCGCTTCTTACAAATCACATAAAGCTATTGTAGCAAGTATTGCATCATTAAATGCCACCATAACTATTCGCTGTTAACTAGTTTAAATTTTCCCGCCAAATTAAATTTGAAAAAAAACAACAACTAAAGATGAGCGACTTATTTCGCACTTGCTATCGACGAAATAATTTACAGAGATTTCGCACACTTTTCGCAAGTATCTCCATACCAAGCTTTAGTCGTAGAAATGTGAAACTCATTTGGATAAATGTTGAGGAATATTGAAATCAAAACTATGTTGACCTTGGCAGCTGTAAAAGGATTGTTCGCCTTTGCCCCACGCGCCCCTGACAAGCCTTAAAACGAAAAATAAAGAATTTTGTATGATATGCAGTATCTACTATATGTAGTGTCTTTGATATTAGTTACAGGTAAATGGGTTATTTAAAACTATTTAACGAAAACTATACCAGGATCAAGGCAAAAGCGCAATTCATAGCTAGGGGACATCCATGGTAGTAAGACCGCTTAATGCTTAAGGAACTGCCTAAAACCATAGATGACCAATGGCAAAAAATATAGTCAAGATCATAAAGACCGTTACAAGCCAAATTCCATGACTGACTAATCGCTTAATTCCAGAAAGAAAAACAAAGAGCATCAAAAATTGTAATAATGCCAATTAAACTTTACTCCCAACCAAGTGGAAAATTATGCCACCCTTAATGCATACGTGCACTTCACACCTAGAGGATCTCCATGCTAACAAACCTGTTCTTAAGAAAGTTCTTTTCAAAAAATTTGGGGTTTTTGGAACCTTTCAATCTTCACTATCTATCCATTTACTCGTCTTCATGACAAGCTTATTATTTTGCAAATTTTCCGGTTGGCTTTCAACTATTAAATCTTCACAACAATCTGAACGCATTATGATATTTTGCAAACTTTTGCAATTTTCTTTGGACCGATTGACTTTCAATTTCCATTTACCCGTCTACAATTGATATTTATTCAATCTTCTTAATATTGTAAGCTTATATTAAAAATTTGAAAGTTTCGCGGTTTTTGGACCATTTAAATAAAAGTTATAAATAGCTGTTCTGCTATTTGGGGCTACGACGAATCTATCAAATCAAAGTTTATTAAAATCGGTTAATGTTTTTGACAATTTTGACCCACTTCACATTTTGTACACACAGAAAAAAATTCGCTCTAAGTCTACAGAAATCAAGCTTATTTGTTGAGAGAGTAGTATGTAGTAGAGTAATCCCGCTTTTTCTTGAACCGTGAACAGCGGGTGTCATATTATGAACATTTTGTGTTCACTTAATGAACGGCTTGGTCATGTTTATGGAACATTTTGTCCTCGCAAAATAATTGCTGAAAAAAAATGTTAAAAGTAAATTAAATTAACATTTTATATTAAATTAGTTTTCTTTCTGATTTTTTTATTGACTTTGTCTCTTTCTCAAAGTACTTAATGTAAGAGTCGGCATTGCAACCATCACGGCTATCGACCTCGCTCAGAACATTGCGGCGAATTGCATTATTAAGGCAAAGCTTCGGTGACTTTTGTTAAAGGCTTTGCCTTGCATGTTTTATATATGGATTATTGTGGATTCTAAGCTCCGAACATAATTCGAAGCCGAAAGAACTCGTACAGCTCTCTATGTAGAACATACAAATATTTATTTGTGTGACTTAAACTTCAAATTTCCGTTTACCTTTTACTCGACTAGCTCAAAAGCAAAATGTGTCAAGACAATTTGATTGAAACAGGAACAAGCCCCACTTCCTTTTCCTTTCTCCAAAGTCAAGTACAACAACTAAGCCATGTGCCAGCTTCGTGTAAACTTGCTGATTGACATACATAAATATGAAGATTCTAACTGTTTTTCCAAGTATTTGTTTTTAGAGTGAACTGATTTTTTGTCATATGTCGATAGGAAAACAAAAATAAATATGAAAACTTTTCCTGATATTTTTTTATGGTGGAAAAAGTGTGTCAAGACGAAAAAAGGCAGAAACAAAAATGACTGAAAACATACACAACATTAACCTTAATGTTCCAATAAGCTGTCCAACTTTGCATTAAAGGCGAAGGAGAACCCATCCTCTGAAATCCCAAAATGTTCGCTTAATAGCGCATTTCTGCCCACTGTTCGCCTCCGTGTTTGCCTTCTGTACAATGTTGCTTTTCGATTAAAGTGCGAACAAAGGATTATTATGGTTGAGCCTGAAGATTTAGTGTTCATTAATGATGACTTTTTGCTTTTCACACTCTTCGCTTGGCTTTCCGCCAGGTAACTTCCGCTCAGATGAGTCTTCAGATGTGATCAGCAGGACAACACTGTGAGTGCCAGGGCTTTGCCTGATGCTGAGGCGTTGATAAGACGCAGATACGCCAGACATAACTTAATTAGTACATTTGAAAGCAAAACAAAAATTATCGAAATGTGAGTGAGTGAGTACGCGTGGATACGCCCGTCCGTTACAGCCATGGCAAAACAATCAAAAGGTGAATTATAAAAATAGACATAGAAATTAATTGCCTGGGCAGCGACGCAACGCGTCGCAAAGTCAACTGAGCAGAAAGAAAAAGGCGCGGCATGTTGAACGCATCTTTGTGGCAGCAGCAGCTTTTCAGCCTTAGCATCAGATAATAAATTAGCGAGACAAGACGCGCCTTCATCTTGGACCCGGCTAGACCTGGACTCGCAGCCGGAGCCGCCTTTGTTTTCTATTTTGAAAGCGGCAATTCATTTTCGTTTTGTCAGGGCTGCAACTGCAACTGCAACTGCAGCCAAACTTAATTGTTGCCCAGTCGTCAACAAATCAAAAGCCGTAGGCCCCAAGAGTGGACATTGGTCAATGGGCGGCTATTACCTGGGCCGCATCTGCTGCTCCGGCATTACTCAATGTCACCTCCAACGCCGCCGCCGCCGCCAAAAGAGGAAAAAGAACTTGTGCGCTGATCGTCAATTAGGTGGAACTAAGCCACTGGACATTTATCTCTGCAAAACTCTAATTGTGAAGTATGGCCACTATCGAGGGTAAGCATTAAAGGAGGAGTAGTCGTCAGTTTGAGTGACTAATTGCCCAGCGATTGCGACTTATAAATAGAAGACTGCAAAGTCAACACCTGCCCCTTGCAGCAACCTGATGGTTGCCATTTGCCAAATCTAATTTCCAGTTTGGCTCACAAAGTGTTTCCCGCCTGCCGCTGGCCGCTTACCTCTTTTGCCTGGTTGAAACTGCTGCTGCTGCACACTGCAAAAGATACAGAAATCAGAAATTAGAAAAGTTGTGCAAAATTCACATGCATTTATCTATAGGAGTGGTGAAAGCAAAAGAAGTTGAAGAACTTCCTTAAGATATATGATCACTTTAAGTATTCAACTTTCTTTTGATGGGAACTGAGTACTTTAAGCCAAGTACTCAGCAAGGTAAGTTGTACTTAATGTGACTTTCTATTGAGCCGAATTTATGAACATTTCAGAAATAAAAGAACTAAACTGAGTTGCCCCTAAATATGCCTTAATTGTTGTTTTTCGTTTAACTTTCACTTCTTCAGATCGTCATCTTCATTTGTCAATTGGAGGAACTGGTCATTAGATTAACATCTTGTCAGTTTCAGCAATTTGGCTAGGAAGAAGAAGGGGTCTATAAGTTGGCCATTAATCTTACTTTCATCTAAATCAAGCACTCCTAAGCAAAGACTTTTATGATGACCTTGCAATGGTATTTTAATCTTTTCCATACTGACATTTAGAGTAAAACAGGAAAGAAAGTATAACGTTGAAAAATTTAAAATAAATCTAATCTGACTGTAAGTAAAAGTAGTATATGTACCATTCATGACAAACCTTTAATTCTAACCATCTCTGAGTTTTCATTTTTCTATTTAACCTACTTTAATAAAATAAAATAAAAAATAACGGATTTTTATTTTAAAAATAGGCTTAACTCATAACTCCTATTAGCGGTAAAATTGGTGCTTAGCCTGATTTTTGCTGTGCTTATTGCATGCAGCTAAGGAGTATGAGTCAGTTTGCGCGAGCGTTTTTGTGTGTGTGTGCCTGTGTGCGTTTGTATGTGTGTGTCTGTTTGCAAGTGTGTCTTAATTGTACAGAGTATTTTGAAGTCGGGCCACTCGACTGCAAGGGATTTACTTATTTTATGTTAAGGGGGTATTCTCCATGTCGAGGCTGTTTAATGGACCTTTTTTAAAAAAGAATATTATCTGAAAACGCAAAGAGTTTTTCCAACTCTGTTTTTTGTATTATGTTTCAAGCAGGGCTCAATACCGGAACCGAAACCGGAACCGTTAACCGAAATAAGCCGTTTCAAATCGCGTACCGGAACCGGAACCTGAACCGATACAAATTTTTTTTTGAGAACCGAATACCGTTATTATTGGAACCGATAAAACCGGAACGAAACCGAAACTTTGGTACTGGGACGGTTTCGGTTTTTTTTTTACGCTGTACCTAATTATATTAAGAGTGTGCAAAAGTATGTAACTAAGAGGAATCATTCCCAACCTTAGAAAGTTCTTGATCGGCATCAACAGCCGTGTCAATATAGACAGTGCTTATATAAAGCAAAAGCTAGTGCAACTGTTGATTTGTTTGCATACTTTGCACCAAGGTAAACAGGGAAGATAGTAAATTTGTGCACTTGCACTGCAAATATAAACAAATTCGTCCTCTCTAGCAAAATCGCACTTAAATGTATTTAAAAACATTAAAACTTACTTAACTGGTGGTCAGATTCCTCCAATAAGAGTTGTACATCAAACGGTCAAACTAATCGTAAAAATTCTAAAATTTTTATAGGACCTAAGATTATTATATATGTAGACAAAAAAAAAACAAAAGATTGAAAGCCCAAAATATTGCGAAGTTTGGAAATGGAAATGTAGACGTGTACACAGTAGGAGTATATCAAACAATTAAACACCAAAAAACAATTATACAACTAAAATATATGAGAATTGGTTATTCCCAAAATTGTTATGAAGATTTGATAGACTGCAATACATAGTAGAGGGTAAAATAATGTGTAGCGGACTACTGTCCCAAAAATCGTAAATTTACAAAATTGCATGAGTTCAGATTATCATAAAGATATGATAGGAGTCGGTCAATCGGTTTAATCGGTTAATGAGACGTGTTGATCAAACGGACCAAAAAATTGCAAAATTTGAAAATTTTATAACGATTTTTATTCTCATGAAGACGGGTAAATAGACGGATGGTGAATTTTGCTAGATGAAGATTTGATAGATGGTAATTGTCAAGTATGCTTCACAACGCACGTCGGGTACCTGCTAGTACATTATTTGTCATTTATTAGCATATAATGTAATCATTAGTTATTACATAATAAATACGTAAAAAATACGATATAATAAGGCCATATAATTTTGAAATGTGAAAACATTAAAGTTGTGTTGATTTTTGATTCTTTTTATTAAACAGGAATAAAATGATTCAGATTTATCTCAGAATTTTGTATTTATTTTTCTGTATTAAAAATAAGTAGTACTTAAGTATATCGGTGAGTACCGGTACGTACCGGTATACCAAAATAAAAATCCGGGTACCGGAACCGAAACCGAAAACCGAAATTAATTGAAAACCAAAACAGAACCTTTAACCGAAACATTCATTTCGGGACGTACCGGTACTGGAACCGGAACCGAAATTCGTTTCGGGATTAAGCCCTGGTTTCAAGATATTTACTGCTTCGATACGAGACTGTTTAAAAAATTCTCGGCCGTCAAAGTTACAACATCGTCGCTTAATATATATTATCTTAGGCCCTTAATCTATCTATTCTGAAACGCACAATGAGATCTGAGCAAAAACACAGAAGTTATTCACGAAACAATTTTTCGTACTAATTATGTTTCTGGTTCTAAGCGAAGAAGCAAATCTAATATTAACATACAGATAGGAGGAACGTTCATAGATAATAATTTTGTGCAGAAAGATTAAGACCCGCAGACATATCCAGGAGTCGAGGTTGATGTTATATATCTGTTTAGCAAAAGTTGATATGTGCTCAGTCCTTTTTTAACATTCGATTCATGCCTACGGGAAAAACCGGACATTGGACTCAAAACGGCCAACGTTATAAGTGACGGGTTATAGTGCATGCTCACAGAGAACAATTTATTGAGAACGCAAAAGCTCAATGAGTTGAAATTGTTCCATTTTTGGGAACAGTTTGGTTTATTTGGTCCGTTTTCAGAACATTTTAACACTGATGATTGCATAGGACAGGTGTGGGGGATTACTCCTTTGGGTGGAATAGGGAACGGGGACATACCTCTTTTGATTGGAAGGAAGCGAGGCAGGCTACTTTGGATATGGGCGCGCTGCTCTCCACCCACCCATTGTGCCATAGGAATCAGAAACACGCTTCAACGACCCACTTCTCTGACCGTTCATTTGTTCCAGAAAACACAGAAAATTTGGGGCTTGCTGAGATTTGAGCCCGGTACCTTATGCACTCAACGTATGGAATGACGCACGACAATTCAGCCATTGAACAGCTTTGCAGATGAACGTCTAGAAGGCTACTTATGCTGTTGGCAGACAGAAGAAAAGAGAACCAACTCGTACTTGAAACCGGTGTTGTTGTTGTTTAAAGTAATATTATCGTTGAGAACAACTTTACTCATTCCATGAACATTTAGAACATTTGTTCTCAAAAATTTTGAGAACATTCTGTTCTCTTTAGTTGACGGCAACTTATTTTCTGAACACCCCGTGTATATATTGAGTTACAATTACCAAAAACCTCTATGCCATAAAAGAGCTTTGGGAGAAGGTAAGCTTTAGCGATCAATTTTCTTGTCGTTGTGGGTATAAACTGCTTAGGGCCATTTTCTCAAAAGTTGCGGTTAGATTCGGGCCGGTCAAATTTGCCGGACGGAATAACCTGCCGGTAAGTCATTTGGTTTTCTCAACAAGACTTGCCGGCAGGTTCGCCCGATATCGATAGATTGCTATCGCTGCCATAGTGTGACCAAAATCTGTCAACGAATCAGCTGTGTTTGTTTTGGTTTTCTTAATTCTATTGCTGTTGCTGGTTATCATTTAACGAAAAAAAATGATATGACATGCTGAATTTGTCAACCTGAATCGTTAAAAAAATTTGACTTCATCCAGAGCATTAAATAATTAGCCCCCTCCTTGTACTCTCTTGCTTTATTAACTCGTTGCTCAGTCTAGGATTATGTCGCCATGTTGGCCATTGAGTTGATACCGTTCCTGGTGCTGGCAATGCGTGTGGATAGTATTTTTGTTATGGTGCACACGTATCTGCAGTTGGATCCCAATCAGTATGCCACATCACAAGGCCGTTGGCCTAGTTGATCCTTCGATTTCGCAGACGGCGGGTAGTGAGTTTGCCTGCCTTGCGGTTGGTGTCATTTCAAATTTTTCGGCGCGGCGGTCAAGACATTTGCCATTGCGGCGGCTGCCATTCTGCTGGACTTTCTGTTTCAGATCGCCGCATGTCTCTTCCTGTCTCACTACCTGCCTCCCAATTTCATTTCGTGGATGCAACAAATTCGTTTATTTATAAACATTTTGGTTTGGCAATTAGCAAAGTAAATAATTCAAGTGTTTGACACAGCTGTGTCTATCGAGTGAAAATATCGATAGTTTTATCGGAACTTGCCGGCCGGTTAAAATTTGACCCCCTCGTGAGGCTGCGGTTAAAGTTGCCGGCTAGTTTTCGCCAAAAACAGCATGAGACACTCAAATTCGGCTAACCTGCCGGTAAGTTTAACTAACCGGACATTGTGAAAATGGGCCTTAGTCAAATTTAATTGTCTTAAAATCCCATATGTTTTTCCAAGTGCTTGGTTTATATGATCATCCCATGTTAATGTGTTGTTAAATGTAAATCCTAAATTAGCAGTCTTTTCCACATAGTCTATATTAGTACTGTCAATTTCAAGCTTTTGCAATGTGTCTGTTTTATAATATTTCTTATATATGACTAAGCACTTTGATTTTTTAGGGTCAATTGGGTAACAACAGCTTGGCTTCTATCGTTCAGGTACGACTTCATCAATTTTACGGCAGTATCCGAGAAATGATATAGGATTTTTCGCTATTTACATAGTACTTCATGGTTAACTGTGTCAAATGCTTTGCTATAGTCAAGAAGCGTTATGAAAGTCCTTTGGTCATTGTCAAGTTTGTTACGTATGTGCTCTCCAATTTTAGTGACTAAGCTTCGATTTTTCCTCAACCTGGACTGTCTATCGTTTAATAAAAATTTCTTTTCCAAAAACACATTAATTTGGGATGTCATAATTCATCTAACGCTTTGGAAAGGAAGGGCAGTATAGAGAAAGGTCTGTATTCGTTATTTCCTTTCGGAATTGGTAGGACTTTAGCCATCTTCCAAGCCATTAGGAAACATGAAGTTGTCAAGGCCGTATTAAATATGAGCGTAACATGTACTAAGATTTTTGGGAGAAGAATTTTTAAAAATGTTGGGTCAATATTATCTAGTCCTGTTGCATTTGATTTTATTTTTAGAATTGATTCTAAGACTTCACACTGACTGACACACATGAAACTAGACTACAATCACAGCTGTTATTTATCAGGGGGTTCAGGTACGATATATCTAAATTATCAGGTACTAGTGGCTGTACGAATTTATTATTAAGTTCACTCAAGTTCATCATATTGAAATTTAGGTATACGTTTTCTAAATTAGCTGTACGGCTGAGAGCAAAAATTTATAGATATTAAAGATGCCACATGTGACGCAAAAAACGATTTTTCTTGGGAGCTGATATTGAATCCAACAAAAAAGTTTGTAAAAGATGCGATATCTATATAAGTAGTGTCTTTGATCTCATGTAGGAAAATCTCAAAATTTTTTTCGACGTTTAATTGGCTTACCAGATTAATGACTTGCATTAATATTCTAAATAGAATTATTATAATTTGTCACAATGATTAACCTGGCAACCCCAAAGAGAATTTTTCAGACAGAAAGACAGTCTTGTACAGTTTCACTAGCAGACGGACATGGCTATATCTACTCGACTCTAAATGCTGATCAAGAGTATATGTACTTGGTGATTCGTTGCACAAACTTATTAAACTCTGTGTACCTTTGGTACAGATTGTTGTGGTGAACGAATGTGATGTGCAATCATAATTTCTAACTTTTGTGATTGAGATGGATAAACAAAGTTAAAAAAGATAATTTTAACGCTTACTATTTCTTTGGCCAATTAACTTTTTTTGATGGATGATGTTTGATTTTGGATGATTGATGGGTGTAAAATTATGAGGCGTCTTTTCAACTAGTAAAAATTATTTTCGAACAGGATATTTGTATGACTAAAGTGTGGCTTAGCCTTTTAGCAAAAAATCAGCTTGACTGATATTTCTTGAAAATCAAATTGATTGACACGATTTGGTTGACCCAGACGCGCAATTGAATGCTAATAAACCCATCGCATAAAAAAGTTAAATAAGAAAGCTCACGTCTTTAGGTATTTATCGTTTGGGATAGACGAAGCTAGTTTGGTCTCATTAAAACCCATTTTAAATGCACAAACTGACCACAAGTCCATATAAAAATCAATCAATGAGGAAATTCCAATGTCTTGAACGTTTTTACAGACACTGAAATTTCTGCATCAACGGTTTCAAAGAACTGCATCTGCTTTCTTTCAGCACTTGCATCATCTCCGTTATCTAAAGTGTTAATCTGGCACTTAAAGAAGACTTTCTCTGAAAATGATCCATCAGCGATAAGCGCTGATGCACCTGACCAATGCACAAACAATGGACTCTTAATTAAAACATTTCTCCTAATATTAATAGCAATCAGTTCAAAATGCATAAAACGAGTTTTTGAATTTCATGTTTCATTTTTCATGATTCTGATGATTCTGGTTTTCCGGCACAACACACACACTCGCACTCGCCTGTGTGCATGTGTGTAGGAAAGTTGCTGCGTAACGGTAACTACCAGTAGGTAGGCATGCTGGTGTGTGTTTACCTGGACCGTTGCTTGGAAAGTCTCTTCCTCTTTCGTGTTCTCGGAGAAAGACAATGAGGCACTAGAAGCAGCGCTCGGGGTAATGGGAAATTGATATATTCAATCGAACTGGAGCTCCACACTAAAGTGGAAAGTGCAAAAGCAACATTTCTGCTGTGGTGTGGTCAAATGGATATTTGCATGCCGCCATCATCATCATCACCATCGTGCATGCTGAGTAATTAAGATAACAACAATAGCGGGGCGAGGCAGAAACTGCAACATGGCCATAATTAAAGTGAAGTGCCAGAAGAGAAAGAGACTCCAAGATCCGAGACAGTAATCAACAACAGCCACAGTAAATGAATTACTTGACCGAATTGCCATAAAAAGCAGAAAAACAAAAGACTTAAGACACAAACTCTTTCGCCCAGAATAAATGAGAAAATCATTTTCCATTCAAATTTAAATGAAATTGCTATGCAAATGCTGCAACGCCTGGCTGAAGATTGAAGGCGCTCTGGATTTCCAATGAATTAAAATGAATTTGAATTCTGTGTGCAGTTGGAGTTGGAGTTCGCACACTCCAAAAAACACACTTTCCCAGTCGACTCGGAGACATTTGCATACGCATGACGTCTAATTAGCCTTTTGTTGCCTCATTAAAACAAAAACGGCCACCACAAGGTGTATGAACCCAAAAGAAAAGCCGTTCTCCTCATTGTTCTCTGATTTCCCCCGCCCCCCAAAAAAACAGCGACGTCAGTGCAATGATATCATTTCGTAGCCAACTTGAAACGTGTCGAAATCAGTCGAAAAAATAAACCAAAACTTGAAATTGACACTAAGTGTGAGGGGAGAGACCAGAAATGGGAACACTTTCACACATTGCCCCGGACAAGTGGAGTTGTTAGCCAGCTCATTCTTTTTCGGCTGCTTCTATTTGAATAACACCGAAAGAATTTCGTTCAACGTGCTTGTCATCATTAATCAAAATTTGAAGGTGATCATCGGGGCACTAGAAAGTGAGGATTTTCAAGAGAGTTATGTCATTTGAGGGTAAAAATTAATATTCATGAATGGGAATGATAAAGACTAGACGGGGGAAACGAGTAATTGGTGGTTTAAAGTCAGAACAATTCATTGATGAAATGAAGAATTATGAGCGATTGAGTAAAGTCTTAATTTTTAATCAAAGAGTTTGCGCAAGCAAGTAAGAGCGTTGTAGTCGTGTGGCCTGACTCCGAAATACCCTGTACAATTGAGACACACATACAAACATGCACACTCGACTCACAATATAATTGGAAGTTTGGTGTTTTGGCTCGGATCTTATTGGGATAATCCTAAGCCAAACAGAACTCAGCGATTTGTACAAATTGTTGGAACCAGTTGAACGTTGTACTTTCACATATTGCTAGTCTATAGTTAAGAATAAATTTCTACAATTTATTGGAAAGTTTGTTATTCAGTAACATAAACGCTAGATGGTTAATTTAAGAATCATGCAAATTCCATTTCTATTCAATTTATTCCCATCTTTTAAGCAACTCACTGAAAGCTACTCCATTCTTTGATCAACTTCTTCATTACCCCTTTGTGCGCATTCATTTGCCGCCCTAATTCATTCTGATTTATGAATCTCCATATTCATCTGAGCCATTTTCCGGGTCAACTACTGTTGTTTGGTTTTCTTTGTTGCCTTTTGCATCCGCCTGGATTTCTTACTAGCATTTCATTGGCGGCCCATTCTTAGCATAGAGCTTACTGCTTTTTTTTGTTGTTTTGGTGAATAATTTTATGGCCTAATTGGGGGAACGAAAGTTTGAGGCTGGAGCTAGACATTTATGGCCGCGTCATTGTATACAAATACAAATTCGACGGCGACACTTTGCCCCACATTCTGGTTCTATTTCTCTTTAAAGCATTTTGTTGTTCTTTTAATATGGCTTATAAGGCCCCGAATATGGTAAGGGAGATGAAACACAAACAACCGTTGAATAGCACAGATTCCTCGGGCCAAGCGAGATGGGTAAGATTTTGGACGATTTAAAAGAAAACGAAAAGATTTCAGCTGGAACGCTGGAAAGTGCCCGCTCATCGTCAGCGTCATCATCGCCAACAGCTTTGGTATAATTGCCCTGGCCGGAATTGTGTTTGGAACAGTTTTCGTTCTTTTGCCAAAAGCATTCCAAGCGAGTGGCACTTGTTCGCACCCTCGAAACACTCGCCACTCAGCACTCATCACTCGAATCGCTGACCATTCAACAACCACTCCAAACTGTCTGAAGTTTGTTTTGGTGGCTCATTATTTGCACATTTATCGTTATTGTTAAGTTGTTTGCGAATCTTTATCTTCTTTTCTATTTCTTTTTTGTCAAGCGTCGCCTTGGCCTAGAACAGGTGCAGCACACAGATTCGAACAGATCATTTGACCCACTTACGAAATTCGAAAAAAGCGGAAAAGTGAGCACAAGAATTATGCCAGCCAAGCGGCACAAGCCAAAAAGGGGCAGACGAAATGAATGGACACGGAGAACAAAAAGAGGGAGAGGTGGGGGGACAGACAGAGGGAGGGGCATGGCTAATGAAATCCGAGATGCTAATGAAAAATCTTCATAATGAGTGGAGAGCACTAAAAGAAGTCTATTAAATAGTCAAGTGTGTGAGTGAACGAAGCGGTGAATGAGTGAGGATTATGGCTAAGCTATTGAAATTATGGGAAACTAACGGTAGATGGCGCCTGAGGTGCTACATAAAAATTTACTTAAGCCCATTTCACTAAAGCTATGCGTGTCCAAAGGAACACTTTGATGCACGTTACATTTTGCGCAACTTTCCCTTAAACGCTTCGGTGCGTAGGAGAAAAATATCTTAAGCAATATTCTCAGTAGAATTAGTGAAGTCTAATTGTTGAATCAACTATTTGAAGATTTTCAAAGATGGGTAAAGGTTTTTAAGATCCACAAACTCCTAATCATTAATTCTAAAATATTTCTTTGAAAAGAATATAATGGATTTATGAAGCTATGCATTCACCTTTCTACTCAGTTATAGCTAAGCCGAATTGCACAATTATGAACAAAACTTAGAAATATAATTTTCGATGTAATAAAAGAAACAGTTTTTTTATCCGAGTATTACTTTTGGACCTTATTTTCTTGATACAAGAGTTTTGACCGCTTTATTCTAAAACTTTGCTAGCCTTGCTCTTCATTCAAACCCAATTTGAGAACAAATATAGCTCGATTTTTAGTATACAAAAACCTTTAGCTTTTAATCAAACTGTAGGTTCTACATTGAGAGAAAAATTAATAATTTTCGTACCCTAATCAAGAATTGTCAGTTTCACAACTTCAATAAGCCCAAAAATTCTTGATTTAAGTACGGAATTTCTTGATTCAAAGGCGTTTTCCTGATTTCAAGAACGTATTTGTTATGTGAGGCACGGTTCGCGTTTTTTTTTTTCAAACTTTCAGAGCTCAAAATAAGCATGATCTAGACTTATTTATGTTAGGTAGCGCAAAGTTAGAGCTCGTTTTTGCATCAAGAACGAAATGATTTGATATTAAAACAATTTGTTCTTGAATCAAGAACTTTATTTCTATTTTGGAATTTTTAACTCTGAATTTCGAATTTAAGAACGATTCGTACTCAAATTAAGCATTTTCTTATCAAATTCTAGACCGAAACAGGATAAAATCAAGAGCGTTTTATTAAGACCGAATCGTTCTGCTATTTTTTGAGCTTACTTTTCTCCGAGTATTTGGCTGCAGTAGTTGGTACACGGACAAGGAAGTTACAGCAAAATGCCACAATGGGGGTGCCCTAGAAATCTGAACAGATTTTGGCCCCGGTTGGATTGCAAAATGCCCATAAAATCAGTCGGTGTCACAGAACTTCACGAGATTACATTTTTTTATTCGAATATCTTCAAGAAGGAATAGAACCTCTTTCGCAAATAAAATGTCCGATTTTCTTGTGAGTTAATTTGATATTTAAGGTAACTTTTTTTGATGGTGTTATATGTTTTGTGAATTATAACTTGGCAACCCTTAGCCCGATTGTTACATAGATGGCGCCACCATAGTAAGATGTGTAGTTATTTGTGTAACTAACTTTGTATAACTATAATAATATAATACTACTAAATACGGCCGAAAGCGCGGGCAGACTCTCAGGTCAGCGATGGCACATGCCACTTATCGATAACATGCGATTAATATCAATAGGTAGCTGTAGCTATCGCATGAGGGAATTGATCGGGGATGCCACAAATGGCATGATGTAAACTATCCAGAAAAATATTGTTGTTTACATTTTCAAAATTGGGTCATAAATTTTGCTGTCTTCTAATAAACACGATTTTGAATTTAGTTGGAAAAGATTTCCGTGACATCTTCACTTAATTGATTCCGAAGGCACGAGCCGGCCCGTTGGAAAACAATGGATAAGCTCTACACTTAGAACCTTACCCAGGAGTACCGGTTTGATTCAGGTTTTTGGGTTCATCGAACCGGACTCAGAACCGAACCTTTGAAAATTGTTAACCTACCAAGCCAAGACCCAAAATATTTTGCAAAATAACTTTTCTCAGATTTTTCAGAACTTATAAAACAGTGGCCGGCATAACACACATGCTCAATTTGACCTGGCGTGTCTGTGTGTAGCGACGCTCATATAGCACTATTTTTTTGTTGCAAAGAGAGCAGAATAAGTTTGTACACTGTCTGTGTCTCAGCATCGCAGCCGCACAAAAGATACGGATTTGCCGGACTCTGTTATAAAACTAGCATAGTATCGGAATCGGAGTCAGAGCACAAAGCATTACAAAATCATATCCAAAATTGCCATATTACGACTTCGATCAAGATATAAAGTAAAAGTCTAGTTGTTAAATGGCAAAACCAATACATATATTTATTAGGGCTTCAATTCATCAGATTCAAGGTTTTTGGCTGTATATTTTGTTCAAACCGTGGTTCAGCTCAGGCTTTACCCAAATTTTAAAAGAAAATGGACTAATTGGTTAAACATTCAAAACAATATTTAAATAATATAATTCTTCATATTTGAAAAAGCCGGTTTAACTTAGACTTGAGTCGATGATGATTTAGAAACTTCGAAGGTCAAAATAATATGACTAATCATTTATTTTTTTTAAGACAACATTACGGAGCTAGCAGAGTGAAATATTTAGGAATCATGTTAGATACAAAACTAAACATCAAAGACCACATAAACTACTCCTTAAAAAAAATAAACATCTTAATCCGAACACTTTCCCCATGATAAACAAAATGTACCTGTTCAGATCAATTTTTCAAGTGGCAATATTTTATGTTGCCCCAGTTTGGGCTGATATGGGAAAACGACACATCGGTAAACTGAAACTTATAAATACATAACTTGCCCTGGCACCACTCCACTTTTGACTGACACCAGAAATCAAATGTAGAGATAGTTTCTGAAAAACTGGCTAGACAACAACTCAATTTTAGAAATATATGCACATACTCAACATACCCTCATATTGTCAACATAGCTTAAGTCCTAGATATAAACATAAATCAAAAAAATATGAAATTAAAAATAAAATCTCAGGGCTTTTTGGAAATAATTTCTCCCCACGTACATATATGATATATTCAATTCCAATTATAATATGAGTCCATAGTCTAAGTGGAAAAAGTGAAATTGCTTGTTACTCTTTATTTTGTAATTACAGGATCGCACAAGTTTTTGATTTTAAGCGAAGAAAAATAAAATTGAATTGAATTGAATTACGGGGCTAGCTTTTAATTTTAAAGTCCAGACACTTTTGAATACTATGAACGATAACTATAAGGATTGAGGTCCATTTGGGACTTGGTATACTGGACGCTTTCTATCTTATTTGCCTTATTTTTATCAAGAAATAATGTACGAATGATTAACAAAATTTCATGAAACTAACTTCAAACAAAAAACTTAGGTTCGATAAGGAACGGAACCGTTCCGAGAACCGAATTCAAGACTTTCAAACGGGTTCGAATCCCCTGACCGAACCTTCTTCAGAACATCAGATATTTGTAGCTTTGCTTATAATAAATAAATAAATAAACTTGAATCAAGTACGAACGGTGTCAATAGTACGGTAAGTACGAAAATACTTGATTCAAGTACAAAATCCTTATATCAAGTACGATTTTTTCAATCCCAAAATACTTGTTTGAAGACTGTTTCGGTATATTTTAAGTACATTTCGAACTATTATAATATCTTTTTGGTAATATTATTAATTTGTTAAAGTCTTAAATACAGCCCGATTTACTCTCAAAATAAGCGCAAAAAGGTTCTTCATCGAAGTCTAATAATTCAAAAGTCATTCATGTTTGATGCAAAAAAATACTTAAAAAAATGGGTACAAAATGTTCTTGGACTAAGCCTATAAAGGTCTCCATATAATACCAAAATCCAAAGGAAATGAATTAACCAAAGACCAAGATGTTTATATGTACTGTAGGTTGGAAATCTACCCACACTCCATTACAAAGTGGTTTAACCAGAAGGGAATTTCAAGAACAGAATCAACGTAAAATAATTCTCAGCTTTCGTAGCACACTTTTTGGAGCTCGCATAGTAAGTCTATTCTGTATTTAATCCAAGAAATTTTGTACTTGAACTAAGTACAATCTTTTCTTAATTTTTAAGTCTAACTGTTAGGACGAAATGTACTTGATTCAGGAACGTTTGTTCTCATTTTATTAATTTTAACAGTCGTTTTTTTATTCTACTATATTTCGTACTTAATTTAAGTACATTCAAGAACAAAACATTCTTAAAATTTCAAGTACAAAACGGCATAAATTCTATCCCAATTGGTCAAGAACTATCCCGGTCGTTTTTTTCTGAGTGTACTGTAGGAAATATTATGAGATTCACCTTTCCACACATTGTTGGACACTTGGTATGGACATTTTTTGAATGAAATATATACAGTTTTTAAACGGTCCAAGTGAAGATTATTGGTTCATAAACTGTAAGCTAATTACGTTTCTTGACCATTGTTGACTCATTTGGAATCATTTTGGGTTAATTTTTTAGCTCATTTAAAAACATTTTGGATATAGTTTTGTTACATAATGATTTAGTAAAATTTTGGGCTCATTTCGAAAAGTTGTCAGAACCTAGGGATTCTACTTGACCTTTTTGACAAACGGATTATTTTTAATCGACTACCAATTTAATTTCATGTCATACTTTAAAATTTAACATGAATAAAACATCACATCCGTGGTCTTATGGTTATATGTGAAATTAAGTACGAAGAAATAAATAATGTTTTTCGTATCGAAACGCGTAGGAGCAAAATGGGAATTAAATAATGTTTTTATCTCTTGAGCCACAACGGCCAAAGCAAACCCACACAAAGTATCGGAATTGGAGAGAGTTGTGATTTCTAAGAAAAGGTTAAAGAATATGGACTAATCTCTTATTGCCAGCGAGAAGTTCGAGTAAAGGTAGATGGAGTCAGTCGGAATTTGGATTAGGTAACATTTTATAAAAACAGCAGAAACAAAATGTAAAAACCTCAACAAGATTAACAAAGTGGGTTTACAAATATGATAAATTTTACTAATTCCAAGCAGATTGTTCACTTCTAAACTCAGTTTAAATATGGTTTCCTAGGTTAAAATTACAATAATCGGTAAACGTAAATCTGGATGTTTCTCAAAGAAAAAACAGCTCTAAATAAAAAAGAAGCAAAACTGTAGAATTATTCTGTCATCTTTACTTAGTTACTTAGATAGATTAATCCGTTTCAATACTCTAATCCTAGTCTCCGTCTTGGGATAACCAAAATTCAATGAGTGCAATATTGAGGTCAGCACTACGATAGTTCAGACTGTACCCAGAATTCCTAACTTGCATTGGTACTAACTAATTTTAGCTTCAGAATAAATAAAATGGCAAAATAATTATGAAAAACAGATCTTTAGGTGGTAAAATTGTGTATCATCAAAAAAGAGCTAACAATTTTGCTCAATTGTAAGAAACATGTTTGCACAACAAGTTGATTTCTTCAAGTCTATCCTCTGTGCCCATTCCCGTTCTCCCAACTGTAGCTCAATTTCCGCTTGGCATGCCGATCAATTTAAAGTAGAGCAAAAGCCAATTTAAGTTGTTTTAGATTTTAAATGTATTTGATTTTTTGGGTCACTTTTTGGTGACTGATTGAGCTAATCAGAGTAAGAGCGAGAGAGGGAGGGAGATGGGTGGGTAGAGAAATCTCAGGTTTAGAGTGGAAAAATCCGCCTTTAATGAGGAGAAAATGTTATTTTTTGTTTTCGCTGATACTGATGGATGGATGATGGCTGATGATGATGGTGGTTTGTGGCATTAATTAATCGTTGATTGCAGTGGCGGCAAATGCTAATGCTGCGGGGCGACTGTGCGGCAAGTTCGTTGTCTAAGTCTTTTGTGGCTGCCGACAGTGCGACGACTGCGTTTCAGGTGCCATTCTGGGCTGTCTTCTTAGACGCTTTTTTAATGGTCCCAAAGTTAGATTTTTTGTTTTGTTTTACGATTCGATTATAAAAGAACAAGTCATTTATGCAACATTATTACATTATTTCCGGGCGGCCCAAAACCATAAAGACGTAGCTTTTTTTTGGTTTTCGGTAGTTGTGGTTCTTGTGTGTGCGAGAAGACATAAAAACAAACGCCGGCCTGAATGGGGGCTAACTTGGACACTGGTGCTGCTGCGCTTTATTTTTTAATGCGTTTCTCATGCTAGCGGCCCGTTGCTTTTTTTTGTCTGCTGTCTCTTTTTTACACTAAATGCTTTCCTAATGAATTGGGTGACCATACAACGAACGGCGACGACGGTAATAACGGTTAATTGCGTTAATGACTTTAACAGAAAATATAAAGCGCAAGCGTTAATAATACAGAAAAAATGAGCAGAAAAGTTGAAGAAACATCCATAGTGAGGGAGAGGGACTGAGAGCTGGGTTGGTAGTTAAGTGCAGTTTCCAATGAATTGAATATCCTCCCCCTTATTTGCACTCGGTTCGATTGAAGTTCGTTGCCTGAGTCTTTTGTTTTATGTGAATGTTGTTCATAATTTTAATGGGGCAGTGGCATGTGGCCAACAGACCACCCAAGTACGCAGTTCTTCAACTCACTGTTCACTCTTTGATTGATTTTCACTTGTTTCGTAAAAAAAATATGTATGTACAAAATTCAAAATTTACCTTCTTCGGAAAATATTGCACAGAACTTTATCTTTGCTTGTTGTTATAATCCTTTTTTTGGGGCAAAAAAAAATTACTCCACCGACTTGAATTGGATTTCGGATGGCGAACACTTTCACACTTGCTTGGGTCACTTGCGCGCGCTCTGCCCTGTTTGTGACAAGGAGTCGGAATTCAGAGACAATCTTCTGCTGTCTGATATCTGGCCACACACAAAACACACTGCGAGTTCACTTTAGAGAGGAATCTCCTCTTCAAAAAAAAAAAATTAGTTTATGCTGCTGCTGTTGTTGCTGCTGCGGCTGCTGCTGCTGTTGTTTGACTCGACGACGCTGTTAGCACTTGAATTGCATCACGCGCAATGGCTGAGTTGCCTGCTCGTGCGCCACTTTTATGCCTTTCCCACTGGCAGAGGTCTCCAAAGCGGCGGCAGCAAAGAACGTAGCAGAGAGAGCGCACAAGAACAGAGAGAAAGCGGCCAAGACCATGGCCATGGCCAAGACATGCAGAAGAAGCGGCGGCAGCCGCAGCAGCGACGACGACGACGGCGACGAAGTCAACGGCAACAGCAACAGCATTGCAGAAGAAAAGCCCGAGGCCCATTTCTACTTCAGACACAAACGAACTCACGCACGCTCTAGTGAACGAGAGCCGAGCCAGAGCAGAAGAAAGAAAAAGAGAGCGAGAGCAAGGGAGCGCGGTGCTCTCCACAAACTTGTAGAGTTGGGGCTCGACCTCAAGCTTAACAGCCAAACCCAAAACTCCAACCGCAGCCGTAGCATTGAACTTGCAAGTTGGCGGGCGACCCAAGCAACCAAACCAAACCAACCGAACGCCCGAACAACCGACCGACCCCGATCTTCTTCCACTACATGCAAAGGCACCTGTTCCAGAGCCAGCCTTCTGCCATTTGCATGTGTGCTACCGTTTCGAGCTCTAATTGATTGATCTGTAATTGAGACATGCTGAACTAAAATGGCATGCCATCAAATCAAGTCAGGATAACACACAATTGTTTCAAAATGGCAAATATTTTGTACGTGGGGCGGCATCAAGCTGTGTATGTAACAGTCAGAAGGAAAGAGATCCGACCCATTAAAAAAAATTTATTCCTGATTATAGTATAAACGTGCATGAACCTCAATCTAAGAGACTGTGTGAGTTAGGGCCACACATTTTTGTAGCTAGTTGTACACTAAAACAAAATGAATCGTAAAACCAGCATTTTCCGTTTCTTGACTCCAAATTGTTGATTTTTGAATACCAATTTAATCGTATTAACAAAATTAACCAAACTGCAGACACTTTTGATTTCTGCTGCGCAAGTTTCGTTTGTGCCTCTTGTGTTAGTCGGGCTTGGAATTCGAACTATATGTTCTTAGGCAAATACTACAGATGTGCTGCCTTTAACGCAAGCAATGAGGACGTCATTATAGTCGTGTTTAGTCTAAGGTCCTCGAGTCCTATGGAGTAACTAACGAGAAGGCCAAGCTAACTTCGTCTTTGCCGAAGTTTTAATACCCTTGCAAATGTTTTTATACAACAGAGTTTACGAACGTCAGCATTAAAACAAACCATTTTTTTGATAAAAGCCACTTTTCGGCCGATAGTTTCTATGGCAGCTATAAGATATAGTCATCCGATCTTGACCAAAACTTCCAAATCTGTGTAAAAGCGTATAAAACTAATAATTGTCGAAGTGGAAGGCGTTTACATTAAAAACAAAAAAGTTTTCTTACAAAAACCCACTTTTCTACCGATAGTTCCTATGGCAGCTATAAGATATAGTCATCCGATTTTGACAAAAACTTCCAAATCTGTGTAAAAGCGTATAAAACTAATAATTGTCGAAGCGGAAGGCGTTTACATTAAAAACAAAAAAGTTTTCTTACAAAAACCCACTTTTCGACCGATAGTTCCTATGGCAGCTATAAGATATAGTCATCCGATTTTGACAAAAACTTCCAAATCTGTGTAAAAGCGTATAAAACTAATAATTGTCGAAGCGGAAGGCGTTTACATTAAAAACAAAAAAGTTTTCTCACAAAAACACACTTTTCGACCGATAGTTCCTATGGCAGCTATAAGATATAGTCATCCGATTTTGACAAAAACTTCCAAATCTGTGTAAAAGCGTATAAAACTAATAATTGTCGAAGCGGAAGGCGTATACATTAAAAACAAAAAAGTTTTCTTACAAAAACCCACTTTTCTACCGATAGTTCCTATGGCAGCTATAAGATATAGTCATCCGATTTTGACAAAAACTTCCAAATCTGTGTAAAAGCGTATAAAACTAATAATTGTCGAAGCGGAAGGCGTTTACATTAAAAACAAAAAAGTTTTCTCACAAAAACCCACTTTTCGACCGATAGTTCCTATGGCAGCTATAAGATATAGTCATCCGATTTTGACAAAAACTTCCAAATCTGTGTTAAAGCGTATAAAACTAATAATTATCGAAGCGGAAGGCGTTTACATTAAAAACAAAAAAGTTTTCTTACAAAAACCCACTTTTCGACCGATAGTTCCTATGGCAGCTATAAGATATAGTCATCCGATTTTGACAAAAACTTCCAAATCTGTGTAAAAGCGTATAAAACTAATAATTGTCGAAGCGGAAGGCGTTTACATTAAAAACAAAAAAGTTTTCTCACAAAAACCCACTTTTCGACCGATAGTTCCTATGGCAGCTATAAGATATAGTCATCCGATCCGGTCGGTTCCGACATATTAGCAGTGTGCAGTAAAAAGAAGACTCTGTGCAAAGTTTCAGCTCGATAGCTTTAAAACTGAGAGACTAGTTTGCGTAGAAACAGACAGACGGACAGACAGACGGACGGACAAAGCTCAATCGACTCAGCTCGTCGCCCTGATCAAGAATATATATAGTTTATAGGGTCGGAAATGAATATTTCTATGCGTTGCAAACTTCTGGGCAAAATTATAATACCCTTTGCAAGGGTATAAAAAGTTTTAAACAAAATATGTATATATATTAAATTTGCTGTTCTTAATTTGAATTAGAATAATTTTTGGGTAAAGATCAAAGAGGGAAATGTGTAAATTTAGCAAAGTTTATTTCTTTTTGTGTACACTAAAAAAAAATGGAACGAATAATTTGAGTACAAACGCTGTTGAGAAAAAGGAATTCACTCGTGAACTTTGTTTTTGGAATCAATCAAAATTCAGTATAGTACTCGCTTTTATATGCGAGGGAAGTCAGAAAAAGTAACTGAACGGAGAGAGTATACTTACAAACAAAAACAAGTAAGAGTGTTGCGGTCGAGTGCCCCGACAGCAAAATACAAAAAAATTTGCGTTTTTACAGAGAAGAAGACAGTTTTTCGCTGTTTAAAGATGGAGGAAGAGGAATTTTCGAAATCTGAAACAAACTCGATGTGGGTACAGTATTCACCTACATACATGCCAAAACTTGTGGCTCCATCAATTACAGTATCTGAGATCGACGCGTTCATACAGACAGACAGACGGACATGGCTAAATCGACTCGGCTGTTGATGCTGATCAAAAATATATATACTTTATAGGTTTGGAAATGCTTCCTTCTCCCTGTTACATACATCTGCAAAACTTCATGTTCCCCTTTTTCCCATTTTTAATGGGAACAGAGTATAAAAGTGTCAGGGTCGTTAACACTCACGAGGCATTGATGTGAAACATGATGCTTAATTTCAAAATCTCTATGGTATATAAATTTGCAATGACAATGTTTCCAAGAAGAAAACTAACACGGTAAAGATATGCCAAGAACAAATTCATTAGCTTCTGTGTTCTTCCTTCTTTTCTATAAGTCCGTCAAGAACTATAAAGTCTTGTTAAGGCACTGTCAAGATACTGTTAAGTCACTGTTCAGTCTCTAGTATTTCAAGTAACCGTGAAGTCACAGCTTAGTCACTGTAAGTTCAAGTCACTGTGAATTCACTGCTAAGTCACTGTTAATTCAAGTCATTCTTTAATCATTGTAAATTTAAGTCACTGTGAAGTCACAGCTAAAGTCATTGTTTAGTAACTTTAAATTCAAGTCACTATGAAGTCACTGTCAAGACACTGTTTAGTCACTGTTTAGTCATGGTCTAGTCACTGATTAATCACTGTGAAGTCACTGTGAAGACATTGTTAAGTCGCTGTCAAGTCATTCATTAGTCACTGTTAATTCAAGTCACTGTTTAGTCACTGTAAGTTCAAGTCACTGTTAAGTCACTGTTAATTCAATTGATACTGTGTTCTTCTTTCTTTTCTGTAAGTCTGTAAAGTCGCTATAAAGTCTCTGTTACGTCACTGTTAAGTTACTGTTAAGTCACTGTTAGGTCACTGTTCAGTCTCTATTATTTCAAGTGACTGTGAAGTCACAGCTTAGTCACTAGAAATTCAAGTCACTGTGAAGTCACTGTTTAGCCACTGTCAAGTCACTGTCCAGTCACTGTTTAGTGACTACTATCCCACACTTTCCACCAATTTTCCCTCACTCTTCCTCGACTTTTCCTCCTCTTTCCACCCTCTCTCCCCTTTCTTCCTCTCAACCTCCCACCCACCCTTTGACAATCCTTCTTTGGTTTGAGTGTTTGTGTTTACAAAACAACAAGGCAAGATATAATATGTCAGCGTCACGTGACGCTAAAATCAAATTTAACTCCTACTAATATCTTCTGTACCGAAATTATACATGTTTCACATCCAAAATAATTGTAAATCTAACATTTTGGATAAAAATTGTTGATTAAATGATTTTACCAATTTCAACCTATAAACAAGACAAAAGTCAACTTACTGTTTACACTTTAAATTTTCTCTCCTCAATTTTCCATTGCGGCATTTATATCTGTGGAGTGTGAAATTAGACCTTTTGAGAACCGCAAGTTTAATACACATTCAATACAAGTAAGCTTTTAGTTGCCTGGTCTCAGACGTGCGACGTGGCGCAGTCCTCTAATACGTCTCTTCGAATTTCAGTCCATTTCAGTACGGGCTCGAATCCCCCAGAGTGTAAGTTAGAGTTTTTAAAATAATAAATATAAGTTTTATTAATTCGTTTTTTTCGGAATAAAAAATCCAAACTTTAGACATTTGGTTATTAAATAATAAATCTTTTGGTATAAAAACAGAGACGGAATATACCAATTAAAAATTATGCATTTACCAAGGTTTTTTTGTGTGTAGTTTTACAAACTCACGATTCCAGACACTTGTGATCAAAAGTTAGTTCTTGAATTAAGAATTTTGCACTTGGATAAAACCGCACTTCAGACACCGAACATTCTGGATCCAAGTATGATATTCTGGAAGACTTTTCTGTGTGTTTGAACGCACAACGAAAAGCAGAACGATTTGTTTTAAAAATATCGGTTAACTAATTTGTTTCAATTCTTGAAACAACGATTCTCTCTAGGGAATTCATACTTTTAGAACGAACCGTTCTTACAAGTAAAAACAAAAAAAAAAAAAATAGAGGCAAGCTAACTTCGGCTCGACCGAAGTTTATATACCCTTGGAGCTTGATATATGCCTGACAGTTTGTATGGCAGCTATACTATATAGTGGTCCGATTTCGAAAAATCTTGTTGAAATTATGTAAAATCATTGAAAACTTATAAATACGAGCGTTGGGAGCGATATCTTTGAAAACAAAAAAGTTTTTCTCAATAAGACTTTTTTTCAGACCCAACTTTTGTATGGCAGCTATACTATATAGTAGTCCGATTTCGAAAAATTTTGGTGAAATTATGTGAAATCATTGAAAACTTATAAATACGGGCGTTGGGAGCTATAACATTGAAAACAAAAAAGTTTTTCTCACTAAGACTTTTTTTCAAACCTAACTTTTGTATGGCAGCTATACTATATAGTTGTCAGATTTTGACAAGGCTTGGTGAAATTATGTGAAATCATTAAAAACTTATAAATACGAGCGTTGGGAGCGATAGCACTAAAAACAAAAAAGTTTTTCTCACTAAAACTAGTTTTTCAACCGATCGTTCCTATGGCAGCTATATGCTATAGTCATCCGATCCGGCCGGTTCCGACAAATGTGCAGCGTATTTATACCAAAAGACTTCGTGCAAAGTTTGGTTAAGATAGCTTTAAAACTGACGGAGGAGATAGCATAGAAACAGACGGACGGACGGACGGACAGACAGACGGACAGACGGACGGACAGACGGACAGACGGACGGACAGACGGACAGACGGACATGGCTATATCAACTCAGCTCGTCATGCTGATCAAGAATATATATACTTTATGTGGTCGGAGATGCTTCCTTCTATGCGTTACAAACATCCGGACAATTTTAATACACCCTCTCCAAGGGTATAAAAAATACAGGCCAGCTAACTTCGGCTCGACCGAAGTTTATATACCCTTGGAGCTTGATATATGCCTGGCAGTTTGTATGGCAGCTATACTATATAGTGGTCCGATTTTGACAAATTTTGTTGAAATTATGTAAAATCATTGAAAACTTATAAATACGAGCGTTGGGAGCGATAACATTAAAAACAAAAAAGTTTTTCTCACTAAGACTTTTTTCAGACCTAACTTTTGTATGGCAGCTATACTATATAGTTGTCCGATTTTGACAAGGCTTGGTGAAATTATGTGAAATCATTAAAAACTTATAAATACGAGCGTTGGGAGCGATAACATTAAAAACAAAAAAGTTTTTCTCACTAAGACTTTTTTCAGACCTAACTTTTGTATGGCAGCTATACTATATAGTTGTCCGATTTTGACAAGGCTTGGTGAAATTATGTGAAATCATTAAAAACTTATAAATACGAGCGTTGGGAGCGATAGCTTTGAAAACAAAAAAGTTTTTTCTGAACAAATCTCAGCGTCTGAGTTCCTAGCTTTAATGAAAAACCAAGCATTTATTGTTCTTAGCTTACCTTCTTGTACTTCTAGATCCAATTATGAATCGAAATAGATCTAGAATGGTATTAAGTGCAAACAGTAATTTCGTATCCTATTAGTTTCAGATTAAGGAGGATAAGTTTTAGAATTTTATAGGCTTAAATAAAGTATGCTTAGTTCAATTTTACTACTGATTAATGGATTATTCGTTCTTTTACTCTTTATCTTAGCCAATGTCTGTTTTATATTCAGCCCTAAAATTTTCAAAGACATTACCAAAATGTGCTTACCATATCCAAATCGGTCTTGAGAAAATAGGTCATGCCCGACTGTAATATACTCTGTGGGAAGTGTGAATTGTGCAGCAGAAAGCAGCGCTGCACAATCTTTATATACTCTGTGTACATTTGGCACAGAGTATATAAAATAATTTTGTACTTGATTAAGAATTTTCTTTAAACATTTTTAAAATTTCTTTATTCAGAAACTCCTGTCAGGAGATATTGACTCTATCGCTTTGTTATCTAATTTAAGCCTTGCAGTCCCACAACGCGTTACTAGAAATTTTTATCCTATTTATCTACAGCCTTGTGTAACAAACTACGCTCATCACGAACCCTTCCGAAACCTTTGTTTAAACTATAACTTGCATTTCCACATTTTTTCATCTCAATCCCCTTGTTTGTAGTAAAAAATAATTTATTGTCGTTCCTAAGTAGGCCCTCTTAAAGTAAGACAGAACATTGTTAAACTATAAATAAATAAATAAATAAAAACATAAAATAGATCAAGCTTGTTTCAGACTAAGAAAAGGAGAAAGCATGGCGAAGCGCGGCTGGGCAAAGCAGTAACAGCTAAGCGTCTAACGAAGCTGTGCAAGTTTGTATATGTCAATGTTCGTGTATGTAAGAGGACGTATGTCTAGTATGAGATATATAAAGTTACACATAATCAAGGGTATTTTGTAGTCGGGGCGCTAGATACCTACGAACCTCTGACTTGTTATATAATGAAAATTGTTCTAGCGGTTGTAACGTAGGTTATTAAACCTAAAACTCTAAACATATTAGCACAAGCAGTAAGACAAAGACACTTTTTAGCTACGGGACGGGGGCAAGGTTGGCGTTTACGCTGCTGGTTGCTGCAAAGTTTTGGGCTGAGTATCAATTCAGAAAGAATCATTTCCGACCATATAAAGTATATATATTGTTGATCAGCATCAACATCCGAGTTGATATAGCCATGTCCGTCTGACCGTCCGTCTGTCTGTCCGACCATATGTACAATCAGATCTCAGAGATGGTAAGATAGTTAGAAGTAAGATAGAGGTTTGAGGTACTTGCAGGCAGATCAAGTTTATTTTTAATTTTTCCTACGCCCCCTAACGTCCACGCAATTTTGAAAAAACGTCATATCTCCCACAGTTTTATAGACAGACGATTCGTACCTTTTAGAGATAGTTAGTCATTAGATATACACTGCGCGTCATCAGGTTAGCGCCCCCCTTACACTCACCGGCAATGTTCAATAATGTCTAAACCATTTGAGCTGCAGCTTTGAAATTTTTTGCTATTATACTACAATCAATTCTCTTTAAAATTAAATATCAATGGCTGCTGTAAAAATAAAGAACATTTTTTAATTAATATTTTAGAAAAAGTTACAAAAAAAGTGTATCAAAAAATTGGTCATCAGGTTAGCGCCCCCTGCGATAAATTCAATTTAATTAGGTTGATGACCAATAATGTTACGCTATAACACCTTTTTATTATATTTTAATCATTTTTAAGTAATATTAGTAATGCGTAGTCCCGCCTTTATTTGAAATTACTTCAAAAATTCGATTGGGAATTAAATTGAACAGTTTATCAATATAGTTTAATGATATGGTTCACCAAGCGAGTTTGATACCTTCGACTAACTCTGTTTTCGTACTATATTGCTTTCCGAACCATACCTTTCCTGGCCAACGATCCCCAGACGTTCTCAATGTGTTTATGTCAGGAGAGTATGGTGGACACTCTAGGAGATCAACTTTTGGCCTGAATCCATGACTTCCGGATCGGGCAGTGTGGATTGGAGCTTGTCGTGCTGAAAAGTTACTGCAGGTTTTGAAAAAGGTTTTGGAAATTCGGAAAAGCCGTTTTTAGCACGCCGTTACAGTTATGTGCATTCATGCGCGATGTCAAAAACTGATGCTCGCAGGTGCCATAGTATGATATTGCTCCCCACACAATTAAGCACCCCACCCGGCTGTGCAAGCGGTCCAAGTGATGCTCCTCTTTGCGTAGGTCATGAATATAATAATTATAACCATCAGGTTCTTCCAAATTAAATTTCTTTTCATCTGAAAAGACAACACGTTGCCACTAGGTGGACCACGTCATGTGCGCTCGGGCAAAATGAAGGCGCATTGCTTTTCTAAGCATATTGAGTGGTGGTTTTTTTTTAATTTTTGCCTCTTTAGGTGCTTAGCTTTCTTAATTACTCTTTGTACCGTTGATAAGCTCGCCTGAACACCGGTTTTTTCCCTGGTCTTGGTGGACGAGTCGTGCGAGTTCGAAGCTTCCCTTAGTATTGCTCTTCTATCTGCTTGAGAAATCACTTGATTGTTGCCGCCTTTAAAGTTTTTTCGATAGGTTTTCCTATTTTTAAAAAAATTGGCAATCGTTTTTCCGAGTCTTCCTGTTTTTTCGGAAATTTTATGGTGGGATAGTCCAGATTCAAAGTATGCTTCAATCTTTGATTTTTCCAGCAAAGAAAAAACTGTACCTTTACCCATATTGTACATTTATTTCAAGATAATAAATACTTTGAACTTCACAAAAAATTTGGTGACTGTGATTGACAAAACAAGTGAGATAACTAAAATTGCATTTGGGGGCGCTAATCTGATGACGCAAAATAACTGCATGCATTTTTGGCGAAAATAAAACAAAATAGCAAAAAAAATATAACAGTTCTTCTTTCGCGCCCCATCTTATTATGAGAGAAATCACATATGATGATAACAACATAAAAACAAAAACTTCGAAGTTGCGTGCAATAGGCAAATAGAAAAAAACAAAAGAAGATGAGTGTTATGGGGGGCGCTAACCTGATGACGCGCAGTGTATGTATCGGTTCTGCCAAAGAAATGATAAAGATCGGATGAGCGGTTCTCAAGTTATTAGATAATAAGTGAATCACCCCCCCTCGCACCCTTGCACAACCAACAACACACAATCTTAGAGAGAGAGAGAGAGGGAGAGAGAGTGAGAAACTAAGAGATGAGCTTAGCAGCAGCACTGCATTCAGCTCCTACAGACAGTGTATTATAGAGTATTACAGAGTATATTGTAGTCGGGCTTGACCGACTTTCTCACTTGTATTTTTCAATATTTGTTCAAATATTACGCGTGGCTGGTGTCATTCTGTAATTTTATTTTTGGATTGAGGATTGGATTAAGGATTGTTTGACAAATCATCATGGAAAGTCTTACTCCGCAACAACGTCTCCAAGTTATTCTGGAACAGCTCAATGAAGATCCGTTTTCGGGTAAAATATTGTTTAGTGACAAGGCACACTTCCGGCGTAATGGATACGTCAACAAACAAAATTATCGCATTTGGGCTGACGAGCAATCCACAAAAATTGGTCCGTATTTCTTTAAAAATGAGGCTGGACAAACATAACCGTCAATGAGATTTTGTTACCTAAAATTGAAGCCTGTCCGGACCAGTTAACTTGCGGGCTAGATCTTGTGATATCACACCATTGGACTTTTTCCTGTAGGGTTATACTGAAAAAAAAAATCAATCCATATGGGATCAAATCAATCCCAAGCGGTAATGAAAACAACGTAATCCCGGATATGATTGACCCGATCTGAAAAAAGATTGAGTTGTTCCGACTTTTTTAATCCTAAGAAGGATTACATATATCCCGGGGTAATCCTATGAAAGATTGAATTGTGCAAAAAATTCGAGCACAATTTAATCCCAAAACTGGATCATTTTATGCCTATTCTAGATTAACTTAAGCTCGATATGTAATATTGATTTGATCTCAGGAAAGATAACTATTCTTCCTTTCCTCCGCGCCATGCCATTTGCCATAGGACATCCTCATACATGTCAAAGACCACCCACACCAGTTTTGGTTAATTTAAGACTTCTGAAAAACAAAGAAATAAATATAAAAATTGTTGGCTGCACTGGGACTCGAACACACGACGATTTGCACTGAACAGGAATGGAACGGCATCTCAACGCACACCACCATACCCATTGGTTGTTGCAGCGTGTCTGAAAGGCTACTTA
The DNA here is from genome assembly GCA_018904275.1 of Lordiphosa clarofinis. Lineage (NCBI taxonomy): Eukaryota > Metazoa > Arthropoda > Insecta > Diptera > Drosophilidae > Lordiphosa > Lordiphosa clarofinis. Next base: position 661,435 of record JAEIGQ010000090.1, on the reverse strand, counting down.
TATTTCTTCGCTCTCGCTCTCTTATTTAGGGACATGTGATCTCGAAAGGGATTGTAGTAAGCACATTTGGAATGATACAAGTTCGAAAGGAATGGACCAATCCTTAAAAGATTGAATTGTGTAGAATATCCCGGAAATCGAGATTGAATTTTCAAGCTCGTGCCGGGCTTACTCCAAGATTTAAAAGATTGAAAATATCTCGACGTTTTTTTTTCTGTGTACGTACAGTCAAAAGTCTTCGCCGATAAGTCAGCTTTGATTCAAGACTTGGAAGCCAATATTACTTGCGTTATTCACAAGATACCCGTAGCAATGCTAGAAAGAGTGATTCAAAATTCGTTCATCAGAATAGTCCATTTACGGCGTAGTTGCGGTCAACATTTGAATAAAACTATCTTTAAAAATTTAATGTCAGAGTTCTCTAAGCCCATAATAAAGGTTCCATCATACAATTCCATTTTTGTGTGTTTATTTGTAATTTAAGGGTACTGTATACCTTCAGAAATTTTTTTTAAATTTTTCTTATTTGCTAAAATTTTCAAGCAAATCCGAAAAAACGTTTTATAGAAATAAACAAAAACAATTTTTATTCCCGACTCTCTTATATGAAAAAATTGTTCATCGACACTTGTATTTTTATTATTTCCAAGTTTTTTCTTTTTATTTAATCGATGGAGACTTTTGTAGTTTAAAAGATATTCATTTTTGAAGTTATAAACAAATAAAAAGATGTCCTTAAACAAAGCTTTGCACGCAGGCAATTTCAAAGCTATGTAGCTGAAACTTGGCAAGTGTAGTTCGTATTTATGAAGCTTTTCAAAAATGTCAACATCACACAGATCGAACGTATATATCATATAGTTGCCATACGAATGCTATGATTAATTGAGTTTTGTTGTGGAATAGGGTGACCAGAGTTTGCAAAGTAATTATAACAAAACTAAATGCAGCACTCGTATTTTTGAAAACACCAAAATTTAAGTTATGTTTAGAGCAATAAATTGTGTATCCTTAAAAGCTACATCATTGTTCTTAACACAGAGAAAAAATTATACAGGGGTGTTCTAGAAATCTCTAGAGATTTTCGTATAAACGATTACTTTTCAAACTAAACTGAAACTGCTTTATTTGCGAAGTGCCAAGAATCAGACCGCCTACTAGATTATGTGGCAGGAAAACTGTACGCTTCAAATCTACTTGACTTTGAGCAGGCAGTTTCAAATTGCTCAACTCTTGACATCTAATCTAGTAGCCGGACATTTTTGAACGCCTTAACATATAAATTCAAACAGCTTTTATATGAAATGCTAACGTTTATACGAAAACCGCTAGAGATTTCTGGAACACACCCGATAAATAATTTTTAGCAACAATTACTTAATATTATTAAATAATTTGAAAATCTATAAAATTATAATTTGATTAGATACTGTGAAATGCTTTCCACCAATATCAACTTGAGACTTGTACGACAAACCAAACCGAGATATCACGTTTTTAAAAACCCCTTTTTTCAATTTAACCAACATTTTTTGTGCAATACCGCACATTACGTTTTGGTGGTCGAGATCTAATTTCGAATTTTATTTTTTATTGAAATAAAAAATGAAAAATTGTTAAACTGTTCGGACCATCAATATTAAGCTGGCTCAAGGTCTCGTTATGCTTGCGCATAACTCCAAAAAGGAGGAACACATCACACCACAAGTGAAGCTAGTTGGTCATACAGCTGTTTCAATGGTATCTCTACCATATCATCAGTGACCTTCGCTTGCTTGTACTGGCCCCATCGACTCCCACTCCATGCCAGCGCTGCCATAATCGTTTGGGAATTCATAAACGACTTGACAGCAAAAAACCGGCAGACATGAGAACGACGTTGGTTGCCAGTACCTTGTGTGTGTGTGTGTTCCCCAGCTTGGCTTTTTCTGTTGTGTTAGTGAGAGAGATTTCCTCCCCGCTTCTAACCCAGTAGCCAATAGTTTGAGTACAGAATAGCATTCAAACCGGGGTTTTTGTTGCTTTTAATTGAAACTATTTTCGGTTTATAAAAGATTGACCCATATGACTATATCAACTCCATTTTTGAAATCTATCAAAAATAGTTTTCATATCATCGAAAATAGTTGTCGAAACTTGAAATGCGATTATCACGGAACCACTTTTTCCAAAATGGTTGCAAAAATTTAAAGTATATCTGTTGACCGATTCTCAAATATTACTTTTATTATATTATATTATTACTAGCAAAAAGCCCGTCGCGCTTCGCTGCGCCTTGAACAGTATAGAACCAATATCACAACCAGTTTGAAGTCAATCGTTACAGTCAAATATTTACCAAATTTGAAAACATTCTATAAATTTTTTTCCTCTGTAGAGCCCAGAAATCGAATAATACATACATAGGCTTGAAATCAACGATTTACTACTTTGTTTTTCAGTGTTACGACTTTGCTGCTGCGTTCTTACCACACCCATCCAACCCACACCTCACCCACTCCCCATCCACTTCTTACACAACTTCCACCCGTATCCCACCTACTTTCCATCCACTTCCCGCCCAGATCCAACCCACATCCCTCCCACCCACTTCCCACCCACCCACATCCCACCAACTTCCAGCCCACATCCCGCCCACGAAATCCCGCCGGTAATTATTTAATAATCCAAACCGAGTTTCAAGCCAATCAGGTGAAAAATAGTATTTTGCATGCAGAATTTTTCGGCTATTTTACTTGTGGGCGGGTTTTCCAAAATTGGGAAAACACTTGTCGAAAATTTTGCGTACTAAGCTTGCAAACCAAGTTTCAAGTCGACCGGATGAAAAAAATGTTTACCATACAAACTTTTCAGACTTTTCGAGTGGATTTTCCGGAAAATTGGAACACAGTTATTTTTGAATTTTTCTATAGATCTTTAAAAATGAGTTTGAATCTGATCGGATAATAAACAAAAAAGTTTCATACAACAGTTTTCCGTGAATTTTCCACACTTCCCGGCAGAATTTTCTAAAATCCTTTCTTAGTACTCACTTTCAGCATAAGATAAAACTACTGTGAAAAACTCTGCTTCCTATCTTTTATGGTTTAGGCTGTGCGACGGTCACCAGTCAGTCAGTCAATTAGTCAGGTTGAACTCTTTTATAAATATAGATAATACTACTCGTAATACCCACCATTCTGGTGTAAATCAGGATGGTCTATAATTTAACCATGAATCGTCTTACAAACAAACAACGCTTGCAAATTATTGAATTTTATTATCAAAATGCGTGCTCTGTTAAGAAAGTTCATCGCGCGCTTCTTTCATTCTATGGTCAGTTTAATCAACCCGGGTTATTGTGACTAAATTTCGCAAAAATTTACATTGTTGGACATTAAACCACCAACCCGCTTAGGTAGAGTGAGAACTGAAGAAAATATCGCAGCTGTATCGGCCAGTGTTAATGACGACCATCAATTATCGATTCGTCGCCGTTCGCAGCAATTGGGCCTCTGTTACTCAACAACGTGGAAAATTTTGCGGAAGGATTTAGGTGTGAAGCCTTTCAAAATACAGCTGGTGCAAGAATTGAAGCTCATGTCTATACCGACAAGCTCGCTTCAATTGACGCATTAAAAGACAACATTGAAGCATTTATTCGTGAGATACCGGCCGAAATGTTGGAAAGAGTATGCCAAAATTGGCTAAGCGGATGGACCATTTGAGGCGCTGTCACGGTCAACATTTACATGGAATAATCAGCAAACATTAAATTCTATGGACCGTATTATCGATTCAAATAAAGAAGATTTCATGCATTTTTCTTATTTGTTCTTTTTTTGAAAAACTTTCCTATAGCTCTTAAAAAATCACCCTTCAAATTGTACACAATATATCAAATTCACAAAACATATATGAAACATGAACTATTCATGTTTTTTTTTTCAATTAAGAAAATTTAATTTTAACAAAGTAAATAGATTAGAATTCTTCGTCGCTCTTAACCATCGAATTCTTTATATGCGACGAATGTGAATATTATTTCTGAATGGAGTGTTGAAAACTTTCTGTAAATCGACTCTAGCACATAGGAACTTTGAGCTCTTCTTACTTTCTCCGTGTTTTCTTAAAAATCCTTGTCTCATCCTAATCTTTGATTTGAAATTCATCAGTATTCATGATATTTTTTTGTCATTCCCATCAATAAACTGAATATTTTCGCACTTAGTGCACTTATCTTTTTTTTTGGTAAGTGAAAGGCAATAGTAAAATCTATTTTAAAAATCCTGAATAATCAAATCGAAACCATGGAGCTGCTGAGGTTTTCATCTTTCATGAATTGAGTATTGCACTTATATATATTTCTTAAAATTCCTGCGGCAAATAAACTTCAGTGCTTTTGGCTGTGCAATAATGTGATGGCACTGAAGAAAGTTTCTTGAAGTATGTTTTTAAGACCACCTTTGCTTTGCGATCAACTAATTTATCTTCTGCCAAAACATTTTTTAGAATCACTTGCGAAATATTTAGAGTTGCAAAAATAATTTTTTGGCACACTTTAAAAGCTTCTCCTTGGTAAACTAATGAGTATTCAAACGAATTATTGGCTTAAACAAAAAAGAAGCCAGTCGAGTAATAACAGGTACTCGTCTTCAATCGTAACTATAGTTTTTATCCAAGCAAGGATTATAAATTATTTTCTAATAATTGCTTTTAGTGGATTTAATTTCCTGAATTTTGTTTTGACCACGCTTTCCGACACAACATACTGTTTCATATTCATCGCTTTCATTATTACTGTAGGGCACAAGTGAGTCTTTTGAAATCTGCGGATAGCAAAATTGAATAGAAACAAAGTCAATTTTAAATAAATCAAAAATGTGTGAAACAAATCGTTCATTACGCACTTATGTCTTTACTATATTTAAACACGACTGCATTATCAATACCCAGTTCTGAATTTGTCAGTGGTGAATCAGTCCTGAGAGCTAGGAAGTGCTCCAACTCATGATTGATTTCAGTACTACCTACGATTTTTCATTACTGAAATCATGCCTGAAATCAAGCCTGAAAGATGAGAAGGTCATGACGTAATAGGCCCTTGATGTTTTAAATTCAGGCCTGAAATGCATGTAAAGACAGCCATGACTTCAGTACCTGCCCTTCCAAATCAGGGCTAATTCAGGTCTGATTCAGTACTGAGCGGTACTGAAGGGTATATTGGGATTATATTGGTGGACAACCGTCCACATTGAGTTACTAATTCAGACTTGTCTCTTGTTATCTCATAAATTTGATCTTTAAAGAACAAATGCAAAAATTAACTGTTCAATTTGAATGCAGGAGAACAAGGTAAGAAGGATAAAACTAATTTAGATATTTCCCTATCAGACTGTTAAATATCAGTATTGTGTGGCACATAAGACCATTTCGCCCACAAGAAAAAAATTCATCATTGGCACATACGGTTAAATTGATTTTGTTGTATATCCGTAACCGTAGCGATTATCGCTATTTAATTTTACCGGATGATGAGTTAGTGGTGCATCAAAATGTCAATTTCGTAAAAAATGGCACATTCGATGTTTTCGTGCACAGGGGTCGATATATTTATATGGACGACTTACACTAAAAAAAAAATCAATCCATATGGGATCAAAACAATCCTAAGCGGTAATGAAAACAACGTAGTCCCGGATATGCTTGACCCGATCTGAAAAAAGATTGAGTTGATCCCGTTACTCGTAGAGTAAAAAGGGTATACTAAAGTCGTGCAAATGTATCTAACAGGCGGAAGGAATCATTTCCGACTATATAAAGTATATATATTCTTGATCAGCATCAACAGCCGAGTCGATATAGCCATGTCCGTCTGTCCGTCTGTCCGTCTGTCCGTCCGTCTGTATGAACACCTAGACCTCAGAGATGGTAAGAGAGGTTTGACATGTATGGGACAAACGCTTCTTTTTTCTGCACACAGATCAAGTTTGTTTCGAATTTTGGCCACGCCCCCTCCCGCCCCCGCAATTTGGAAAAAACGTTATTTCTCCTACATTTTTAAAGATAGACGATTTGTACCTTCTAGAGATAGTTAGTAATTAGCAAATTGAATCGATTTGCCGAAAAAATGAGGAAGATCGGATGAACGGTTCTCAAGTTATGAGCAAAGAAGTGAACCAAGCCCCCCCGCTACCCACCCTACAAAAATGTTGCATACTTTTCAGATGTTGACCCTAAGGAACGCAGGAACACTGTTAAACATGTTTTTCATGAGTAACGGGTATATCGAAGTCGGTTAGAGCCGACTTTAACTTATGCTCTCGTTTAATCCTAAGAAGGATTACATATATCCCGAAATAGTCCTATAAAAGATTGAACCCAAAAAGCTGGATCATTTTATGCCTATTCTAGATTAACTTAAGCTCGATATGTAATATTGATTTGATCTCAGGAAAGATAACTATTGTTCCTTTCCTCCGCCACGCCATTTGCTATAGGACATCCTCATACACTTCAAAGTGCACACATCCACACCAGTTTTGGTTATTTTAAGACTTCTGAAAAACAAAGAAATAAATATAAAAATTTTTGGCTGCACTGGGATTCGAACACACGACGATTCGCACTAAACAGGAATGAGACGGCATCTCATCGCACACCACCATACCCATTGGTGTTGCATCGTGTCTGAAAGGCTACTTATATTTCTTCGCTCTCGCTCTATAATTTATGGACATGTGATCTGGAAAGGGATTGTAGTAAGCACATTTGGAATGATACAAGTTCGAAAGGAATGGACCAATCCTTAAAAGATTGAATTGTGTAGAATATCCTGGAAATCGAGATTGAATTTTCAAGCTCGTAAGCCCGCCACGATTCCAAGGTTTAAAGGATTGAAAATATCTCGACGTTTTTATACCCTTGCAAAGGGTATTATAATTTTGCCCAGAAGTTTGCAACGCATAGAAATATTCATTTCCGATCCTATAAAGTATAATTTATATATTCTTGATCAGGGCGACGAGCTGAATCGATTGAGCTTTGTCCGTCTGTCTGTCTGTCTGTCCGGACGGACTGTCTGTTTCTACGCAAACTAATCTCTCAGTTTTAAAGCTATCGAGCTGAAACTTTGCACAGAGTTTTCTTTTTATTGCACACTGCTAATATGTCGGAACCGACCGGATCGGTTCCTAGGAACTATCGGTCGAAAAGTGGGTGTTTGTGAGAAAAAGTCATATGTATTCAAACATTTGCAAGGGTATTCAAACATCGGCAAAGACGAAGTTAGCTTGGCCTTCTCGTTTTTTCTGTGTAAGTATACCCTTTTTAACCTCTTAATTAATTACCATTTTTATCCTCTGCAAGGGTATAATATAAATGCCAGATATGTAAGCCACCAAATTTGTAGTATAAACAAGTAAGACCATTGCAGTCGAGTAGCTCGACTTCAAAATACCCTGTACAATTAACAAACAAAAATTGTTTCGTGAATAACTTCGGTGTTTTTGCTCTAATTTCATTTTCCGTTTCAGAATATTAAGAATATTAAGCGACAATGTTGTAACTTTAAAATTGTGGCTCTGACAGTTTTTTGCGTTTTAAGGGGGTAGGGGGGAAATTTTGCAAATCTGAAACAAACTTGATCTGCGTACGGTATACACCTATGTACATGCAAACATTTGTATATGTATCTCTTATAGTCTCTGAGATCGACGCGTTCGGCTGTTGATGCTGATCAAGAATATATATACTTTAAGGGTCGGAAATGCTTCCTTTTCCCTGTTACATACATTTGCACAACTTTATGATCCCCTTTTACCCATTTTTAATGGGTATAGGGTATAGTACTTGCTAGACTTAAACAAATTTATTAACAAGTCTTTTATTTGCTTTCGCAATTTCTTGTCTTTGTCTTTCCAAAGCGAAAATGAGACAACCGAAAGGCTTTAAAATGTGTTACCAAAGGCAACAGAATGAAATTATTTAAAACAAAGTATTACCACTTCGGTATCTAGTTGTCACTTTTCACCCGAAAGAAAGTTGCCAAAATTCAAGTATTTGTTGTTCGTATACAAGTAACATAAAAATAATGTCTCCAGCCACACGAGTATGTATGAGAAATCATCACCCATTACGGTAGAAAATAAAAACCGAAAATGCCCTTTGATACGAATATCTCATGCCTATTAAAGGCGGCCACACAAAACCAACGAAAAAACCTTTTTAACAATTTTTCGAACTGAACGGAACGGAACCAAGCGGCTTTTTATTTTGAACTGAAAACTAAGTGAGTAAGAAAATAAAACAGCAAAACAGGCAAATGTATAAAAAAGAAGAAAACGACTTGAAACACATATTTGCATTAAACATTAACGGCGCGCTCTTCAGGTGGCAACAACAAAAAGTAGCAAGAAATGAAGAAAACAAACATTAAAGTGAGCTGGGGTCGAAGCCGGAGTCGGACTAGGGAGGAGGGGGCAGTGAGTAAGTGAGTAATGAGAATTTAGCCAAGTAAACTAAACATACGCATACTCGGGTCATTGGCCATGCCTGAGCAGCACAAGCAGCACCAGCAGCTGGCGTTTAACAGAGCTCTGTTAACGTTCTACAGCGAGCTTGTAGAGTTCTCTTTGTAAATGTAATCATAATTCATTAGAGGCCGCATCAATCGGCCTGAACATGTAGATGGAAATGGAGATGGAGCTGCAGTTGCCGAACACACTGGGAGATCTGGATACACGCTGCAAACGGCTGTCTGCCAACGACAATAATTAAGATTGGAACGAATGTGCCGAAGTCGAAGTTGAGCCAAAAGAAGATCGCCGCCGAGAAAGCGTACAGAAATCATTTTAAAACAAGTAAGAGTGTTGCGGTCGAGTGCCCCGACAGCAAAATACCCTGTCCCAAGTAATGTTGTTCTTATAGCTTTGAACTAAATTTATTTTAAAATTTATTTCAATAAATGGGTAGGCGCAATTATGTACATATCTTCGGTGTTTTTGCTCGGATCTCAATTTGGTACACAAAATAGATAGATGTTGGGCCTCACTGAATATATATTAAGTCACTAGGTTAAAACTTAAAAATTGAAGCTCTGACAGTTATTCGCGGTTAGAAGAAGATGGAGGAGGAATTTGCCAAACCTGGAGCAAACTTTATCTGGGTACGGTGTACACCTACATACATGCAAAAATTTGTGGCTCTAACTCTTATAGTCTGTGAGATCCACGCGTTTATACAGAGTAAAAGAAAGTTTTTCGCTGTTTCAAGACGGAGGAGAAGGAATTTTCCAAATCTGAAACAAACTCGATATGGGTACAGTATACACCTATATACATTCCAAAACTTGTGGCTTGTTTTTTGACTTGTTTTAAGATTATTGTAGTGCGACATTTTTCCCTTTGTGCCACAAAGAGAGTGACTTCAATGGTCCACGCCTTTTAGAAAAAATCCTTAGTGGAGCTGGAATTTCGAAACCATCAATGATGATTTATCTTCAGTCATGATCTGTGATCTGTGTCTGGTAAACGCCAGTAACGTCTCAGGGGTTCCTTTTAGCCGCTGCTTCCAGAGACGCAATCCGAGTGTGGGCCAGTAGCTGATAAGTTGATTTATTGTTTGATGTCCTCTGTGCCCCGCAAGGCCGACTGTTGGTTAAGTCATTAGTCTGCTGTCCTTTCTCCGTAGCTGCAGCAGAGAATAATATTCTCAAATATTCTATTCAGCTTAGGCCTTATTCTCTACCAAGCCAATAGATAAGCACTTTTATTAGCCCGAAATGATGTTCTTGAAATTTATTGGGGAGTACTTTAAATAAAGTTGACTGCTTATTGAATACCAAATCTTTGTATTTTCTGTAACAAAGTTGTACAAGCAACAACAAAATTCAAGTACCGCAACTGAAATTTGGACTGGAGGTTAGTAATATACAGTTGCATATTTTCAAAAGTGGTTCAGTGGTTCAAAAGTGGTTCAGAGCCATGTCTTAGAAGTTATTAAAGCTATGAACTTTAAATTTAGACTGTAGGCTGATAATATGCAGTTGGATATTTTACTGGTTCAGGGTCTGCTTTGAAACGGTACAAATGTGGTTCACATGTATAAATATATAAAGGTTATTAAGATATAAACGGGATTTTGTATCCTGTAGATTGGTAAAATGAAGTAGGATAAATTTATGGATCAGGACTGGCATCGAACCAGTTTCGATCCGGTTCAAAACGGTACTCAGAAGCTATTTAAGGTATGAAGCTTAAATTTGGTCTGTAGGTGGATAATATATAGTTGGATATTTAACCACACAACTTCGAACCGGTTAAGAAATGGTTTAGAGCCATATCACAGGAGCTATGAACTGGAAATCTGATTTGTGGGCTGGTACTCTGAAGTTAGCTAATCCAGTCGGCTGAAGTCCACATTCCAGAAAATTATTTTGTCTGTGATTTCGAAAATTTAAATAGACATTTAAAGCCAAGGCTGCAAACCTCTAAAATTTTGCACACGGTTCGGTCCGGGGGTTCCAACCCGTTGTAAAGTCTAAAACCCCTGAAACCCCTGAACCCAAGGTTCTGGTTCGAACCTCGGTTCGCTTGAACATAAAAGCTAAGTTTCCAATTATTAATACTCATTTTTATTAACTAGCTAAAGTTGAGCTGCTTAGTTTGAGTTAATTAGCATTATCAGCCATGCTCTCATTTTCGCTTTAGCAAAAAATTTCCGATTCCAAGTCCAAATTTGCTCTTAAAACCTGTTTTAAATAGCAAAAGCTTTACGGAAGTGAAAATGGGAGCGTGGCTGTAAATCTTTTAAGAGCTGTTCATCTATATTAGCTTTATGATTAGAAAAAGCAAACTTAAGTGTTGAAAAGGCACTGAGATTTTCCATTTCCCTGGTTTTCAGGTACCATTCAGCTCCCGCAATGCGCCTAAGGATTTTTGCCTGAACCTGTCTAATCTTTGTCAGGTGACTCTTCGCGGCGATTCCATAAATTTATAGGCCGTATCTCCATACCGGAGCCAGAATTGCCTTGCAGACTAGGACTTTATTCCTGAATGACAGCTTGTTTTTGGAGTTCACGAGCCACCCCATGAGCCTTGCTTTGGCAGCCACTGCCAGAGCTATTGCCTTGATATGGTGTCCAAGAATCAGGCTTCTCTTCAGTGTCATCCCAAGGTATTTATGGAATAAGTCACCGAAGCGCACTTTTCCGTGTTTATGGCAATGTTCCATCTAGCAGCCTAGTTACTAAACTTATTTAGGTATTCTTAAAGGGAATCTGTATTGAGAACACGTAGTAATACACAATGATTTGTTGAAGATTTTACAACATTTACTCGACATGAAAAGCGAGCGTAATAAAAATCAATTGGTTGTGATTCGTTCAGCTCTAAAGAAGTTCTATAAATTGGAACTACGTTTCAATCAAATATTTTAGATGGAACTGTATAGGGAAATCTGAATGAAAAAACCTTTAGAAGTTAGTTAGCGGTTGCACATTTTGTAGATAGAGTTCCATTGTGTGTGCCTATAATTTTTCGCACAGGAAAAAGCGAACCACAGTTAACCGCCGAGGCAGAGTTTCGAGGAGCGTTTTAGTGGCTAGTTTCTTCAGAGCAGGTGCCAATAGCTGGTGAAGGTGGCTGAAGGATGTATTAAAGCTATTTTTCTAAAGAAAGAAAAAAACTTTTTTTATTAGATGTTCCCAGGCGGTATCAAACCCACTTCTATTCTGTCAAACGGGACTTTCGAACACATTTAATAAATAGAAAGAAGATATAGCCTTTTTTGTCGACCAATGTCTTTGATAAAACAAGCAATTTTTAAATTACTTCAAACTTTAAACGCATTTATCATTCTCAGGTTACACTGTACCGATTTTGATGACGCAAGCAGAAATCGACGCAGAATTGTCCCATTTTGGTCTGACCTTCAATCATCATTTAAAAAAAATGTTTTCCATATAGTTTTATTACACTAAACTACAAAAAAAAACCCATAATCGAATTTTAATGCATATTTCAATGTCCGCCATTTTGTCAAAAAAATCACTAAACTTTATTCGAGGGTCAGACCAGAATGACATCTATACTGATTATAGCCCCGTTTTTAGTTTTTATATCACACGACCTGGAGAGGTGGCATCGTGGCGGCCAGCACTATTCCTTTTTTTTAGACCCCCCCACTTTGACGGCCAAGAGCTTTTTGAACAGCCCTCGTATCGAAGCAGTAAACAATTTTTTGTTTACTCTAATCTGTTTGTAACATAATAAAAAAAACAGAGTTGGAAAAACTCCTTGCGTTTTCAGATAAGATTTTTTTTAAAAAAGATCCATAAAACAGGCTCTACATGAAGAATACCCCCCTAAATAAAGAAAGGTCTAAATGAAAGACTAACTTTTAATAAGCCCTGTGCTAAGGCTGAATTTGGGAAATTTAGCGTTTTCAAGATAATTGCATTCGAGAGTGCATACGAATGCCAATGTTTGGCATTGGAAGCAATGAGCCTACTTAATGGTAAACTTGGCCTTTAATTTTGAAGATTGAATTAAATTGCTGACCACTTTCCGCTGTATTCAATTGTTCTGCGTGTGTTATCATCTGTCCGGCGCGCTTGTCTCTTTTCCAATGGCTTTTGTTGACTTCGGAAAGCTAGTGCCTCTTGTGATTGAGAAGAATGCAGTTGCGACATTCTGACACGCTTAATTTCATTAATTTCATGTAATTGTTGATCTGTTCCGGCTGCCCTAATATTTCATATGTTCGTTGCTGCATTCGTTCGACGGCCCAAATAGCTACCCGTAAGAGTTGTTGGCATCTTTTACTTTAACAAACACACACATACAGATAAGTCTAATTAAAGTGATATACCGATATTTTGGTAATTCACAAAATTTTCACAATAGTTAAACACAGAGTGACACAGATGAGCAAGGAAGTTCTGCAGAGGGACACCCAAGTCAGCTGATTTGATATGTTACAATATATGTTACCGGTTAATCTATGTAGAAACGCGATTCTTATGTAGAAAAAATAAAAATATATTTTTAAAATTTTTTTTTTATATTTTAACAAGGCGTTTAAAAATAAAAGTTCTTGCATTTTGTAGCAAAAAATCGATCGTTTGGAAATATTTTTATTTATTGTATTCAAACTATTGAACCGATGTAAAAACAATGTTCTACTTGAATACTGGCAGCAATAACCTTTTGATTCTTATCTTGATTGACTCTATCACTATCTCTTACAGAGCGTGATAAAATTTGTAAAACTGATTTTTGAGATCACCATTCCAAACTCCACAAAAAACTAGTGTTATGTGAAATATTGTGGCGAACTAAATATTTATCTCATCTGAGTATGGGCTTTAAGGTATTTAAGAATTTTTCATGACTTTGGGTTGTGCCTACCTATTGCTGCTCTCCACCTACTTGGCCAAGGCATGTGTCACAGCTGTTGGTACCAAAGCACCGTTGTCTCAGCTCAGACTCTCTCTCTCTCTCTCTCTCTGCCCGCTACTCTTTTTTCACTGTCTGCTACTCTATTTTGGGGCGCCGCATGAGGTTCTGTAGCTCATCATGAATACCTCATATCTCGTTATGACAGCAGCAGCAGCACGCTTGGCCAGTGGCCAGTTTTCCACATTTCCCTGTTTTCCACACACACACACACACACGCACTCTTGTTTCTTTTGGGCTTGTTCTAAATATTTTTGCCAAGTCAAGCCTCAAACTGGCTTTTACTTTTGCATGTGCTTCTGCTGGGTCTTTGAGCTCCATCAGTCAGCTGATCTCAGTGAGGCAGCCAGATAGCGAGTGAGTGGGACAGACTGCCCCCGTAACCTTTCACCAGCAGAATTCAAAGTAAGCGAATAATCTTCAGTCGATTTCGTTTGTTTTGTTTGCCTGATTTAACTTGGTTTCTGGTTAATTACATTTTATCATTCAACCCAAAGCCTAATCACGGCCAAGCTGAGATCCACCATCAACCGTTAGCTTTCCAATGGGAAATTGATTGGCCCAACGAGATTTCAACTTTGACAGGTTTTTGTTAGAAAATTACACGAGTTTATAATGAGTAGATGATGGGTTGCATGTTAGAGGCCAAGATTTACTTTTGAAACATTATGGCCGGAAGTGGGTTGGGCGGGGGGCGCTGGTTAGAAGCGAACGAAAAAAAAGGGAAAGGAACGTGGAATATGGGGCGAAAGAATGTGCCTGTAAAAGCCATCAATTCGGGTGAGTTAACTCGGAAATCACTTGTTAGCTACTGATTAAGGTCGATCGTTATTTTAAATGCGGAAACTGTTGGGAACGTTCACGTGTTTCCATCGTGGGCAGAAACTATTTGTGAATTATTTTGAAATTATCCAGAATTTATTAAGCCACTTTCAATCCATTTGGGATTCAAATCGGTTCCAAAAAACTTCCGTAAACACAGAGCTTAAGTAAAGAATAAACCACTTTCCTCTGCCTTTTAAAGATAACTCAATTGAGTTAGTCATTCACCTCCGCCCCCTTTCGCATCACCCGTGGGCTCTGTAGCTGTTCGTTTGTCCAAAATCCAGACCCAAACCCATCAGCAAACACGCCACAACGTGGCTAATTAGCACCTTGGACGGCGGCAGCTAAATAAGAAGCGACTGAAGCGCTGACTGCGACTGCAACTCCGACTGCGGCGTTATCCATCAAGTGCCGGGCTAAGGCTGAGCATGGTCATTTATTAGACTCCTCTGGTGATTGCAACGGGCAGCAGATGACGTTGCTGGCGGTGATTAGCTTGGGATTGGGCTAGAGCGAATCACGAAACAACTCGGGTTGAGTGGCAGGCCGGAGCCCATTTAGGATCTAATTAATTTTTCACCAATTCCGAGATATTGTTGACATTTATCTTAATAATTTTTGGCTTCACCTGTTGACAGCAGCCGCCGCAGCTGGGTTGGATGAGGCAACGCTGGCCATTTTGCATTTAGCCAATTTAAATGGATGTTGTCCAAGGCGGAATGAAGACATGCGACGCGCACATCGATCATCATTTGCGGCACGAAAAAAAGTGAAATGCCTAGAAGAACGACGACGACCAAGACGACGACGGAATGGAATGGAGCGGCCCCGCTGGTCATACAATTGCTGGAATTCTGATTTTCTCGCTGCTATTGCCGCGGCCGCTGTTGATGATGCTGATGATGGAGCCGACGTTGCTGGGTCTTGGACGAGGAGGAAGACGTTGCGCATTAGAATTAAGCTGTAACTTTGCATCAAAATTTAATTTATAGCCTGAGTCTCAACGAGACAGAGCCCAGGTCCCATAACATTAGAAGGAAAACAGCAGAAAAATGCACGAAAACAAAATAAGCCAAAAGAAAGGGAGACGAAAGCTGGTTGGAGAATTTGTGACCAAAGCTGGGTGATACCCAGCAACAATAAGAAATCAGCCAATTAATCTAATGTGTTTGTTACGAAAACGAAATTTCCTTTTGTTCAGCTCTTTTAAAAACTCAAAATATTTTCTCAACCATTGCATTTGACAATGCAGTAGTGAGTTATGAAATCGGTGCAATGTATAAAAAGCGGAAACGATAGGTAAAGACGATAGCCGATTTACCAAAGAAATGATAAAGATGGGATGAGTGATTTTTAAGATATCAGCAAAAACGTCCAGCTTGGTTTGCAAACCGATAGTTATTTTGCTGGCTGGGTTTTCAGTAGGTACAGCGTAGAGCTGGCAAAAAATCGATGTTCATGGGCCGAATTTACATCTTCTACACATGTCACAAAAACTAACAAATAACAGAGAGTCTACGACTCAATGAAGCGTTATCCATGCTTGACTGGTCTTTTCTAGACTCATCTCAGGATATTGAAAAATCCACAAAAGCTTTTTACGAAGTTATTTATACTGTGTTTAACCAATTTGTGCCCCTTCGGATTTCTTCTTCTCCATCACGTGCGCCCCCATGGTTCACGAGAGGCTTATCTAATTTGAAAAATATTAAATCTCGGCTCTACAAAAAATTTAAAAAATCCGGATCTCGCGTAGATTTTGCCAAATATTCCGTTGCAAGATCCAAGTTTATGGTCCTCAACTCAGAATGTTATATGGACTACTTCGTCAGGTGTATGTTGAGCTTTCAGGGCGACCCAAAGAAGTTCTACAACTTTGTTAATGCTAAAAGGAAATCCTCTCAATTTCCGCTCTTCCTGTCTATAGATGATGTATCGGGTCACAACGACTCTGATATTGCCGATCTATTTGCAACATTTTTAAAACGATGCTGTTCTGCTTCTGCTAATAATTTTGTCTCTAAGTATCCTTATTCTGTGGCTAATTCCAACTGCACTATATGCCCTGTTGTAGATGCAGATAGCGTTTTATCTAGCCTACGATCAATCAAGTCCTCTTTCAGTCCCGGACCTGACAAAGTTCCCAGCTGTGTGTTGAAACTTTGTGCTGACTCCTTATGTGTGCCGCTTTGTAAACTATTTAACACATCTCTTCAACAGGGAGACTTCCCTAGTCTTTGGAAGCAATCCAATATTATTCCTATCTATAACGAGAGCGCAAGTTAAAGTCGGCTCTAACCGACTTCGATATACCCGTTACTCATGAAAAAACATGTTTAACATTGTTCCTGCGTTCATTAGGATGAACATCTGAAAAGTATGCAACCCTTTTTCAACTCGGCTATTTTTCATCCGATTCTTATCTTTTCCTCGGCAAATTTATTCATTTGGCTGCCAATTACAAACTATCTCTAGAGGGTACGAATCGTCTATCTTTAAAACTGTAGGAGATATAACGTTTTATCCAAATTGCGGGGGCGGGAGGGGGCGTGGCCAAAATTTGAAATAAAAAAATATAAAAATACATGTCAAACCTCTATCTCTTACCATCTCTGAGATCTAGGTGTTCATACAGACAGACGAACAGACGGACGGACGGACAGACGGACGGACGGACAGACGAGCAGACGGACATGTCTATATCGACTCTGCTGTTGATACTGATCAAGATTATATATACTTTATATGGTCGGAAATGATTCCTTCTGCCTGTTACATACATTTGCACGACTTTAGTCTCTCCCTTTTACTCTACGAGTAACGGGTTTAAAAAGGGACCAAAGCCAATCATTTCGAACTACAGGTGCGTATCGAAACTATCGGACATTCCTAAGCTTCTTGAAAAGATCCTGACTCCCCAACTACAACATCTCAACATGGTTTCATGAAGAATAGCTCAATCTCTATGAATCTACTTGAATTTACTACTCTTGTAAACAATGGGTTTGTCAATAAGCAACAAACTGATGTAGTTTATACTGATTTCAGTAAGGCTTTTGACTCAGTCAATCACGAGCTCCTAGTGCATAAATTGTGTCTGCACGGCTTCCCACCAATCCTCCTTAACTGGATAAAGTCGTACTTAAATGATCGATCTCAACGAGTTCGTTTCAAATCAGTACTATCCAGCTCGATTAATGTACTATCTGGGGTCCTCCAAGGTAGTCATTTAGGCCCCTTACTATTTAACCCTTTTATTAATGATATCCCACAGGTCTTATCCCATTCGCAGGCACTGATGTATGCCGATGACCTCAAACTTTGACCCTACGTCTCCTCTACTCCTGCAATCCGATTTAAACTCTCTTCGCACCTGGTGCTCGGTTAATAGCCTTCCTCTATCTCAGCAAGTGTAAATGTATGACGTTTAGTCGTAATCAACCATATGAGTTTGATTATATGATTGATTCCATCCCTTAGGAACGTATCCACAAAGTTGATGATTTGGATGTACAATTTGTTCCCCAGTTATGTTTCAATAGTCATATATCAGTCATCGCAAACAAGGCAATGGGAGTTCTCGGTTTTGTCAAACGATGATCGAAGGAATTTAATGACCCCCACGTCACTAAGCAACTCTATGTCTCACTAGTGAGACCAATACTTGAATATGGGTCGTGTGTGTGGTCTCCATACTACCAAAAATATCAAGATCAACAGGAATCGGTTCAAAAACAGTTCTTAAGTTTTGCTCTTCGAGGCTTAAGCTGGGACTCCACCATTCATCTTCCTCCTAATTAGGACAGATTACGCCTAATCAACCTTCCTTCTCTTAAGAATCGCCGAATTTTCCATAGTGTTCTTTTTATTCATAAACTCCTGTCAGGAGATATTGACTCTATCGCTTTGTTATCTAATATAAGTCTTGCAGTCCCACAGCCTTGTCTACCAAACTACGCTCATCACGAACCCTTCCGAAACCTTTGTTTAAACTATAACTTGCATTTACATATTTTTTCATCTCAATCCTCCTTGTTTGTAGTAAAAAATAATTTATTTTAGTTCCTAAGTAGGCCCTCTTAAAGTTAGACAGAACATTGTTAAACTATAAATAACTAAATAAAAAAAATGTAAGCTTATTTGAAACAGTAGCTATCAGTATGAATACAAATCGGCCCATAGTATAATAAAATTAATTCGACAGCCATTGGTTTTTATTAGTAAGTGCATATCGACGGCACTTGGTTTGAAGGATGCGCGCATGTTTCCAGCTTTGGTGAAGAAACAATCAGGCTCCGTGGAGCAAGCTGGGATCCACTGTAAAACCACTGTAAAATACAAAATAATTGACTAAATTTAATAAAGCGAACATTTTCGGGCTATCTGGGGCTCCCTTTATTAAATTAATTTAAAGCGGTCAAAAAAAACGATAATCACAGAATCTCACAGAAACACGTCGAGCGAAAATGCACGTCCTGACTCTTCTGTTGCTCGGTTACGCTAGGAACGCCCTCTACCGAATCCAGTCGACCCGAAATACAGTCGCGGCGGAAGAAAATCAGTCCTATTACTTACCCGAGTGATTTCAAAACTAAGCAATAAATGGCGCCACTACTTTGGTCATTTGACCAAAATTGTGTTGAAACAGATCAAATTCAAAACTGGTAACTATATTTATACTTAAAGCCTTTAAGGCTTCAAAACTGACGGTGGATATAGCTCGTCATGCTGATTAAGAATAAATATATACTTTATGTGTTTGGAGATGCGTTACAAACATCCGGAGAATTCAAGGGTATAACAAAATATTTTCGGAGCATTTAACAAACTATAACCTTTCAAAATTTGGGAAAGTTGGAATTTCAATATATTAAGTGTTGAAACAATTTTGAAATCAAACTTAATTTGCTTATCTATGTATATCCGCTGTAACAAGAACGTTTCTTCTACAGCTTGGTACATTCACAGTAGAACGCGATCATTCATTTCCTTGGTTTTTTGATGTGAAACATCTTTAATTTCGGTACGGACGATTTCAGTAGGAGTAAAATTTGATTTCAGTGTCACGTGACGCTGACGGACGATTTTAGTAGGAGTAAAATTTGATTTGAGCGTCACGTGACTCTGACGCCAACCATATTATGTTGCTGTCTTTGCTTTGTGCAGTGGCTCGGCACACGCACACACACACAAGATGGTTGGAGTAAAAACTGATTTTGGGGGCACGTGAGACTGAAGCCAACCATTGCTGCTGTCTTTGCTTTGGCTCGGCACACCCACACAAGACGGGTGGTAGGGGCAGGGGGATGATTGGTGATGGGGGGCGGAGAGAGATGCAGAGAAGAGTTTAAGATCACACACCCACTCCCAACATTTCATTTACAGTTCTTTGCCTATGGCTCACCACAACAACAACGAGAGAGCAATATAGAGCGTAAGCCCACAACTTTTGCTGTAAACGCGAGAGGGAGAGTGAGTGCTACTAAGTACTGAAAAGACAGGGCAAATTTTGTTTCTGCGTCGCGTGACGCTGACGTCATTCATATTTTGTGTTGTTTTGATTTGTGCAGTTTCGCGGCAAACACGCACACAGGATGGGCAGAGGAGGGAAGTGAAGAGGAAAGATGCTGAAGAAGGGCAACTGGGTAGGTTCTGGAAAAGATCTGTGTGTGGTCTTGGTGCGATCTTGTGGTATGTCGGAGTGATTTGGGTGGAATCTTATCTGGGCGGGATCTGGGAGCGATATGGGTGGGATATTTGTGGGATCTAGATGAGGATCTGGGTGGGAGCTGGGCGAGATCTGGCAGAGTACTGGGTGGGATCTGGGTGAAATTTTGGTGGGATCTGGGTGGAAATTGGGGTAAGATCTGGGTGGTTTCTGGGTGGGATCTGTGTGGGATCTGGATGAGGATCTGGGTGGAAGCTGGGCAAGATCCGGCTGAGTTCTGGGTGGGATCTGGGAAGGTTCTGGGCGGTATCTGGGTGAGAATGGGGGTAAGATCTGGGTGGTTTCTGGGTGGGATCTGTGTGGGATCTGGATGAGGATCTGGGTGGAAGCTGGGCAAGATCTGGCTGAGTTCTGGGTGGGATCTGTGTGGGATCTAAAAGGGATCTGGGTGGGATCAGGACGGAATCTGAATGGGATCTGGAAGGGATCTGGGCAAGACATGGGCGAGATCTGGGTCGGATCTGTTGGTATCTTGGAGGGTGAAACATCATCATTTATCTTTCGATCAGCGCATTAAACTTCCTGAAAAAATTAAAGAACTCTGCAGGTAGTGATTCTGCTTCGTATTTCTACTCCCAGTTATTTGTCTTCTTTCGAAAGAGTGTCCTTGCTGAATTATATACTATTGAGAGAGCTTGTAATTTGAAAATAAGCTCTGAAACTTATCATCATGTTTCACATCAAAGACTCGTGAGTGCTAGCGACACTCACATCATTTTTTTTTTATGCCAGCCTGCATATGTGTGTGTATAGAATCATGGCCAGCATATACCTCCTGCTTCCTATATAAGCACATTCAAAATAAAAGAAGCTGTAAACAAATCACCGGCCCAGTCCAAGACATTAACTCAACAGCACTAACAACCACAAAACATGGAGGAGGCGGAGGCGATGACGGCAGTCATCACATTCACATGTGAAAGTTGTACAAAAACAAGAAAACTTATTTAGAAAATTACAAAAAACAGAAAAAACGGGCGAAACAGCGTTAACTATAAGAAAAAGTGCTTGCATGCTCATCTCAACGGCAGCAGATCAAGGCATGTCGAGGTGGTTATGATGATTATGATTATATGATGACGATCTACACATGACCCATTTGGGCTGGTGCTAGTGCTGCTGCCGCTGCTGCTGCGGCGGCGCTATGCCTTAAGAAAAACAAATCAAATGGAAGATTTCAAATATTTTTCCAATGTGTGAACAAAGTCAAACAAATCTTTGCCTCAGCTTTCGTTGTGGCAAAGTTCTCTACTTTATTTGGTCAATATTAACATACCTTCTTTGCTTGGCCAAATTTGAATTTCTTGTTGGCCATTGTCCAGATTTTTCTATTTGGTTGCCTTAACGAATTTGCATTCTGTACTAGTTTTTTCTGGCATTTCTTTGCATCGGATTTTCTATTTGCTTTGTTAACGAAATATAGTGCAAACTCTGGCACGTCATTGTTTTGGGGGAAGGGGGACCGTTAGTTTGCCAAAAAAAACAACAGAGAAAAAACAAAATAGTAAATATATAAATAACAGCAAAACAAAGGCACAGACAACGGAAGAGCAAACAAAAGACTTAGGCAACGAACGCAACGGATGCTTCTCTCCGATATAATTATCGCCCTCGGTCCATATTGTTCTAACGTGAAAGTAAAAACCGTTAAGAATTAATATCTGGCTGCCAGATATTTGGCCAAAATTTGCGGAAAAGGCAAAATGAAGAAATAAACTTTTTCTTTTACTGGGTCAGCGTTTGTGGTTTTGGCTCGTTCGACAGCAACAACAACAATAATAATAACAGACAAATCGCATTGAAGAACCTTTATTTCGCATTGGCCACGCACATTTGGCATTTATGACCATATAAACATTTCTGGAGATTTATTGCGATTATCAATATGAAAGTGATACGCGACCCAGAGACCCAGACCAGTTAGCTCTGGCGTGGGCAGGCGTCTGAATTAGATAGATTTTATTCGAACCCAACCCAAAATATGAGGAGACAGTAGTCAGAGAGACAGAGCGAAAGAAGTCGACGGTGAAGATGCCCTTGTACAAGGTGAACGATGCCGAAGATTTGAGTTGTGATACACACTCTAAATCGAATTCAATTTAAAAATTTGTTTTACAACTTTAAATTATGGATTAATTTATTCTCAAATTCACATAAAAACTAAAGATGGACCTTACTCGTTTTACTTTATTTCCTGCACGAAGAGCACGATAGCTCTACCCTGAGTTCAGTGGCAAGAGGAGTACTTTTCATATACGTTTGTCCATCGCTAGACCGAGTTATAATGCGAAATTTACGCCGATATTCGTGGAACAGTATCAATGCAAAATTTGATACACTGGTTATTTGATTTGATCATGGTAGTAGTAGTAGGTTTTATTATTAGAGCGAAGCTCTTTTACGGACGTCAGACTGGGGGGGTAAATCTTGAAAAATTTTGTCTTTGCGACAGATTCTTTTGGGGTATGTCTTTGATTTTGCATTTTGTATTTGCAAAATTAGCTGCTTTTACCATTAACGCGTAGTAGCAGGTGGGATGTGTGTGGAGTGGGATAGTGTGCGGTGGAAGTGGGGGGGAGGTGATGGGTATTTGGTAGAGACCTGGTGGGGATCAGGTGAAGATTTGGTGAGGATCTGGCGGGGATTTGGTGCTGATCTGGTGGGGTTCTGGTGGTGATGTGGTGGATCTGGTGGGGATCTGGTGAAGAACTGGTGGGAATCTGATGGGAACCAGGTGGGGATCAGGTGGAGATCTGGTGGGGATCTGGTAGGGATCTAGTGGGGATCTGGTAGGGATGTAGTGGGGATCTGGTGGGGCTCTGGCGGAGATCTGGTGGGGTTCAGGTGGGGATCTGTTGGGGACCTGGTGGGGATTAGGTGTGGATCTTTTGGGGATCTGGTGGGGATCTGCTATGGATCTGGTATGGATCTGTTGGGGATCTAGTGGGGATCTGGTGGAGATCTGGTGGGGATCTGGTGGGGATCTGCTTGGGATCAGGTGGTGATCTGGGGGAGATCAAGTGGGGATCTGGTGGGCTCTACTTGGGATTTGAAGGGGATCTAATTGGGGCCGTGTGGGGATCTGGTCATTAAGGTCAAGTTGTGAATTCTGTGCTGCAAACTATAATGTTCTTTGTTTGGCAGTGACTTAACAGTGGCTTAACAGTGACAACAGTTACTTAACAGTGACATAACAGTGACATAACAGTGACATAACAGTGACTTAACAGTGGCTTAACAGTGACTTAACAGTGACTTAACATTGACTTAACAATGACCTAATTTTTAATAATTTAACATTTAATGTGTCTTTTGCCATCACTTAAATCGGATTCATCGACGTAAAGAGCTTCGCTCGTTCCGGGCGTCTCATGACACACACCCTTTTTATACCCTTGCAAAGGGTATTATAATTTTGCCCAGAAGTTTGCAACGCATAGAAATATTCATTTCCGACCCTTTAAACTATATATATTCTTGATCAGGGTGACGAGCTGAGTCGATTGAGCTTTGTCCGTCCGTCTGTCTGTCCGTCTGTCTGTCCGTCTGTCTGTTTCTACGCAAACTAGTCTCTCAGTTTTGAAGCTATCGAGCTGAAACTTTGCACAGACTCTTCTTTTTACTGCACACTGCTAATATGTCGGAACCGACCGGATCGGATGACTATATCTTATAGCTGCCATAGGAACTATCGGTCGAAAAGTGGCTTTTATCAGAAAAATGGTTTGTTTTAATGCTGACGTTCGTAAACTCTGTGGTATTAAAACATTTGCAAGGGTATTAAAACTTCGGCAAAGACGAAGTTAGCTTGGCCTTCTCGTTTTTCTTATTATTTCACTACAAAATTGTATTACAGCTTAAATATTAAGCGTGTTAGGGCATGGTTTTAAAGAACCGTCAGCCTATCTATTGACTTTGCACCCCACGTTAAATCGTCTGGTACTACACCGGGCTGCCAAGCTCGTCGCGAGATACCCGATCGTTCCCATTGAGTTCCGAGAGGGCTCAGCCGTTCCGTTACAATGGATATTTATAAATATTAAGTCCAGGGCTGCAAACCGGTTCGGAGTTGAACAGCTCCGGAGTCGGAGGCTCCGGGATTTTTTGTAAGTCCGAACCGAACCCGAACCGGAGCAGGTTAATATTTATTCGCCTGAACCTGAACCGGAGCAAAAAATAGTTAAAAATGGGTTCGGTTCAAAAAATATAAAAAAATTTCTAGATGCTAACTTTGCCATTTTCTAATAGTTTTCTAAATGCACACTAAGAATAAAATGTGATATCAATTCAAAGTATTGGCCTTTTTTCAAATTTGCCCTGGTACCTAGAAAAAATTTTTAATAAACAGAACTTATTTTTTAAAACTTTGAAAAATATGACATAAAAAATATTTTAGAAAAACTTTTCTATAATTAAAAATATGATAACACCGGAATACAAAAAAGAACAACTTTTTCTATAGGAATGATAGAAAACTTTTTATAATTTTTATTGGTCGCTGAATTTAAATCCTTTTTTCGTTTTCACCCAGCACGTCAGGGTTACAAAATACGTCCTATTTGAAGAAGTTTCTTTACATTTGTGGATTGTGTGACCACCTTTAGTAACCTTTTGTAACGGAATTTGTTTTCATGTTAGCTGTATAGGATGATAGAATAGGATGCTCGTAAAATACAGATTCAAGTATTTTGATTTGAGTTTAGCGACCAAATATACATTTGGAAAGTTTGCTATCTTCTCTGTTGCAAAAGCTTGTAAGCCTGTGTAATTAGGTCGAACTTTTCTAGACACTTTCTTAAAAAATTTACCTTTGATTTAAAAGTAAAATATCCCTTAATCTAACTATTATTGCGTTAATATTATATTCCAAATATCAAGGCTCTGAACTTTCAAATATGTAGAAAATGATTAAGATTTTTCCAATTAACTTGCGTTTTTTTGAGTTTGGGAAAACAATATTATTCCTGAACCCCGGTTCGAACCCGAACCTGGGTTCAGCGAACTTCTGAACCCGCTCCGTGAACCCGATCCCAAAAAATGTCAAGGGTTCGAACACCGGAGTGAACCCCTCACGATTTTTAGGAGGTTTGCAGCCCTGATTACGTCACAAGATTTTAAAAGCTAACTTGTATATACCTATGGAAATTCATTTATTAACCACATTTTGTACTTCATTGCATATTCTAGGTAGTTTACTAGTGGTGAATTGATTCGTTCTCCTTCATGTTGCACAAGTTGCAGAGCCTTGAAGTCGTTTGTTGATTGCCTTTTAGGTTCAGCAAATCGCCCCTAGCTTAAGGAATCCATGTTATGTGTCTTTCAGTGTTTCTGTCGTTACAATATAGTGCTCCTTTTGTATATTCGAGATGTTTGTTGATGTTTGTCGCTAGCTCTTGCTTTTTCAGTGTAGTTCTTTAATTGTTCTAGTCTAAGCGTTTCTAGAAGATTTCGGCATACTCTTCTCCAGTCCTCTCGTGTTGCATTGTTTCGTAACTCGTCGCCGTATTGTTCGATATGTCTCTGTATGTCTTTTTTCCAAGCAATGTTTCTTTCCAAAATTTTATTAGACAAAATCGGGGGTGCCACAGAAACCTCTTCCAACCAAATTCCAACCCAATTCCAATTCTTAGGTGCCACAGCAATTCCGTTTGGTTGGTTTCAAACCTCCCGTGTTTTGTAAGGAGATTTAGCAAAATTCACCACCCAAACAATTTTAACAAGCAAAATAAATTTTGGGAATGTAAACAACATTATTTTCTAGGATAGATTGCATCAAACGAATAAATTATTTAATTAGTTTAAACATTGAAATTAACGTTTCAACAATTATTGGGAAAAACAACCAAAGTCTTTCATGTTAATCAAAACCAACCACTACTGTGGCTCCTCCTATCGTTTGTCGCGAGTTTGTGTCGCCATCTGGTTGGCAGCCAGCGGATTAAGGGCTGCCAAGATATTCTTCATGTTTTGCGCCAACAAATTTTTTAAACTTTGCATTTTATTTATGGAGAATTTTACTTTAATTTAAATTATAATTTAAAAATGCATCATAAAACATATAACACAATCAAAAAATTTAATTTAAACATCAATTTAACCCTTAATTAAAAGAAGAAAAATTTTTTGGCCAGAAATTCAGCCCTGTTTTTAGAGATGGAACTTCAATTGGAACAGCTGGTGCTCTAACTACATTTTCTAATATGAAAATGAAATCTCTCGAAGTTCTGTGGCACCGACGGTTTTTTCGAGAGATTTACAAACCAACCGTCGGCAAAATCTCTAGAGATTTCTGTGGCACCCCCGAATATGAGGAAGTCTATTACTTCTGAATTCGTACAAAGTTTTTCCGACATAATTCAGGTGAAGGGAATAGGGATAGCCATCTTCCATGCCCGTTTCCAATGCTACTACGTAGTTCGGTGTGCAGTCCGGTAGTTTAAGTATCCTTTTGCAGAAGAATCTATTAAGTTTATCCACCTCATCGAAGCACGTATTACCCCAAATTTGCGCACCATAGGTCTGCACTCTTCTGCAGGCTGCATTGAATAAATGCCACTTCGACTTAAGGCTAATTTCATTTTCGTTGATAAATTGGCTCAATAGTGACTTTAGTTTCTTTGTTTCTTGTTTGTATATGTTTTTGAAAAGACAGCCGCGGAGTGAAGTTTATTCCCAAATATTTATACTCCTGTACTACATTGACTTTATTATTATTGAAATACCAGGACTCATTACTTGCCAGGCGTCCTCCGTTGCGAAAGATCATGATTTCTGTCTTTATCAGGTTTACTTCCATTCCCCATTTCACACAGTACGACTCTAGTCTCCTGATCATTCCTTGCAACACTTCTACTTTATCAGCTAGTATTACAATGTCATCCGCGTATAGCAACATCCTGATATTAATGTCGTCAATGCTGAGTCCTCCTTCAAGAAAGTCATGTAGATCGTCCAAATAAAGTGCAAATAGTAGCGGAGACAGCAGACATCCTTGCTTAACACCAGTCTTTGTTTCAAATGTATCGGATAGCTCTGTACTAGTCCAAACTGCGCTCGTTGTATGTTCGTATTTTTTTTCTATAATCCGTGCTGTCCTTGTCGATACTCCTTGGAATTTTGTCAAACGCGGTTTTGAAGTCAACGAAAAATGCGTAGACTTTTTTCTTTTCTTCAAGTTTTAGTTGCACTATAGAGACCAGATTATATATATTGTCAATTGTTGAGTAATTTTAGCTTTGAATTTTCTCTGCTCAGTCTGAAAGCCTTTTATGTATAATACCCATCATTATTTTAGCCGAACAATTCATGAAAGAGATTCCTCTGTAGTTCCCGGGGACATTCGTATCTCCCTTTTTGTGAATGGGGAATATAATACTAGTCTCGAATGTTCGATCTAATGGCTCGTCATAGTGTTTATAAATTCTGTCGAAGACTTTCAAACAAATACTCACTTGTTGCATTTTTAAAAAACTCGTATGTAATTCTATCTTCTCCGGGAGCTTTGTTGCATTTAACTTTTGCCAACATTCTTTTTATAGTAATTTTGTATCCAGTTCTGCATCCTTGTATAATTGAGCAGCATAGCTAGTGTTCAAAGCAAACTGCCTAGGGTTCAAAAGCTCTGTGAAATAGTGCTTGAAGTTGCCGGCCCCGATGCTGGTTCCAACTTTGAAACAACTTCCTCTAACCTCTTTTGCCACATTCCATCAGTCTTTGCTAGATTGCACCTTATCTAGCTTAGTTACAAGCCTTGCAACATATTCGTGTTTTTTATTACACAAAAGAATATCGTCAACTTTTTTCTTCTTGCTGTACTGGTCTTTGCATTCTTCGCTCGCAGATTTTGTGTTTTTTAAGTGCATCAAAAACCTCATCTCTAGCTCTCTTGCATTGTACGTCGAACCATTTGTTTTTAAATATAATTTTTCCATTTCTGTTTGGTTTCTCAGGTACTGCTTTTCTTATTATTGCACTCATATCACATAATCTTAGTTCATGGTTTACCTCCTTGGCTTAGCTCAGACTTCTGTTCAGTCGGGACTTAAAGGTATCGGTGTAGCGATCCCTCCAAATCAATTTTGGGAGCAGATTCATATTTTCTGTGTCTTTGTTGGGTGAATTGTATTTTATGCATAGTCGTATTGGCATGTGATCTGACCAAATGACACTGTCTACCGTGAATTCTTCAACAAATCTTACGTTATCACAGGTTATGGCACATATGTCATATCTTATATATTTATTGATATTATATTATATTTGATCATGGTGGATGAAGGGAATTCATTTCGTAAAGAACATTTCGGCTTGACAATAATGTTGAATAGATAGAAGCTAGGTACTCAGACGCTCAAAATTTTATCGGAGCGGAAATTGTTTGATAATTTCCAGAGCCTTCGACAATGTAGTGTGACCAGGTTACAGAAAAAATCCCGGGCAGCAAATTTTTAGGGGCGGCAATTACTTACAAAATATGTACTGATTATTGTTTTAAAAATAATAGTGGTATTCCTTCCCATGATTAAGACTCTGCTGTCACTTCAAAGATGTTCGCGATTTCACATCTTCCATTTTATCCTGTTTCTTTCTAACAAAACCTTCCAAGATATTGATATTGATGTTGTTATCTTTCCCATGAAACAAATATACTGAACAAAAACTCAGGTTTACGAAAATAGGACAACTTTTGCAATAGAGAAGATAGAAAACTTTCCAGATGTATTTTTG
Organism: Lordiphosa clarofinis; assembly: GCA_018904275.1. Classification (NCBI taxonomy): domain Eukaryota; kingdom Metazoa; phylum Arthropoda; class Insecta; order Diptera; family Drosophilidae; genus Lordiphosa; species Lordiphosa clarofinis. The sequence continues at coordinate 632,719 of JAEIGQ010000090.1, read as the reverse complement.
GTTGCTGAATTCAAATCAATTGTTTCTTTACTCCCAGCACGTCAGTTCTACGTTATATTACCATAAACGTGTGTTGAGCGGGCTTGTATTTCATTTTTCATTTGTAGGTCCTGTGACCACATTAAGTATCCTTTCAAAAAAATTTGTTTTAATGTAAGCTGCATTGAATGACTTTACTGAAAAACCAAGCTCAAAGTTTTGATTTTGTCAATAGGTACACATTTTTCGATTTAAATATGTATAAAAATGTGGTTATTTTTTAATAAAATCTATTTTTTTCCAAGTTTGAATAATTCCCAAAAATTTTCTACTGATATTAAAATTTTCAGAAGAACCGCCATATCTCAGTTGTCCTGCTGTCGATATTGACCAAACATACTTCGTCTTTCAGTTAAAACATCATATTTTCAATGTTTATTAATAAGCATTCTTAATTTATAATATTTTACTTCATTAAGTTGAAACTAAAAGAACCATTTGTTTTAGGTAAAAATCCATTGAGAACTTTAAACGTGTTTTTCTCAAAATGGATTATTTTGAGTTATGCCAGTATTGAAGTAAGTGAGCGATATGTTGTAAAAAAGTTGTAATAGGAAAAATTAATTATAATTATTGAAAAAAATCACAATTTGCAGAGAGAACATTAAATATACCTCCAACTTCATAGATTGGCTTATGAGTATTAGTTTTCCTGCACAAAATAATTATCTCCGGTGAACCTTCCTACTTGTTTCGAATGCTTAACTTGGCTTCTTCTCATAGGACGAAAAATTGAATCCCTACCAAAAATAAACTAGCCACATCTGACTTGCACTTCTTCCCTAATCCCATCGACTATTGATTTTGGTAAGTGTCATAGTAGTTAGTTCTTCCAAATAAGTCCTGTACTTTTAGCAGTAAGAAGAACTACAGAATGTATAAATAAAATAAAATAAATGCATGTCTCCGACCCTATAAAGTATATATTTTTTTGATCAGCATCAACAACTGTGTCAATTTCGCCATATCCGTACGCCCGTCTGTATGACGACGTTGATCTCCGAGAATTTAATAAATAGAGGTACAACTTTTTGCATGTATGTAGATGTATACCGTATCCAGATCAAGGTTGTTTCACACCTTCTTCACCTTTTAACCTCAAACATTTTTGAACCTATTGACCTTATATATTAAAAGTTAGGCCCAATATCTATCTTATTCTGTACAACATAATAATATCTAAGCAAATAAATATATGTAAATAAATTTTAAAATAAAAAGCAGGCCTATCGAAAATTGTCAAGTCTATGAGAAGCATTACAAGCCTCATAGCCGGCAGTTCTAACGTATACGCTCTCCGAGATAGACTGAAAATTTAAATCGAAAAATTTGCTCCAACAGTTTTTTTTGTGAAATTTTCTTTTTTCGATTGTAAAAAAAACCAAAAAAAAAACTTAATATGCGTGAATGTATCTCTATCCATGTTGGTCAAGCTGGTGTGCAGATTGGTAATGCCTGCTGGGAGTTGTACTGCCTGGAGCACGGTATCCAGCCCGATGGCCAGATGCCATCGGACAAGACCGTGGGCGGCGGTGATGATTCGTTCAACACCTTCTTCAGCGAGACTGGTGCCGGCAAGCATGTGCCCCGTGCCGTCTTCGTGGATTTGGAGCCCACTGTTGTGGATGAGGTGCGCACTGGCACCTACCGCCAGCTGTTCCATCCCGAACAGTTGATCACCGGCAAGGAGGACGCCGCCAACAACTATGCCCGTGGCCATTATACCATTGGCAAGGAGATTGTTGATCTGGTGCTGGATCGCATCCGTAAATTGGCCGATCAGTGCACAGGTCTGCAGGGTTTCCTCATCTTCCACTCGTTCGGTGGTGGCACTGGCTCTGGTTTCACCTCGCTGCTGATGGAGCGTCTATCTGTGGACTACGGCAAGAAATCTAAGCTGGAGTTCGCCATCTACCCCGCTCCCCAGGTCTCGACCGCTGTCGTTGAGCCCTACAACTCGATTCTGACCACGCACACCACCCTTGAGCACTCGGACTGCGCCTTCATGGTCGACAACGAGGCCATTTATGACATCTGCCGTCGCAACTTGGACATCGAGCGACCCACTTACACCAATCTGAATCGTTTGATTGGCCAGATTGTGTCGTCCATCACAGCTTCGTTGCGTTTTGATGGTGCCCTCAATGTGGATCTGACTGAATTCCAGACCAATTTGGTGCCCTACCCCCGTATCCACTTCCCCCTGGTGACCTATGCGCCCGTCATCTCGGCCGAGAAGGCCTACCACGAACAACTGTCGGTGGCTGAGATCACCAACGCCTGCTTCGAGCCAGCCAACCAGATGGTCAAGTGCGATCCCCGTCACGGCAAGTACATGGCCTGCTGCATGTTGTATCGCGGTGATGTGGTGCCCAAGGACGTCAATGCGGCCATTGCCACCATCAAGACCAAGCGCACCATCCAATTCGTGGACTGGTGTCCCACTGGCTTCAAGGTGGGCATCAACTACCAGCCACCAACTGTGGTGCCTGGCGGTGATTTGGCCAAGGTGCAGCGTGCCGTGTGCATGTTGTCCAACACCACGGCCATTGCCGAGGCCTGGGCCCGTCTGGACCACAAGTTCGATTTGATGTATGCCAAGCGTGCCTTTGTCCACTGGTATGTGGGTGAGGGTATGGAGGAAGGTGAATTCTCCGAGGCTCGTGAGGATTTGGCTGCCCTTGAGAAGGACTACGAGGAGGTGGGCATGGACTCTGGAGATGGTGAAGGCGAGGGTGCCGAGGAGTTCTAAACGGCCCAACACACACACACACACGCACACACACACGCTCACACACACACGCACACACATACACTCACACACTCGCACACACACATGAGAGAGGCGTCCTTAGTGGGGAAAATGCCGAAACTAATTTTTACGCTTCTTAATAATTTACACTGTAATTACACTAATTAAAGCGGCAATCCAACAAGAACAAGAATTAAACCTGAAGACATACTTTTACCAAGAAGACACTCGAATACCAAATAACCAAATAAAATATGCAAATTTCTAGAGCAGCATAAACAGATAAATGAACTCAATATTAACTTAGGGAATCAAAGCCATAGAAACCTTACTTGGTAAAGGTTACTTATTTTGCAGCCGGGGCACTCGCCTGTATCACACATTGCATATTTTTCGGCTTTTATACTCTGTACCAAAGGTGCACAGAGTATATTTAGTTTGTGCAAAAGTATGTAACGGGGAGAATGAAGTATTTATACTCTTGATCAGCATTAACAGCCGAGTCGAAATAGCCATGTCCGTCTGTCTGTCCGTCCGTATGAATAAACACCGCTTATCCGCTTATTACTGGCTTTTAACAAGAACAGAGGTTCTGGCGCTTAACTACTCACCGTATAACCTGTAGGAGGTATAACGTTTTTTCTGAATTGTGGGGGCGGGAGGGGGCGTGGCAAAAATTGAAAATAAACTTGATCTGCCTGCAGCTATAAGAAACATTTGTCCCATACATGTCAAACCTCTATCTCTTACCATCTCTAAGATCTGTTTGTTCATACGGACAGACGGGCAGACGGACAGACAGACGGACATGGCTATATCGACTCGGCTGTTGATGCTGATCAAGAATATATATACTTTATATTGTCGGAAATACTTCCTTCTCCCATTTACATACTTTTGCACAAACTTTTTATACTCTATGTACCTTTGGTACAGAATAAAAAAATAAATAATAATAAAGCTACTAACCTATAGGTTAGGTTAGGTTGCGATGGCTGAGAGCGTCAGACGCTCTCCCACTTAGGCCACTTCGGGCCCATTGCGATGCCATTTTTATTCCCTGTTAACCCTTTTTAGTACTGAGGGAGGTCCTCGTTACTGAACCATTGTGTGGACAGAATAAATTTTAACAGAGCTGCGATCTCTAGGTCGGATGTCTCCGAGAGGTTGAGTAAGAATGGTTGACCAAGTGTCCTGAATCTCCTTCTACTCAGAGCGGGGCAGTGACAGAGAAGGTGTTGTACCGTTTCCTCCTCTTCTTCATATCTGCAACTTCGGCAGAAGTCCTGGTAAGTCACACATAGACGTGCTGCGTGTCTGCCAATAAGACAGTGACCCGTGAGGGTGCCCACCAGAAGTGATATGTGGTTCCTTCTGTGACGTAAAAGTGTGTTGGTGCGTTTTTGGTTGAATGTAGGCCACGTAAGTCTTGCTATCGTACAGGAAGAAAGGTTTTTCCACCGATCCGTAGCGAGACTTAGTGTTTCAGCTTTAATGTGGAGCTTAAACGTCGCCATAGGCATACCTATCGTGCTCTTCTCTGAAAGAAGCTCGATGGTGGTTCCTATTCTGGCCAGTTGGTCCGCAGACTCGTTTCCTTCTATGTTGCGGTGTCCAGGCACCCATATTAGGTGTATACTGAAATGCCGTGCGATCTCGTTAAGAGATGAGCGGCAGTTCGTAAGAGTTTTTGCATTGTTTGTGTTTGAGTCAAGTGCCTTGAGGGCGGATTGACTGTCTGAGTATATAAATACGTTGCCTTCTTTGACCGTGAGTGTGCTGAGGTAGATGGCAGCTTCCTGGATGGCTACCATTTCCGCTTGGTACACACTACAGTGGTCAGGAAGACGGAACGATAAGTTCAAATCTAGGTTGGGAGAGAAAACTCCCCCTCCTACTTTTTCGTCGAGCTTAGAACCATCGGTGTAGATGTTAATGGCGTTAGCTCTGCTGTGGGGCAGGTTGTCCCAATCGTTTCGGCTTGGGATATAGACGACGTAAAATTTGTCGAATGTCGTTTGTGGTATATGGTAGTCTGTAAATAATGGTATACCCGTTTGGTCGTCGAGTATGGTAGAGTGTCCAGAATTTTCCCTATTCCAGGTATCAGATTCTCTAAGTCTTAGGGCTGTTGTGATAGCCATTTGTTTTGCTACTAGGTCTAGTGGCAGAAGGTGAAACATGGTATTTAGCGCTTCCGTTGGTGTCGTTCGGAGAGCGCCACTAATACATATCTCAGCACTTCTCTGTACTTTGCTGAGGTTGTTCAGGATTGATTGTTTCCTGAGGGCTGGCCACCATACTAGTGCTCCGTAGAGTAGTATGGGACGCACTACGGCTGTGTATATCCAATGCACTATGGCGGGAGAAAACCCCCATTTGCGGCCTATGGCCCTTTTGCAAGAGTAGAGGGCCCTCTACTAACATATAGTTCGTCTCTCTTTCTCAGTGAGAGCGCGTCCAAAGCTATTCTCCCTTAGTATGATGCCCCTCTCTCGCCTTGCCTCTAAGAACCAAATTAAGAACGAGTTTATCTCGATTCCAACAGCAAAATTCTTGAAATTCTATTTTCAAATTTTTAACTTTGAATTTTAAATTAAAGAACGAAATGATTTTAAATTAACACTTTTTTTCTTTAATCAAGAATTTTATTTCTATTTTGGAATTTCTAACACTCAATTTCGAATTTAAGAATGATTCGTACTCATAGTAAGAATTTCCAAAAGCAAAACGGTCGAGTTCTAAACAGGAACAGGATAAAATCAAGAGCGTTTTTTAAGACCAAATTGTTCTGCTATTTTTTAAGTGTAGTTTCGCTTCGGTACCTTTCTTAGAAAGAAATTTATTTGTTCTTTTCAAATTTCCACGCGCCTAGAATATTTGGCTGATTCCTTTAGGACGGGACGGGATAGAATTTTGTATGGTAATGGTATGGTTTTAATTTAAATTAGCTGTGAACTCGAAACTCAAAACAAGTTGACTGCTTATAAAATTTAATCCACACGATACCGGTACTCCAGTCTACCATTTTTATTGGCATAAAGATTCATAGATTCCCAACCTACATTTAATAGGTCTTTGTTTTTTTTTTTTTTTAAATGATCGGTTATGACAGCGATTCCCTAAATAAATTGCTTCACATTCATCACGCAAGTCAAATTGTGAAATTAATTTGCAAGTTCAGTGTTCAGTGCAGAAAGTACACGGAACTTTTTGCCCATTTTACGTTCTACATAATAAACCGACTAAGTCGAAAATTGAACAGTTTATCACAGCATGTACTGTATTCAAGACAACGTCACGAGTACGCAGAATGTGATCTCAGTCTATTCATTCATTTTGAAGGATCATGAAAAAACTCATATTTAACAAAATTGAAAATCAATTTTAGGGTTCAGCATTCCAAACGAAACAATAATTTTCTTAAGTCTAGACTGATTCTATTCATAAGTCATAGAGTTCAGCAGCAATTTTGCTGGTTGAGCAGAACATGACACGTGCAGCATTTGAGCGACAGCGATTCCTCTTTTCGTTGGGACAACTACAGCAACATCTATGCAATTAAATTTGGGAATGAAATAGGCACTCTCATATTTGCAAGTTATACTACATGTCTCGAGTAAACCTTGATTGTTGTTATTGATATTCTTACCGAATGATGCATCAAAAATTTTGTCCCGTTCTATTCAAGATTTTAGTTAGGAATGATATCCCGATTTAATATTCACGGCCGAAATTCAAGACAGCTGAACCAACAGGAGGAGTATTAATTCAGTTAGAAAAAGGTTTTCTTCTGAGGACGGTATTTCTCTTTTTCTTCAGACAAAGCGTTCGAAGTGTTCATACTACATTTAAATAGTTTAGATTGTTTATGTTTCCGACCATGGGATTTAAAGGGCGCTTATATATATATATTTAAGTTTTTCTTTATGAAGCTTGTCTTAGATTTTCTTTAAACTTTCTGGTAATTGACTTTAAGGTAAGGGGAAATACCAGGAAAAGTCTTAAGAAGGCGGTCCAACGCGAACTAGCAAAACCATCACATCATATTTTCTATTAATTATACCAAAAATTGTTTTCAGTTTATGTCACAAATTTTCGAATTTTCGGAAATTTTTAACCATTATCTATCACGAGCATTTATAATAATAAAAATATAAAAAAAAAATTATTTATTTAAAAAGTGTCTTCCAGAAAAAGGATTTTTGCCGATATGATTGGATCAGTTCAGTTTGTTTTGAAGTAATATATCCAACTATAGAGGAAATCTCGAAATCCCAGAAACCCCTTCCCTTATCGAGCTAGACCCTTTCTTCGAAAACTGATGCAGATGACATACTACCATAAATTTGTAAAGGTCAGTAGAGAGGTCAAAGTATTGTCTTAACTATAGGTACTAAAAGTATTAATAAATCGAAACTAATTTATATGTTCAAGCGATCCGATATTCAAACCAAGAACTTTGGTTCAGGAGCCTTGATTTAAATTAAAATATGGAAGAAACCGGCTCATGGCAAAGAAAATCTAACATAGAAGCACACTTTGAAACGCCTCTCTTTTTTGAGTGATGTTAACTCAATCCTGACAAAGAGAACATTCATTGTAACAACTCAAAATTTTACTCAAAATGTTTGTCGACATAGGAAACCATGTTTGTTAGAGGGAGACGCACATAGTTACAAAAATAACTCAAAGTGTCAAAAAATGACTCAAAGAGCCAAAATGACAGCAAACAGCTGATTAATATGTGAGTGAAATGTTGACGACGCAGCAGAGTGTGTTTCTATGTTAGATTTTCTTTGCTCATGGTTAGGGTAGGTTAGGTTAGGTTGCGATGGATGAGAGCGACGAGCCGCTCTGCCACTTAGGCCACTTTGGGCCCATTGCGATGCCATATTTATTCCCTATTAACCCTTTTTATACCCTTGGAGAGGGTATATTAAAATTGTCCGGATGTTTGTAACGCAGGGAAGGAAGCTTCTCCGACCACATAAAGTATATATATTCTTGATCAGCATGACGAGCTGAGTTGATATAGCCATGTCCGTCTGTCCGTCCGTCCGTCCGTGTGTCCGTCTGTTTCTATGCTATCTCCTCCGTCAGTTTTAAAGCTATCTTAACCAAACTTTGCACGAAGTCTTTTGGTATAAATACGCTGCACATTTGTCGGAACCGGCCGGATCGGATGACTATAGCATATAGCTCCCATAGGAACGATCGGTTGAAAAACTAGTTTTAGTGAGAAAAACTTTTTTGCTTTTAATGCTATCGCTCCCAACGCTCGTATTTATAAGTTTTCAATAATTTTACATAATTTCATTAAGCCTTGTCAAAATCGGACAACTATATAGTATAGCTGCCATACAAAAGTTAGGTCTGAAAAAAAGTCCTAGTGAGAAAAGCTTTTTCTCTCCGAGAGGTTGAGTAAGAATGGTTGACCAAGTGTCCTGAGTCTCCTTCTACTCAAGGCGACAGAAGGTGTTGTACCAATTCCTCCTCTTCTTCGTGTCCGCAACTTCTGCAAAAGTCGTGATAAATGACGCCTAGGCGTTCCGCGTGTCTGCCAATGAGACAGTGACCAGTGAGGGTCCCTACCAGAAGTGATATGTGGTTTCTGCTGTGACGTAAAAGTGTGTTAGTACGTTTTTGGTCGAATATTGGCCACGTAAGTACCTATGGTGGTGGTACCTATTCTGGCCAGTTTGACCGCAGACTCATTACCTTCTATGTTGCGATGTCCAGGTACCCATACTTATAAGATGTATACTGAAATGCCGTGCGATCTCATTCAGAGATGAGCGACGTTCCGTAAGTGTTTTAGCTTTGTTGGTGTGTGAGTCAAGTGCTTTAAAGGCGGTTTGACTATCTGAGTATATAAATACATTTCCTTCCTTGACCGTGAGTGTGCTAAGGTAGGTGGCAGCTTCCTGGATGGCTACCACTTCCGCTTGGTACACACTACAGTGGTCAGGAAGGCGGAACGATAAGTTCAAATCTAGATTGGGAAAGAAAAATCCCCCTCCTACTTTTTCGTCGAGCTTAGAACCATCGGTGTAGATGTTAATGGCGTTAGCTCTGCTGTGGGGCAGGTTGTCCCAATCGTTTTGGCTTGGGATATAAACGTAGTAAAAGTTTGTCGAACGTCGTTTGTGGTATATGGTAGTCTGTAAATAATGGTTGGTCGTCGAGTATGGTAGAGTGTCCAGAATTTTCCCTATTCCAGGTATCAGATTCTCTAAGTCTTAGGGCTGTTGTGATAGCCATTTGTTTTGCTACTAGGTCTAGTGGCAGAAGGTGAAGAATAGTATTTAACGCTTCCGTTGGTGTCGTTCGGAGAGCGCCGCTAATACAAATTTCCGCACTTCTCTGTATTTTGTGCATTGTTTCCCGAGTGCTGGTCACCATACTAGAGCTCCGTAGAGTAGTATGGGGCGTATTACGGCTGTGTAAAGCCAATGTACAATGGATGGGGAAAAACCCCATCTGCGGCCAATGGCCTTTTTCATGCGAAAAGAACAATGGTTGCCACTTTTAATTTATTTACGTTCATTCATGTTGTCATTCCAGAGTAGTTTCTTGTCCAGAATGATACCCAAGTATTTGGCATTGTCACCAAATACGAGGCTTACTCCGTTGATTTTAGGCGGGATAAGATCAGGAATTTTGAACTTTCGGGTAAAGAGAAGTCTTTTACTTCAAGTGATCTTTCAATCCTTGAGACCAGGGAATGCAGAGCGGTTTCAGTAGACCTACAGTCATAAAAATCTAGAACGAATAATTTGAGTACGAACGCTCTTGAAAAAAAATCTAGTCGCACTTGAATTTTCAAGAATTTCGCTCTTGGAATCGAGACAAATTCATTCTCAATGTGGTTCTATAGGCAAGGGGAGTGAGGAAACGCAAAACTTTGAGAGAATAACGTAGGCCGCGCTCTTTCAAAGAGAGACAGCGCATGCGCAGTTTGTCATTATACCCGTTACTCGTAGAGTAAAAAGGGTATACTAAAGTCGTGCAAATGTATGCACGTCCGTCCGTCCGTCCGTCTGTATGAACACCTAGATCCCAGAGATGGTAAGAGATAGAGGTTTGGCATGTATGGGACAAATGCTTCTTATACTTGCAGGCAGATCAAGTTTATTTCAAATTTTGGCCACGCCCCCTCTTGCCCCAGAAATACGGAAAAAACGTTATATCTCCTACAGTTTTAAAGATAGACGATTTGTGCCTTCTAGAAATAGTTAGTAATTAGCAAAACAAATAAATTTCATAAGGATCGGATGAGCGGTTCCCAAGTTATGAGCAAAAATGTGAAAAAATAGCCGAGTTAAAAAAGTGTTGCATACTTTTCAGATGTTCACCCTAAGGAACGCAGGAACACTGTTAAACATGTTTTTCCATGAGTAACGGGTATATCGAAGTCGGTTAGAGCCGACTTTAACTTGCGCTCTCGTTTTCATTTGACACCGTGGCCCGCAGATAATTATGTTAAAGTGTAACTTTAAGATTGGACAAAAGTAAGTGATTAAACATCTGTATAATATAGTAAAAATGTTTAAAACACCACATTAAAAAATAAAATGAATTAAAAATAAAAAAAAAAGGAAAAAAAAATATAAATGCTGCTACGGGGACTTGATCCACGGTCGAGCTGTTGCGGCTGGCCAAATACCAACCGCGCTGGTTCATCAATATGCTTTCGCCGCTGCTTGTAGCTTATCGACAATAGTTGAGTCGGTTAAGCTGCTCGTCCAACTGTGTATGTTTCAGTCTTCGAGTTACCGAGTTCAAGTACCAGTAAAGGTAAGTAAAATAAAAAATTTTTATCTGTTACGTGACTAACTCAAAATTAATCACATCTTAGAAAAAAGTGGATGGGGTGGCTGATGGTGAGTGGCGAGCAGCGCGGAACAAACAGCACCACGTCGGGTGGGACGGGTTGTCCCGGGGTCTCGGTTCATGTCTCTCACACCCAAACCCCCCACCCCCTTCAAATTAGAGGTTTACGCCGATAGCTTGGTCGTCGGCGGCGGCGTAGGGGGTCAAGAAAAACCGGCGGCGGCGTAGAGTTAAGAAAGAACCGGCGGCGGCGGCGGCAGATAAGCCGTCGAATTTGTCGGCGGCCGGCGGCGTACGCAGTAACAAAAAAAATTTGTTTAATAAAATATATAGCAATTTGTATCATTTTTAAGTATATATATATTTTTCTGAAAGATTTCTTCATTTCTTCAATTTTCGTTTATTGTCCTTATTAAACTTATATTAAACTCCTTATCCAATAATTAAACAAAAATGTATGAACACCTAGATCTCAGAGATGGTAAGAGATAGAGGTTTGACATGTATGGGACAAATGCTTCTTCTATCTGCACGATGCAGATCAAGTTTGTTTCAAATTTTGGCCACGCCCCCTCCCGCCCCCACAATTTATTCGATTCATCGATTCGGACCTTCTAAAGATAGTTAGTTATTAGCAAAATAAATCAATTCGCCGAAGAAATATGATCGGATGAACGGTTCTCAAGTTATGAGCAAAAAAGTGAACCAAGCCCCCCGCTACTCCCCCCCCTCCCACCCTAAAAAAAATATTGCATGCTTTTTTGGATGGTTACCCTAAGGAACGCAGGAACACTGTAAAACATGTTTTTTCATGAGTAACGGGTATTTCGAAGTCGGTTAGAGTCGACTTTAACTTACGCTCTTCTTTTCTGAGAGATCATTGATTATGTTATAGAGTTGACACGTCGGGAGATGGAAATGAGACAATATCGATTCTTTTATTCGATTACTTAAAAGCATTTAAAAGAAATAGAGGTAAGCTAACTTCGGCTCGACCGAAGTTTATATACCCTTGGAGCTTGATATAAGGCAGACAGTTTGTTGTGATTTCGACAAATCTTGTTGAAATTATGTAAAATCATTGAAAACTTATAAATACGAGCGTTGGGAGCGATATCATTGAAAACAAAAACATTTTTATCACTAAGACTTTTTTTCAGACCTAACTATTGTATGACAGCTATACTATATTGTTGTCCGATCTAGGTGTTCATACAGACAGACGGACATGTCTATATCGACTCGGCTATTGATGCTGATCAAGAATATATATACTTTATATGGTCGGAAATGATTCCTTCTGCCCCAGTACTCTACGAGGAACGGGTATAAAAATGATATGGCGCCGAACGCCGCCGCCGCCGCGCCGATATTTTCGTGATTCGGCGGCGGCGCGTTGAAAAAGACAAAAATCGGCAGCGGCGGCGGCGTGGCGCGGCGGCGTAAATGTCTACTTCAAATATTATTTTTAGTCCTTTATTTTGAGAATTATTCGTACTTGGATCAAGTACTGAAACACTGAATGTCGGGATCAAAAATTCACTCTTGGATCAAGAATATCGCTCTTGGATCAAGAATTTTCACTCTTACCCTACTTTTGAGAACGAATGCTCTTGATACAAGAGTGAAATTCTCTATTTTTTCTCTGAGTGTACCCTTGCTGTATGCATGTTGGGTGTGTGCTAGATGAGCAGGACTAATAGTTTGCCTCAGGTATGGTTAGGGTAATGGGTTATAAAAAAAAAGAAAAATATATACTTAATTACTATTAGAATTACAACTATTTCGCGATTAAAAATTAAATTACTATTACAACTATATATATAACTAGCTAATTTATAATTTATAATAATAATTACAATTTGATTTTATCTATAAGGTCTAACGAAGTGTTACCAACTTTCCAAGTGAATCAAATCACCCCAAAATAACCATTAAAGATTCGTGAACAGTGCTAATCAATTTGCATATAAAAGTCGGCCAGCAGAAGTCGTGGGTTGTGCCAACTTATCGGATTATTCTTGATGATGACGGCGACCATGATGATGTGATGTTTTGTGAGTCTTCCATCCACTAATTCTGCTCCAATCCATCGATATTGACTTCCCGTTCTTTTCGCTTCAGGTAGGTCCACACACATGCACACACTTCTTACGCATCTATGTATAGGTGAATATTGTTTTGTCTAATATCCATCATAATCAACGCCAAGTTGTCACTAATTTGGTTGCAATTTGCTTGCCACATTCCAATGTCTTGGACAGTTGTTTAGTGGGCAAGCAGTTCGGTCACGATCATTATCGCTTGGGCACGGTCATTATCATCATTAGCATGAAGCAACCAGGCAGAGATAACAGGCACATAAATATACGAGACAAGCAGGAATGAGCGCTGACTATTGTAACTGACAGAATCTGAGGAAAACATTTTCAAAATTTTCGAAATTTCCAAAGAAGGCATATTATTTTTACTTAACACTGGTGGGCATTGCTCATAGGGTAATTATATAGCATCTCGATTTGAAGGTCATCTTAATCAAAGCCTGGTACTCGGCCTCCCCCTTCGCTTCGAACCAACCGCAATTCTTAATTTCAATTTGCGTTTACAATTCCATTTCCATGTAGGCCAAGCAACAATATGCCACAAAATATACTTAGCTGACAGTTGACCAGTCACCAGGCACCACCAATTGACCGATTTCCCTGGCCCGCTCCTGGTCTGGTCTGGTGCAGGTCCCCGGCTTGCCGTTGCTGCTGATAAGTGAATGAGACATTGGCCAACACCAACAACCACCAGCAGCAGCGGCAGCGGCAGCAGGCGCAACCACATCGCTTACTCCTAGTAGTCAGTGACCTAGAATGCAGCTCCAGCATCAGCTTCAGCTTTAACTTTAGCTTCAGCTTTTACTGTTGTGTTGTCGTTGTCTCTGCCCGTCCCGTTGCTGTTCTGCTCTGCTCTGCTCCGCTCTGTTCTGTTCTATTCTCTGTTTGTATGTCGTCGTCGTTGCTTGCAGCGGTTTGGGCCATAACTTCGGTTACCAATACCGTTTGTTGGCAACTCGCGGCGGGAGCAGCAGCAACAGCAGCAGCCTCAACTTATTAGCATAATCTCAGGCATCGCGCAGCCCGGCCTGGTCTGAAGCCAAAGCTGGGTCTCGGTCTCTCATTATGCTTGGCTTGGCTTGGCTGGCACCTCATCATCGGCGGCATCAATTCGACTTTTGCGCTGCTCGCTCGCTGCTTGCTGCATCGTCAGTCAGCGTGTGAAGCGGTCTTTGTCGTTGCGAGATGTACAGATGCACTGAAAGAAATCCATGCAGATAGCAATTCATTAGGCATTAAATTATTGTACTAACCGTCCCAAGTGGATTCCAAGGAGTTTAAAACAAAAACTCAATCTGGGATTACAAGGCTCTCGCACCGAACCTTAAAAATTGATGAACCCGAAAAAAGGTTAGAAAGGCGAAGTTGACTTTGTAAAAATGACCATTGAACTCGGAATTGTAGAATTTGAAAAAAGTTTCAAAATAAACCAAGTTTAGAGGATAGTTTTTCATCTTTTTCGTATCAATCATAATGAACTATCGCTCTTTGCTCGCAGTCCTCGAGGGCCTTTTCCCGCTCACATCTCTTGAGCTCTTGGCTGTGAGCTGGGAGTTGGAGCTTGGGCTGTATTTCTTAAAATAACGAAATCGATAATTTAAATATCCAAACTTTCTATATCGATGTCTGATTATCGAGGCACGGCAATTTCGAATACTGCATCACAACCGATGCTTGGACTGACGATGTTTATAAATGCTGTAACGTGTCCATAACAATTCACTATGTTCGCAAAGGACGGATGATCAGTCGCCTTCTATCAGTAGAATCAATGGACGGTCGACGATCAACAGGTATAGAGTTTTAATATTTTTCATCTCAAAATATTTGCTTAACTATTTTTACAGCGAAAAATTTAAGAGAAATTGCAGCAAATTGACTAATGGAATTTGAGTGCAACATAAATGGCGATGATGTAATCGTAGTCACTGATCGCAGTGACCACCTTATTAACAATGTCACCGGAAAAACTTTTGCTGTTGTTCCAGAACTAGACCGAATGTTGAGCAATTGCAGCAAAATTGTTCGGTATTTAAAAAAATCGAGAGACCCAGATCTCACCCGAATCCCACCCAGATCCCAACCATATCCCAGCCATATCTCATCCCGATCACAACCAGATCCCACTACAATTCTACCCTGATCCCATCCATATCCCAGATCAAATCCTACCCAGATCCCACCTCAGCCCGATACCACCCAGATCCCGCCCATAGAAGACTCCACCGAAACCCTCACAAATACCAGCAGATCCTACCATCTTTCCATACCATCTTTCCCAGAACCCACCCAGCTGCCGCTCTTCAACAACACAAAATATGAACGACGTCAGCGTCACGTAACGATGAAATCAAATTTTACTCCTATGTTTTCAAATCGTCCGTGCCGAAATTAAAGATGTTTCACATCAAAAAGGAAGCTCTCACCTTGGTATACAAATCAGCAATGGCAGTTTGTCAGAAGAAGAAAACCATGATACAACTAAAACGGTGCCCTGTCTTTTCAGTACTTAGTAGCACTCACTCTTCCTCTCGCGTTTACAGCAAAAGTTGTGGGAGTACGCTCTATATTGTTCTCTCGTTGTTGTTGTGGTAGTTTCCTCTGTTTTGATTTTTTGGCTGAGCCATAGGCAAAGAACTGTAAATGAAATGTTGGGTGTGGGTGTGTGATCTTAAACTCTTCTCTGCATCTTTCTCCGCCCCCTATCACCAATCTTCCCCCTGCCATCATTCTACCAACCGTATTGAGTGTGTGTGCCGAGCCACTGCACAAAGCAAACACAGCAACATAATATGGTTGGCGTCAAAGTCACGTGACGCTCAAATCAAATTTCACTCCTACTTAAATCGTCCGTCAGCGTCACTTGACACTGAAATCAAATTTTACTCCTACCAAAATCGTCCGTACCGAAATTAAAGATGTTTCACATCAAAAATTAACCCCTATCTATACTATACTGTTTGACTATATTTTTTACTCCTGGTCATCCATGGTATATCTCGTACATAATCATGGTTATAAAATTATGCGTGGTCATTTGTGGCCTTAACAATCTGTTTTTAAGCTCTTAGCGGTTATATTACCATGGAGACCCCTTAGATGCAAATTGCGCTTATGCATAAATCCTGTCATGATTTTCCACTAGATTCGCATTAACGTTTTTATACCCTAGGAGAGGGTATATTAAAATTGTCCGGATGTTTGTAACGCATATAAGGAAGCATCTCCGACCACATAAAGTATATATATTCTTGATCAGCATGACGAGCTGAGTTGATATAGCCATGTCCGTCTGTCCGTCTGTCCGTCCGTCTGTCCGTCTGTTTCTATGCAATCTCCTCCGTCAGTTTTAAAGCTATCTTAACCAAACTTTGCACGAAGTCTTGTGGTACAAATACGCTGCACGTTTATCGGAACCGGCCGGATCGGATGACTATAGCATATAGCTGCCATAGGAACGATCGGTTGAAAAACTAGTTTTAGTGAGAAAAACTTTTTTGTTTTTAGTGCTATCGCTCCCAACGCTCGTATTTATAAGTTTTTAATGATTTTACACAATTTCAAAAAAACTTGTCCAAATCGGACTACTATATAGTATAGCTGCCATACAAAAGTTAGGTCTAAAAAAAAGTTTTAGTGAGAAAAACTTTTTTGTTTTCAATGTTATCGCTCCCATCGCCCGTATTTATATGTTTCCAATGATTTTACATAGTGTCAACAAGATTTTTCGAAATCGGACCACTATATAGTATAGCTTTCCTCTATTTTTTATTATTAATATTTTTATCCTCTCTGGTATTTTTTTCGCGATCAAACAAGTCGTCAGCCGAGTGCCAGCTGCTGGCTCCCGAGCTGGCTCACGAACAGAGCGAAAATACGGAGCGTATGGCTCGCTTGCGAGCTATTCCGAACCCTGCGTAGGGTTCTTCGTCAGGCATTTCTGAGGAAAAATTTCGTAGATTGAATCGTTTGGTTCTCGAATTGTTGAGCTGTTTTATTTTGAACGAGTCAAATAGTTCATTATGGAAAGGCAGGTACTGAACTATTCGATTCGGAGACATTTCCTGAGCTGATGTATTCGAACTGCTTTTTTGAAATGGGATTCGAAGGGCACTGCCACAGAATTCACTAGCGATTTGGTTTCTATCGAACTTTGACTGCGTAGGGTAGACACCCCGCAAGTGAAAACTAAATTAAGCCTTCTCATGCGTTTTTTATTAATATTTTGAATGTAAGCTATATGGTTAGTTCTCCTTTAAACAAAACATGCTTTATTTTCTTCAACTGAGTTAAAGGTTTTTTATTTCGCACACAAAAAAATGTCAAATTTTTCGCCCGCCAGAAAAAAAGATACCTTGCAAGTCTAGCTGCTGTACGTAACGGCCTACGTAAAACTTCTACGAAAAACATAAGATTTCGATAAGCTACATCTACAAGCAAATACAGGAGTGCTGATTGGTATTTTTGTGAATTTTTAAAAATTTAATTTTGATTTGCTTCAGCATTTGTTCTGTTCTGGAATATTTTTTCTGATCTGGCCATTCGCTCACTTCTAATTTTGACCACAAAGACGAAGAAAAATAAAAAAAAATTTCCTGCTCTCAAATTTATTGATCTATAATACATGTATTTTCTTCGCCAATACCTTTTAATCTTCGTTGAATAGCGATTTTTAAGTAGGAAAAGAAAATTATTTTTGGATTTTTATACCCTTGGAGAGGGTATATAAAAATTTTCCGAATGCTTGTAACGCATAGAAGGAACCATCTTGAGCCACAACCAAACCGTCAGTTTTAAAGCTGTCTTAACAAAACTTTGCCCGAAGACTTTTGGTACAAATAACCGGAACCGGCAGGACTTCAACCGGCCGGATGTTGATTTTTAATCTTTACCTTATCGGGTTTCTGAGCCATCTGGGTTGTGACCCACGCGAATATTGGCCACAAAAAAAAATTACAACTTTTTGTTTATGTCAAGTGTCTCTCTTCCTATTTGCTAACTTTTCCTGAAGTTCTTGAAGTTTGTGCACCTCCACGCGATTTTTTTTTTCATTTTTGACATGCGAATATTGATTAACATTTTTTTCGTAATGCCAAAAGAAAGAAATATCTTTGGTCAATTACCTTTTTGATAAAAATATGAATTTTTGAAAGAAAACAGTCCGGCTGCCGTCAATCAATTCTCTCTTCTCATTGATATTTCTTAATTCAAAATATGAGAAAAATTGTTCATTTGTTTCATTTAAGAATAATTGCTTAAAAACACGAATTTTAAACTATTAAATGGGTAGCTCAAAACACACCAAAAATTTTTCAGAGTCAGTGTGCGCTCGTGCATGTGGTTGTGTCTCAATTGCACAGGGTATTTCGGAGGCGGGTTACTCGACTGCAACGCTGGTGTTAAGGGGATAGGGATAGTTTGGGATAGATTTGGGAATGGGGAATTTTTTTAATTTTTCGGGCGAGATCTGTCTCCAAAAGCTGACAAATTGCGATGCATTTATTCTTCTTTCGCTCTACCCAGCGATGGCCTCCAAAAATATAATTACCAAAGTACATACAACTTTATC
Source organism: Lordiphosa clarofinis (assembly GCA_018904275.1). Lineage (NCBI taxonomy): Eukaryota > Metazoa > Arthropoda > Insecta > Diptera > Drosophilidae > Lordiphosa > Lordiphosa clarofinis. The sequence goes on along the minus strand of JAEIGQ010000090.1, from coordinate 614,421 downwards.
AATTAGATCTCACATCTTTTGCCCCAATGGCAATTTGCTTCTAATCTCTGGCAGTGTAGCCCATGGATCTCTTTGGTTCTTGGCTGGCTTGCATGTTTAGCATTCCTCTTGCCCAGAGATTTCATTTCGTTTCGTTTCGTTCTTTTGGATCTTAAGTCTAAGGCTAGGAAGAAAAAATTAGAAGCAACTTCAACTTTGGAGTTGGAGTCAGTCTTAGGCTTTTGTATTTGTATTGGCATAATTTCTGACTTTTATGCTTTGTGAGTGTCTCCGACTGCGACTCCGCCGCCGTCCCTCATCCCTCTCAGTATTTTAGTCGGCTGCTGCTGCGAGCATAACGGCATTTATAACCTTTTCATTAGCTTTTTGATTTGAAACTCAAATCTGGCTGCCACTGCCGACTCCACTCGCCTCGTCGCACGCCATTTACGCGCATAATTTTGTTTATTTCGCTGTGGCTCGAGTTAATGCCGTTCTGTCTGCCCCGAACAAATTTTGTTCGCTGTTGTGGTTTATTTTTTTTTTTTGGCCATGTTTGGTCAGCTAATATTGAATGAGGGCGTCGTCATTTAAGGCTTTTAGGTTTTCTATTTGCCAATTTCGTGGCTAATTTCGAGTGCAAATAAATCTTGATTGGGCTCGACGATGACTCTTCAGACTGTGTGGACAATGTAAGTAGGGGAAATGCGGAAAGAATGTGAGCACTAATGAACAATCTCCGGTAAGCTTGACTCGAACTATTTCCAGGGAACACCAGAAAATAGCAACAATGTGTAAGTGTCTTTATCTTCGGCTTAAGGACAGAATTTCAAATCGAACAAACATCAAAATATAGTATGTGTTTACGTAAAAGCCAACTAGGACGCGTGGCACAGCTCTCGTGGCCTTATTCCAAACGAGGGTAATCCCCAGCATCATTATCAATATTCGCAAGATAATTGTCTCCGTTGTCGTCGGCGCCAACTGCATCCATTAAAATCTCACATACTTCTTCCACAAGATCCAGCTCCTTATCGTTAACAATCGCCGGATTACTATCCATGGTCAGAAGTATTTCCTCAACGACCGACTTCATTATCGTTAGCTGCTGATTCAACAGGTCAATCCTGGCCAAGCTGGCCCGAGCCCCTTCCAAGGCGCGGGAAAGGCGCTCACGTAATTTTTTATGCTCTTGACGCATATTAATAGCATTTTCCTTGACACATTGCAGAATCATCAAGCGTTTCTCCAAGTCCATGATTGAAATGAGATGGAAATTTGTGTTTTACAAGATTTGTCAGGAAGTGTGAGTAGTTTGTTAGTTTAACCCGGAGACGCTTGCCCTAATTGATTATTTGCCCGGATGGGGAGTGAAATAGCAGATGACAGATACTTTCTACACCAAATTCAATGCTTACTTAATAATTTAGATTTACATTCAATCATCTTACAATTTCAACCAAAGCATAATACGAAACTGAAAAAGACTTATAAAAAGAAAATTTCACTGGCTAATGAAAACGAAAACGAAATTAATTTCACAATTGTCGTCGTTAAACGTGAAGTAAATTGTATTTTAAGATGCGCAACTCAACAAAAGAAAGCCAAAAGTAGTGTGCGATGAAAACGAAAAGGGTAGCGGACAGAAAGCAAGATTTACGCACTTTTCACTGCACGTATCCCTGCCACGCACTTAGTTAGTACTTGTACTAGCTCTGGGCTCTTGCCCAGCTCTTCGCTAGATACCCGATAGTTTGTCCTCCACAGCATGGGCATAGAAACATCTTACATTTTTATGCCCTTGCAAAGGGTATTACAATTTTGCCCAGAAGTTTGCAACGCATAGAAATACTCATTTCCGACGCTATAAACTATGTATATTCTTGATCAGGGCGACGAGCTGAGTCGACCGGATCGGATGACTATATCTTATAGCTGCCATAGGAACTATCGGAGAGGATATACTGAGACTCTCAATTTGAGAGGGCACATTGAAATTGTCCAGATGTTTGTAACGCAGAGAAGGAGGCATCTCCGACCACATAAAGTATATATATTCTTGATCAGCATGACGAGCTGAGTTGATATAGCCATGTCCGTCTGTCCGTCCGTCAGTCCGTCTGTTTCTATCTTATTTCCTCCGTCAGTTTTAAAGCTATCTTAACCAAACTTTGCACAAAGTCTTTTGGTACATATACGCTGCACATTTGTCGGAACCGGCCGGATCGAATGACTATAGCATATAGCTTCCATAGGAACGATCGGTTAAAAAACTAGTTTTAGTGAGAAAAACTATTTTGTTTTCAATGTTATCGCTCCCAACGCTCGTATTTATAAGTTTTCAATGATTTTATATAATTTCACCAAAACTTGTCGAAATCGGACCACTATATAGTATAGCTGCATACAAACTGTCAGGCATATATCAAGCTCCAAGGGTATATAAACTTCGGTCGAGCCGAAGTTAGCTTACCTCTATTTTTTTATTTATGTAACGGATTTATGTATTTAAGAAAGGGAGCCATTAAAAAATTTTCGATCGATTTTTGAAATCATCCTTCCAAAATTAAGGTTAGGATTGAGGTATTTAATAAGATAACATTAAATAACAAGTGAAAAAGTCGGTCAAGCCCGACTATAACATACTCTGTACCTTGAGTAGAAGCTGAATGCAATGCTGGTGCTGCGCTCATCTACAAGTCTCTCTCTCTCTCTCTCACTCTCACTCTCACTCTCACCTTTCTCTCTTAACCATAAAAAAGTTAAATTACTTTTCTGGTAGTCTTACAGTAAGAGTGGTTATCTTACTAGATGCAGGTAACTTGACAGCTAAAATAGTAATCCTACTATTTTACAGTAGAGTAACAATATTTCGGTATATTTACCAGAAAACTGTAAAATTACTATTTTTATGGTACAATTACTGTAAACACAGTAAGAAAATTTACTTACTGTAAACATCGGTAAATATTACTAATTCGTGGGTTGGCGCATTTCCAAACGACATTTTCGGTTGGATTTACTATACATAGTTCTCTTCTCGTAAAGGCTTGCGGTGTTAGTTACTGTCAAATTTGGTGGATTTTACCGACTTTTTGGGTTGGCGCATTTTTAACCCAATATCGGTTAAATTTAACGGATTTTTGTGTGTTTAAGATTGTGCGGTGTTGTTGCTCATAACTTGAGAACCGCTCATCCGATCTTTATCATTTCTTTGGCAAATCGATACATTTTGCTAATTACTAACTTTCTCTAGAAGGTACGAATCGTCTATCTTTAAATCTGTAGGAGATATAACGTTTTTTCCAAATTGCGGGGGCGGGAGGGGGCGTGGAAAAAATTGAAAATAAACTTAATCTGTCCGCAAGAATAAGAAGCATTTGTCCCATACATGTCAAACCTTATTCTCTTACCATCTCTGAGATCTGTTTGTTCATACGGACGGACAGACAGACAGACGGACGAACAGATTGACATGGCTATATCGACTCGGCTGTTGATACTGATGAATAATATATATACTTTATATAGTCGGAAATACTTCCTTCTCCCTGTTACATACTTTTGCACAAACTTAATATACTCTATGTACCTTTGGTACAGAGTATAAAAATTTAAAGACCCACAAAAAAATTTATAAAACTTCGACTTCATCCACTCTCACTGCAAATGGCTATTCACGCCACTGCTGAAATCTAGGTGTTCTTACTGATAGAAGGGCGGACGGACAAACGGACAGGGTTATATCGACTTAGCTGTTTATGCTGATTAAGAATATATATACTTTAGAGCATAGATGAGCGCGCCGCGACGTTCAGCGTGCTGCCTCGTGTGCATTGGGGCTCTGCCTCGGCCGACTGCACAAAATCACACGTACGCTATAAGCATTGACAGCTACTTATATTTGCTTGTGCTTGTATGCGTGTGAAATATGTGACGATATGTGTGCATTTTATACCCTTGCAAATGCTGGCTTTGAAAATTAACACTTAATTCAAAAATTTAGTTTAAGAACGATAAATTTAAAAAAGTTTTTCCTATATAGACTAATTTTCCGACCGATTGTGTCTGTGGCAGCTATAAGATATAGTCATCCGATTTTAGCCAAATGTTGCACATCTGTTTGAAAGCACTTAATATTAATAATGACCGAGTTGCTTGTCCTGTTGCTTGTTTGGAGTCGAACAGCTCTGGAGTCTCAGAGTATTTGGGAAGTCAAGTCAGTTTTCATAAAGCGGGGATATAAAAAATTCATCTTCTGTCATATATTAGGGGTCGGCATGTGCTTAGGCCTGATTTTAAATTTCTCTTCCATAAATATATAGCACTGTCACATAAACTAACAAATAACAGAATAAATTCTGAGTTTAGCTCACACTACTATCTAGGAGATGATTAATCGGATTGTCTGCTAAGAGTTTATGCTCTGTACCTTTTTTTAGGGTTAATATTCTACCAGATCCTCAACCTTTTGAGAAACTTCGCTATTTATTTCTATTATATTTTTACACCTGACTCCAGACTACTTAAGGAACTGTCTGAGTACCGCTTGATAAATACTAAATAAAGATTCCAGTCTTTTGACAAACGAGGTTGAATCTTTCATTCTAGATTGCCTATAGTTCATATCCACAAAGCGTATACGTCAATCCGTTTGTCCAAGTGATAATGTTTCTTTCCGTTTTTTATGTTTAAGTAAAATTGCTCGCTTTTTATGAGTCGCATTTGTAGATTTTGTGTCGCATTGAGGGAAATTTCACTTCGAAGAAGAAAACAAAATAAAAATAAAAAAACAAGCCGGCAAAACTTCTGCAATGGACTTGGTCTGGGGTTTTTGTTTTGTGGCCTTTCTTGTGGCGTTTTGTGTTAACATGATTTTATTTTAATGTGTGTGCCTCACCCCCTCTCGCTCTCTCGCACTCTCTAACTATGCAATAGCTCAGCCAGACATGTAGTATTAGTTTTTTTAGAGAGTTCAAAGCTGCACACGTGTGTGTGTGGCCGGGCGCATCATCTGCTTTCTTGTCATGGTCATCGTCGCGTCGCGTCGGTCACTACATACAATGCCGCCGAATTGAATCTAATGGGTTTTACTTTCATTACAATTTGTCAAGAAATAAATACAATAGGCGGCTGTTCCAAAAATAAGTTGTCATTGATTTCACTCAAATTGCGTTTGATCAGTTTTGAGCCTCATCCCATAATTAAGCTTAAATCTCTTTAAGTCTCTATACCGAGGGAAAGTGTTAAGCCCTAGACAAATGACAAATGCAAATGAGCTTTCGGCCAAGGAATTCGACTTTTCCATTTCGAAGCAGAACGAAGATTGTCCAAAATGTTTCAACTCTTTTTTTGTCTTGTAATGCATTCTAAATAATGCTGCCCTGCCCAGCTCCAGCTCCAACTTCAACTCAGCTCGACTTCAGCTTCAGTTCCAGCTCTTATTCTAAATTCTAACCCCAAGTTGGCGGCACCGGAAACAAAAATAACAATAAATCCAAGCCACAGCAGCGACGAGGCAGCATTAGAAGGCAGTCAAGAAAGTGAGAACAGTTATGTAGTGTAACTGATGCCGTTAGATAGCATTTTCCACAGATCCAAAAAGCGACAAAGCGAAAAAGCCCAAACGAAGCAAAGCAAAACGGTTTCCAACAAAACACTACAAATACAAATACGAATGGAAAAATGCTGGCGAAAAATATAACAAAAACAACATCTAAATAAAACTTTCTTTGAAAAGGAAACACACAGCCAGCCGAAGTCGAAGAAGTGGAAAACAATTCTAGCAAACGGGCCCAAAGTGCATTTGTCGCCAACGGCGAGCGGCGAACACAACGCTTGGACTTGGGACTGAGAGAGCAGCATCTTTGACTTGGCCTAGCTTCGGCGGCTACGGGCTGCAGCTGTGAAAAATAGTTTTCGATTTTCGTTATGGTTTTTATGTTTGTGCTTGTTAAAAAGGGTATCAAAATGGGGGTATTGGCTGCACAATGTTTATTGGATTTACATTTCTCTCAAAAGACTTTAAGGCCGACTTCACTTTTGACTCACCCTGATTCTACGCAACAACGCGAGAACTGACCCTCTAAGATAGCCAGAAAGGATACCACACCTTATTCTTATTCTTTTTTTATTACAACTTTAGCTTAGTACTGAGGGCGTTTGAGTTTTCCCTCAGCTGTGTTATATATTAATTAGGTTTTAGATTTTTTCATGCCTCGTTCTGTGTGGTGGTCAAAAGCAAAGCAGTAAACACAGGAATTTCGAGAGTTACAATATAGATGGCTTGTGTGAATTGTATTAAACGGCTAATACTCTGTTAAACCATTTTGTCAATGTATTTCTTGTGTCTGCTGTCCAATAAGTAGCTTTATTTGATGCGGATAAAATTCAACAAACGTGTTTTGTTATTCTGGTCAGAACTAAGTTTTGTCTTTTAGCTTACCAGTGTAGAAGCGACTGACAGTACTAAACTCTGGGTCAGGGGTGCCCTCCAGTGATGGCAGAATATAAGGACCAAAAAGGCTGAAAAGTTGCTAAAAGCCAAAACTTTCAATATTACACCGGCTCGAAATCTCGTTATGCTTGCACATAACTTCAAAAACAGGAACACAACACACCAGAAAAGAGGCTAGTAGATCGTACAGCAATTTTATTGGTATCTCTACCAAATCATCAGCGATGTTTGCCTGTTTGTCCTCACAGCCATGCCTGAGCTACCATAATCGTTTGGGAATTTCTAAACGACTTGACAGCAAAAACTGGCACAATGAGAACAGTACTTAGCTACTAAACTTTAAAACTTAGAAAAATTAGTGATTTTATAACTAAAATCTAACAAAAATTTCTCAGAGCTGCAAGCCTTATAAAAATCAACAAGGGATCCCGCGAAACTTTTTGGGTTCGGGTGTACGGAGCGGGCTTAGAAGGTTGCTGAACCTAGGTTCGGGCTTAAACCGGGGTTCATGAATAATTTGTTCAGAAAACGTGTACGTAAATTGAAACAAGCTTAATTATAGAGGCTGGATTATAAAATATTTGAGCTATCATCATCGACCGTTTAAGCAGGTTCCAGGTCAACAAGTCTTGGAGCAATGAGTATAAGAGATCAAATTTACGCAGATCAATTTTGAGCGGTGCAAAGCGACAGTCTGCATTGAGATTCAGTGGTTAGAGCGAGTGAGAGCAAACAGCTGACTATTTTCTAACAGAAACAGTCTATATAATTTAAATTTATGTTTTTTCATAACTTTTAAGACAAGACACCATAAAGGAGGATGGTCGACTATTAAGCTGTTTCAAGAACCTCGCGGCTGCCTATCTTTTGCATGTAAATCAAGTAAGATTGTTGCAGTCGAGTGTCCCGACTCCAAAACACACAAACACGCAAATAAACACGCGCACGCACGATACATGTGTTGCAGGAACTATTAATACAACAAATGCGACATTGTTTAGCTCTTTACAGTTTATAGTTTTTCATCTCTATCAGAAAATAAACAAAGTAAAGAATCATTATTTGTTTTTTTACCATTCGTAACATCTTTTACTTTTTAGTTCCTTTTTATTCCCTGTATCCATTGAAAGGGGATCTTGTAGTTGTGCAAATGTATGTAACAATTACTCACTCAATAAATTTTATATTGTTATTTCAAGGCTTAAGACCTGTGGAAACGACAAACGTGACATTTATGGGAAATTGAAAAAATGTTATAGAACATCTTTTTTTGAACCGAACCCTTATTAACTATTTTTTGCTCCGGTTCAGGAAGGAGAAAGTAGATCTGCTCTGCCTCAGGTTCGGTTCGGAATTTCGAAAAAATAGGAAAGGTAGCATCTCAAGTAATATTTTGCCAAAAAATCAAAGAGAGGAAACATTAGCTATATATGCGTAGTCCATTTGTTCGAATTAAAAATAAATAATAAAGCAAATAAAAGTTTTGTTTGCGTACTGTATATCTTCCGAAATTTTTATTTTGTATTTATATTGTTATTTTAGGGTCTTAGAAACATCCTATAAAACTTTCAAGCAGATCCATTAATATGTTTTACGAAACTAAACGAAAACAGTTTTTTTCACGACCCTTTCAATGAAACTTTTTTCCATCGACCCTGTTCCCATTAAAAGTGGGAAAAAGAGGATCGTTAAGATGTGCAAAAGTATGTAACAGCCAGAAGAAAGCACCTCCGACCCCATAAAGTATATATGTATATTCTTGATCAGGCGAGTCGACTTAGCCATGTCCGTCCGTCTGTCCGTCTGCCTGTCTGTATGAACGTGTCGATCTCAGAGACTGTAATTGATGGAGCCACAAATTTTTGCATGTGTGTAAGTGTATACCGTACCCAGATCGAGATTATTTCAGATTTGGAAAATTCCCCCTCCTCCATCTATTAACGGCGAAAAATTGTCTCTTTCTCTGTATGAAAGCGTCGATTTCATATGAGGTAGGGGCACAAATTTTCTAATGTATGTAGGTGTACACCGTACCCAGAACAAGTTTGCTCCAGATTTGGCATATTCCTTCTTCTTCTAACCGCGAAATAACTGTGAAAACTACAATTTTTAAGTTTGAACCTAGTGACTTAATATATATTCAGTTAGGCCAAACGTCTATCTATTCTGTACTACAATAAGATCCAAGCAAAAATACCGAAGATATGCAAGTGCGCCTCCCCATTTGTTCAAATAAATTTTGAAATAAAACAAGTGAGACAGTCGGTCAAGACCGACTATAACATACTCTGTACCTGGAGTAGAAGCTGAATGCAATGCTGGTGCTGCGCTCATCTCGAAGTCTCTCTCTCTCTCTCTTTCTGTCTCTCTCTAAGATTGTGCGGTGTTAGTTGGGTGGGAGGGGGTGGGGGGAGGGTAACTTACTTTTTTGCTCATAACTTGAGAACCGCTTACCCGATGATAAATTTCTTTGGCAAATCGATACATTTTGCTAATTACTATCTCTAAAAGGTACAAAACGTCTATCTTCAAAACTGCAGGAGACAAACCGTTTTTTTTTTAAATTGCGGGGGCGGGAGGGGGCGTGGCAAAAATTGAAAATAAACTTGATCTGCCTGCAAGTATAAGAAGCATTTGTCTCATACATGTCAAACCTCTACCTCTTACCATCTCTGAGATCTGTTTGTTCATACAGACGGACAGACGGACATGGCTATATCGACTCGGCTGTTGATGCTGATCAAGAATATATATACTTTGAATAGTCGGAAATGATTCCTTCTCCCTGTTACATACTTTTGCACAAATTTATTATACTCTATGTACCTTTGGTACAGAGTAAAAAAAATGCAATGCTATAGGAACCACATTTCTTGGGACAGGATATTTTGCTGTCGTTGCACTCGACCGCAACACTCTTACTTGATTTTAGTTGAAAAACTTAAAAAAAAATATTCGCAATTTAAAAAAAAAAATATTTATAGCAAATTTTTCAAGATTTTTTTTGTTAAAGGCGTGATTCCAGATGACTTAAATTTTTATTATTATAGGCCTTAAGGCCTAATTCCAGATGACATAAAAATCAATTTTTATGTTGGAATTCAAATAAATAGAAACACATTTGAACTGATTTGTAAACTGAAGGCTATTGCAAAGAAGTCTTATTTGAATGAAGTATTGTCATCTGGAATCAGGCCTTTACCCATGTCTTGACAAATTTCTTGAGAACTACTTAACCGATTTCTATAATTTTTTTTAGGTGAAAACTAATACCAAAGATTTATGGATATTACAGATGACGCATGTGAAACAAAAAACTTCTGTTTTTGGAAGCTGACCTTTACGAGGATACATTTATTGAAATTTTGGTATACGTTTTCTAAATTAGCTAAACGGCTGAGAGAAAAAATTTATAGATATTATAGATGTCACATGTAACGCCAAAATCGTATTGTCTTAGGATCTGACATTGGATCCCCAAAAAAAGTTTGTATGAGATGCGGTTTCTATATACTTATGTAGTGTCTTTGCTAATACATAGTTGCATCAAATCCATGTTTGAAATTTTTGACGTTGAAACCCCATAACTCCGCTCTTTATTGACCGATTCAAAATATCCTAGTTCACACCAGAGCTCTCTCATTTCTTAAGAAAACTTTGTGTTTATTTTCACTTTCGGACAATCCGCTCTCAAAAAATGTTTGCAATCATGGGCTTTTGTTTTAAATATTTGGTTAACTTTGAACAGCAATACAACGACAAGCCCAAGAACAACAACAACAACAAAAATATCTAAATTGTATTTAACCGATGGTTTCTGTGTAATTTAATTAACTATAAGTCACCAGAAATTAATTTTAAATGTCAACTCTTAACTTTTTATTCACAGTTTTCAAAACTTTGTTTTAAGATCACGTATACGCAATGTTGCCAAATAAGGGCGGTCAGGTTAGGCGTGGTCAAATTAAGTTTAAACTTTGTTTAAATATTATAAGTGTAATATTTATCAAAAGTATCAAGTTTCATCTCGACATCTGTAACACACGACTTTATGCCAATTATTTGGCGATTCGGCCAAGAGTGCGATTGGAGCGAAAATATTTTTATACCCTTGGAGACGGTTTGGAACGCTCCTTGCCAGTGTGGGATCAAATCTTCAGATCATTCAGTCACATTGCTCATTCCGCTCATTCCACTATTCCTCTCAAATAGCTGGGTATCTTCCATGGCCATCACTGAAAATTCCAGTACTTCTACTTCTTCACCACCCGCGATTGATGGCTGACGGGCTCACGTCATCGGCTCACGTTTTTTGCATGATTTCCACAAAGTGCATTCCGTTAAATCCATTTTCCCAAACACATTTCACCCACTTCCGTGGCAGACGAATGGGCACAGCGAGTACCCAGAGTGCCCACCAGAGATATCTATGTGTGTATCTGGCCAGCATCTAACGAAAGAAAGTGATTTCTAGTAATTGGTTGGGATGGATCTTGGATTGAGCACTGAGCGTCGGTCAGTGAAAGCCACCGCAGGGCGGCACGACCTACAGTTTTCTATGTCTTTGCTGCCACAAGGAACCGTTCTTGGGTGCCCGCTCCCACCTACCGCTCTGCCATTTGGGAAAGTGTAGTCCAAGCCAACAATACAAAAGAGCATAATTTGTAAAGCTTTAAAGCATTTCATTAATGAAAAAGCGGAACATCAGCCAAGCGAGCGAACTCCCAACTCCCAGCTCCAAGTTGGTTTTGCTTAGTGACACAGACAATGACAGTTATGTGCGTTTGCGTTCCTCTTGCGGTTTCAGCTTACATGCCACACAGACATTATCATTTCGAATTGAAGTTGACGGAATGCGAGCACGGCATGCCTCACGCTCGCGATGATGAAGCTGAAGACGAACACCAAGATGGAGAAGACGTTGGCAGCAGAAGCAAAGGAAGAACTTTGTACCGTCCCTTTCCATTTGTTTGGGATTCGGTATAAGATCATTGGCTTTTCATAAACAACATCTTGATGGCAATTTTCGAAGGCTTTGACTCGAAACTGTGCGATCTGCGATTAATGACAACGCCAAGAAAAAGACGGCATTATCTGGCTCTACGGAAGCATGAAGGCATCCCACAACCGCATGTGTTTATTAACTGTTAGAGTTAACTAACTAAATCGGAACAATAACACTTGATAATAATAATGCGATTAGTTTGGAGTTAACAACCAAAATGATTCAACATGTTACTGTTACTGATCTATCTAACTCGCTGTCCGTGATTGATTCTGTATGCTAAGGCTATTTTTAAACCACTGCAGGAGGCAGTTTATTCTAAGACTTAAGCGCATCAAAGTAGGCATCAAGCCAAATTGATTCGGGCCGAAGAAGGAATCTGTTGCAGATTTAAAAGCCCATGTTTTTGCTATTTCCGATTACAGTGAAACTTGGCCTGACTAAGTTAATCATATTTCTGTCACGGGACTTTTGTTGTTGTCAATTTGTAAATGTTATTCAACATTTAAAAGTTTGAGGCGGGAGTGATCTAACTGCATACAAAGGAAGACTACAAAGTAGTACATACCCCATTTCGATCTTCTAGGTCTTGTGGACTCTGGGTGGTCTCTGAGATGTTCAGACGCAATTTATGTGGTTGACTGCACAAATAAACCCTGTTTACTTCACCAGCAACGGGTGCCAAAATGATCCAATTTCAAGGTGACCTATCGCCAATATTTAAAACGAATCTTTTTCAAAAGAAAAGGTTCGGCGTGGATTAATAAATTATTGATTGTAGATTTATATGTAACAAAAATTACACAAAAATTCTTTTCAAGGAGTTAAAACCCGGGTCCGTTTGTCCGTTGTTTGACCTACAACTCCTAGTTACCGTTGGACTCTTTATTCTCTTATTCTACTCTCATATGTTTACCCGTCTATTAAAAATTTATATGCAATAATCTTAGGTCTTATAGGTGAAAATTTCGTAATATTTTTGTATAATATAATTCAATGTTTAATATTTATTTTCTGCGTCTGCGCTTTCGTAAATACTCAACTGAAAATTTTCCCTCCTATTTACACTTCAATTTATCCCGTCTTTATTACGATTTAAACACAAATAAGAATTATTTACATCTCGCGACTTGTATACTCTGCAACAAAGGTAGGTATACGGTATTAAGTTTGTGCAAAAGTATGAAACAGAGAGAAGGAATCATTTTTCATCTATAAAATATATATATTCTTGATCAGCATCAACAGCCGAGTCGAAATAACCATGTAAAAATAATAGGACTTATTTTTCGCGGAGTAAATCAAAAATTTAACGCTTTCTTCTTGACCATCATAAAAAAAAAAACAAAAATTAATGCTCTCTGCTTAAATATTAAAAATAAATTTAAAGTTAGGGCTCACTTCTTGAATATTATAAAAAAGAAACGAAATGGCCAAGCTAACTTCGTCTTTGCCGAAGTTTTTATACCATTGCAGAGTTTAAGAACGCCAGTATTAAAACAAACAATTTTACTAAATAAAATTCACAATTCGACCGATAGTTTATATGGCAGCAATAAGATATAGTCATCCGATCCGGTCGATTCCGACATATTACCAGTGTGCAGTAAAAAGAAGACTTTGTGCAAAGTTTCAGCCCGATAGCTTTATTACTGAGAGACTAGTTTGCGTAGAAACAGACAGACGGACAAAGCTCAATCGACTCAGCTCGTCGCCCTGATCAAGAATATATATAGTTTATAGGGTCGGAAATGAATGTTTCTATGCATTGCGAACTTCTGGGCAAAATTATAATACCCATTGCGAGGGCATAAAAATTGAAAAGTAAAGCTATAAAAAAGTGTACACATAAGCATAGTTTTTAAGGGTATGCCGTACCTTCAGGTATCATTTTTTAAAGGCATACACAGAATTTAATAACACAAAAGTACAAGTGATATTTATTAGCAAGCGGGCTTTTGCATTCGATAGGTAATCGGTTAAATTAAATTTGGAAATGTTTGCTGTTGTTGTTGTTCTTGCGGTTCTTGTTGTATTCCTGTTCAAACTTTAGTAAATATTTAAAACATAGGCCCATGGTTGTAAAAAATTTTAAAAACGGATTGTTTAAAGGTAAAACTGAAAACGAGATTTTGTTAAGAAATTATGTAGTTCTGGTGTTCACTAGGATATTTAGGATCGGTCAATAAATATCAGAGTTATGGGGTTTCAAAGTCAAAATTTCGAAAATCAAATTTTTTTCTCTGTTATTATTTAATTATTTAAAAATTTGAAAATCGGTTAACAGATACTCTTTAAATTTTTGCAACCATTTCGGAAAAACAAGTTCCGAGATAAGCTTGGTATGGTATTATTTCGTCGATAGCAAGTGCGAAATAAGTCGCTCATCTCTAGTTGTTTTGTTTTCAAATTTAATTTGGCGGGACAATTTAAACTAATTAACAGCGAATATTTGAGAGAAGCTTGGCTTGGCCCCGTTCGGGGAGCTGTATAGCCAGTTTTACATTTTACAACAGCGAATATTTATGGTGGCCTTTAATGATGCAATAGTTGCAGCAATAGCTTTATGTGATTTGTAAGAAGCTGTAGTGAAGGCACCTAGGGGTCAGGTGTGTTTGTTTAATCCTTACTTCCTGTGAAGATCCATGTGAAGGCAGTTGTATAACTTAAGTAAATCGCAAAAAAATAAATCGTTTGTAGGTTCATCGTGACATTTATTTGTAACTTTTCAATCATTTGCTCCAATTGGCAATTGGTGCTCTTTGGACACGACTAGGGAAATGGCAGAATCGACTGTTGTGGCCATTTCATCTCGACGTTATGTACTTATAATGCAATATCATAGATTAGAAGATGTTGTCCACGACTTGCGGTGACAAAGAAGTCTCAACTCTGACCATTGAAAAGTTCTGCGGCTCATCCGGTCGACATACGGACTCGCCGTTGTTCACAATTGAATCACTTTATGCTGGACCAAGTT